>CM021107.1:393116729-393604598 GCA_007115665.2 Sequoiadendron giganteum
GCTTCATAATTTAATATGATAATTTTTCTCAGCTCTAGAATCAACTTTTAAATCTTCTCCTAATAGGGCCAAAATCACATATTCTTGTGTATGAGAAGTCACTAGCACTGAACATAACTGTCAAGCAAATTTTCATCAAGATTATAACATCACCGTCGATTTTAAGCACGTGCATCTCGGAGCCGCTTTAGTAACCTGTCATATAATGTACTAAAACTTGACATAAATATTAAAGCACTTTGATTAATAGTAATGTTATAATATTAATATATTATATAACAATATTATATTACATTATATGAATTATAATGATATATTTGATATATAAAGATTATATATAATCTATATATAGATTAATAGTAATTATATTAGATTATTAATATTATTGGTATATTATTAATAATATTAATATTGTATTAGATTAATAATAATTATAATATTGTTAAATGATTAATTATATTACAAATGAATGCTACTTTCAAATTCTTAGCTTTGAATGAATGGTTGAAGCACCAATGTTGAATGTTGCAACTCTAGTAGGCATGAATAGAAGTAGAGGAGATTGTTTGGGAGAAGAATTTTTCTAGTGCTAGGTTATGTGTTAGGTTATATAGGGTTAGGTTATATAGTGTTTGAGCCTAGCCTCAAACACTACAATTAGGGTTAGGTTATGTGTTTTCTTTAGGGTTAGGTTTGGGATTAGGTTTATGGTTATGGTTAGAGTTTAGGGTAATCCAAATCATAACCTAACCCTTTCTCTTGAAACCTTAACCTTGACCCTAACTCTCACCTTTATCCTATCTTTATAACCCTAACCACAACCAAACTCTAACCCCAACCCTAACCCTAATTACCTAACCCTAAATATTATTTATTTTATTAATTAGTTGCATTCACTCTAATAACCCTAAACCTATCCCTAAACTTAACCCTAGCCCTATCCCTGGCCCTAATCCTAACCCCAATTCTAAGCCAAATATAAAAACAACCCTTAATCATAATTACAATAACCCTAAAACTTCATTCTAGATATAACCCTAATACTATAATCCCTAATTGTAATACTAAACCCTAACCCTAATTTCATATCTAATCCCAACCATAACCAAAACTCTAAATCTAACCCTAAGCATAAAACATAAACCCTAATCTAACCTAATCCTAACATTATTTTCCTAACCCTAACCCTAACTCTAAACCTAACACTAACCCGAACACTAAATCCTAACCCTAATTAAATACCCAATCATAACCCTAAATTGTAACATCATCCTTTGAATTGGATGCTACATCAAAAATTATGTGTTACAATCATTGCTTCCATTGTTGGCATTTTTACATTGGGATGCATATATTTTTAAAATCAACAAAATATTTTAATGTCTTGCCAAAATTAATATTATTAATTGTAATATCAAACTTATAAACATGTATCCAATTTAGAACATAAATAAGAAATATATGGTATTAGTTTCTTCAAAAAAAAAAGTGATGTGGACTAGGACTATAAGGACTATAATGATTTTAGAATATACACATAATGGATTTGTTGAAAAGGTTTTAGAAACTTTCAAACAAATGCAATTGGTAGATGCAAAGAAAAATTCCACAACCTGATGGAACTTCAGTAAATTGAAGCTGGGGTTAGAGTGTTTTTAAATTACTCAGGGTAACCTTCAGTATGGATCGATCAAAACCCTCTTGTTATGTTTTAACGGTGACCTGTTGCCACGGTGGACCGGTCACTTAAGTGAGGTTTCATCCCTCTCGGGTCGTGCTTAACTAGCCCTATTTCACCTAATTTTTCGATCTTTTTGGCATAATGGCCTAGGTATTACACTATCATAAATTTCAATACGGGCCCCACTTAAATGTTCCATCTGAGGGCTAATGAGCCGTCCGATCACAAAATTCAATCTTGACCGCTTCTCGCAGACCTCGTAGGTTTGTTTGCTGGCGTCATCAAAGTAGTGCGAGGTTCGCGAGATATGGCCATGTGGCGTGAATGGATGAATGGGTTTTCTTCCCGAGGTGTTCAATATGACAGGGGGCCATCTTTTCACCGATAATAGCCATCCCCACTTAAATGTTCCATCTGAGGGCAGATGAGCCGTCCGATCACAAAATTCGATCTTGACCGCTTCTCGCAAACCTCGCAGGTTTGTCTGCTGGCGTCATCAAAGTAGTGCGAGGTTCGCGAGATATGGCCATGTGGCGTGAATGGATGAATGGGTTTTCTTCCTGAGGTGTTCGATATGTCAGGGGGTCATCTTTTCACCGGTAATAGCCATCAATAACGGGGTAATCATGATCTCTCGCACACCTCGCACGAGCAGAGTAAATATCCGGGAGAGTGTTGTGAGGTTCACGAGGGAGTGGCACGTGGCTTTTCTTTTCATGCTAGTGGGATTATATGGGACCCATTGTGCGGTCTAGGTCTATTCTTCTGCCGATGTGGATTGTCAACATCCATTGACTTGATCTCCACCCTCCGTTTGTTAAAATGCCTCCCAAATCGGCGATTCATTTATTGGGAAGAAGTGTGTGAGTTGCTCGCGTGGCATGTATTACTTGGCTGTTGCTCGTGTCATTAATGATACAGGTTTCTTTTCTCCCGAGGATCTCCACTTGATTTCCTCCTGCATGCGAATAGTGCCATCCTGCTGAGGGTATTCATAGTTATCTGGATCATTAACTGTGCAAGTGCTTGAATCGCCTTCAAGTAATTGTACCCTGCATACTGGCTTGCTCTATAAATGCTAACTGAATTGTATGTAATCAGCATTGCATTCTCTTGTGTCTAAGTGCAGTAAGGTTTTTCTTCTGTTTGTGGCTACGCTTTGTTTCTATCATGAGTAAATCAGTTAAGCAAAGGAGTGCGAGGCTGGCTTCACCAGTCATGAAGAAATCCGATTCTCCCATGTCTCGCAAGGCTATTATTAGGAACACTGGGAAGAGGCCAGTACATTGTTCATCCCCAATAATCATCTCGGATTCTAATGAATCTAAGACTGATTCTGATTATCGGTACTATTTGGCTTCCCTGGCCGATCTTATGGGAGTGGATGAGGAGGTTCTGGCAATTGAGCCAGTGTCTGCATTAGCACCAGGTCCAGTTGTTCGGGAATGTGCTCGCAAGGTTGGTAAAGAGGAGGTGGTGCCATTGCTATCGCAGGCTCGAACTCGGAGCGGTTGCTTGTACAGGGGCCATGTTGCTTCTTCATGATTACTGGCAGTGGGTCCGTTGGACGTGTCTTCTCTTCTCTTGTTGTTCTATCAAGTGGATGTGGATGTGGATATGGACGTGCGCGTGCTTTGCACAAAATTTTGTTTTTTGACTAGTTATTTCATAACCATTTTGATTCCTTTGTTCATGCACGGTATCATTATGACAAGGAATGTAAATTTGAATTTCATTTTGGTGCTGAAATTCAATTTGGTGTCACAATGTAGCCTAATGCTTGTTGCTCTCCTATTCTATAAAGGAGATTTCATGGCTCATTGTGAAGGGTTAGAATTTTTTTGCAATCCGACGCTTGGAAGTTATACAGTCCTCTTTATTGTTAAAGTGTTATGAACATTTTGTTTCAGGAAGTCATCCTGGGGTTAGGTTTATATATAGATTAGTGTGATATGCTTTTTTAATTACTTATATCAAAAGAAATCTATAAAATTAAGATGGTTTACTCTCCTGGGTGTGTGCCATGGATTATGAATAGCTTTATCAAAGATTCATCTGTTCAGTTTCAATAGTTAATTGAAAATGTGATTCATTTTCTTGCTTTAACTCAAAGAGTTAATCAAATGCTTGAAAAATAAGTTACATGTTCATGGTTGTATATACTCAGGATGCTTGAAGAAGTACTATCTTAATATGCTAAAATATCTCATGATAGTAATGCTATATGAGATGGGTTCATCATATCAGGATTTTGTTTTGTATGACTCTGTTGCCCTATGGATGAAGGACTGGATAATGTTTGTCATTTTATTAGTTCAAGACTATAGGTTCTAAGCAAGGATATCCAAATACTAAACACAAAACACTTGAATACAACATTGTCCTCCTCAGGGAGGTATTGTAACAAATAAGTGGGTTAGTTCCATTGCTCTTTGGTACTAGTAGTCATTCTCCGGTCTGCCAAAACCTTGAGATGATCACTATCCCTTTGAGTGTGTAGGAATTGTAATCTGTACACAGGAAGTGTTCTTACCAATCATGAGACATTCATGTGAACACGTTTAGGTTTACCCACCTTGGTCCTACAGAGCCAAAAGTGTAGGAGAAGTCAGTCCTTTACTGACTCCCGTTAGTTGGCCATTAGTGGTTGTAGTTGTCCTCAATAGGGGTTGGCTACCTCTTAGATATCTGCAACCTCTACATGGATTGTATTTTAAACACCAACACAACCTTCACCAAAATCCTTATTGGTTTCCTTAATATGGGAGATTTGGAACAAGGTATAGACATCCATCAAAGCATAATATGAAGATGATTTTTTTCAAATGTTGTGGTTGTAGATGCCCTCTTAAAATTTATACAGAATGTGGAAGGATAGAAAAATCTTGTGAACTATTTGACAAAATGTCTCAAAGAATTGTAATCTCTCAATTTATTTTAGTGTCTATTTTGTTATACCCCATGTCCCAAATTGGGTATAACACAATAAACACTAAAACAAATTGATAGATTGTTATGAGGGCAGTGATGAGACTTTTCTAATTAGAGTGTATTCCATGAGATTACAATTATTTGAGGCATTGTGTCAAATAGTTCATGAGCTTTGTCTATCCTCCCACATTTTTCATAGATTTCAAAAGGGCATCTACAACCACAAGATTTGAGAAAATTCATCTTCATATTATGTTTTCCTTATGATTGGTTGACTCTTATACTAAATTAATATGTTCAATTTATGTTTCCTACTTGATCTAACTATCCACAAATGGAAATTTAATAGTGGGAAGATATGATCCTACTTTGGTATAAATTGTATATGCAATATCAAGGTATGAATTAATATGTTCAATTAAGAGATGTTAAATGAAATGAATAAAACTAATGTAATGTAAATAAGGGAGACCAGTGCCTTATTGGGTAAAATAGAGTCAAATGAAAGCCTTTAATGAATGGTTTCTATCTAGCAGGTCCTCTAATTGTTTGGCATATAGCTATAAACATGCAAGAGTGTAAATGATAAACCCTAGTTGAGGCAGAATATCAAATCTAATAATCTGATTCTTCTTAATGATCCAAATGTCATTCCCAAAAAACTGTAATTTATTGAAAGTAATTTTAATTCTTCTTTAAAGAATCCAATAAACCAAATCACACAAAAACAACAAATGTGTAATGATAAATAGAATATATACTTGATACTTCAATTTAAACAACCAAGAAACATCAGATTGGAGACAATCAAATAATCGCAAGAATCCAACAAACAATTGATACCAGAATGAAGCCTCTAAATCAACAGTCTTTCATTATCTCCTTCAAAGTTCATACATGCAACATAGTCTCCTTGAATGTCATCATTTCTAAAAATTTAATGCTTACAACAGTCTATCCTATTCTAATTCTATCTTCTACCCCTTAAATTTATCCAACAATGGATACTTATACATCAGTTTGCAAAAGGACGTGCCTTTTCAAAAAGGTTTAAAGCATAAAAGGTTTAACAAATCCACTATTAACTAATTTCTCTTGAGCCACAAATGGACTATAGACATATGCTCCGTATAATCCTGGTGCTCATGAGTGTCGACATCTCCCAACGCATCGCGGATCACAATCTCCATCATTATCATTTGCTCATTTTTCTCACATGCTGCATCCAATATCACATCTTTCGCAGTGGCTGTCTCCAGCATCCCTTGGAGTATTGTTTCGCACTCACTTTTCCATGTAGTCACTTCCTTCATTTTCCCTTCATCATCACATAACTTGGTGAATCTATCTTCGGCAGCCTCTGTCAATTCCTGCATATCCCCTTGTAACTCCACATAGAAATCCCTGTGCCTATCCATAATACAATTGGCATATTTTTCAATCTCTTCATTACTAGTAGTGTCCTCCTCCAATTCCTCAATTCTTTCCTTAATTCTGCTATCCACTCTCCTGTGTTACTATATTACATCTACATACTATGAATGTTTTCCCTAGAGTTTATTTAACCAAGTGGTTAAAACAACCTTCCTTCTTTTTATTATTGCAGCAAATGCATCCATTCTCCCTTGAGAGTATGTAGTTGACCCTTCCCAACGGTCTTTTTTCTGTGAACTCTCACCTTGAGTGAGCATCCTTGTTGGTTCTATTACACCACCTACCAATTCTTTCAAGCGTTCATTCTCTCTCAACATCCTCTCATTATTGGTTTTGTACATCTCCCTTTCCCTTATCAATGCTTGGATTTGGGCTTTATTCAACTTGGCTATATTTATCCCAATATCAACAGTCGCTACAGGATCAACCTCCCCAGCCTTCAGGGTCATGACATGTCCGAATGCCTTTTCAGTATCAATAACAATTGATTTCTTGTGAGGAGGATACAAGGCCCAAATCATCAATGTTTCATCATCAGGATTGTATCTTGATCCTGTGTATACCTCCATCACCTTCTCTATACTGAGCTTGTGGGTAGCATTGTTATCTTTTAAGAAACTATCAAAAACTAATGCATAATTCATATCCAAACCTGGAAAAATCATAACACCTACCTTTTCAAGCAGCTCCCCCCCCTTTTCAGGGGTCATGTCAATCATCTCTTTGTCCACTTCATCCTTTAAGCTTTTTAACAGTTGATCCTCATTCCCTGGAGTGACATTGTCAACCTGTCCCCTTATCTCTTTCCCTTTTTGCTTATATAAAAATGTCTTAAACTCCGAGGTCTTTATAAATTTATCATCTGATATGAAAGACCTATAGTCTTCATGTCTTGTATCTACATCCATGGTTTCCTCAATGTTTGTTTCTCTGGCAACATAGGCATACTCCTGAGTCTTCATTCTTGAAACTTTCCCAGATGAGCTTTGTGGCCTGTCTATTTCTGAAATCCCCTTAATGGAGAATAACAACTCAGCATCCACCAACTCATGATTATGTTTTTCAATCACAATTTCAGCTTCCTCTGCCTCCAGGTTTCTGATTATGTCATCAGATTTAAAGGGCACATGATGGTACCCTCCGAGATTTACTTTTTGTCTGGCAGAGTGGATATACCCTTCTGGATCAAAGTTTTTTCTCACTGGTGCTATGCTCATGTTGTAGTGCAATAATTTGTCTAGAATCAGATCATAACCTTCCTTGGCTAATACAGTGAAATCACTAAAACACAATGTACTAGGCATAAAAGCCTGTTTCCCATATGAACTTAAGTTCATAACACTGGATTAATCCATTTGCCTAACAATTTCAAGGTATGCAATTCTATCCGGGATAGTTCTGGGCAGAATGAAAGGTGTATCCTCAAAGCCATAAACCCTAATCATTGTGGCATTCTCTAAGCAATACCAATCCCCCCAGTTGTGGTTAATTGGTCCATTGTAATCTCTAGGCCTAAGAAACCTTTTTACTTGTTCAGATAAAGAATAATCACAAGGATGGCTAAAAAATCTATACAAGGGTTTCACAAAGAATTCTTCAAAATGCAAGAAATTTGAATTGGTAAACCTGTTGTCCCAAACAGCAGTCCATAATTGAACAAGCAATGGCCTACCTTCCTTATCGGATTGTGAAATCCTCAGCTCCTGGGGCCATAAACCTAACTCTTGTCCAAAATACAACACTAAGTGCATCAGCAGTGAGTAATTTTTGAGATGGAGAACAAAAGCACCACTCTTTATCGCCATCAAACCTACATCTAGCTCCTTAAAAACATGTGCAGCATAGTCAAATGATCTGGAATTGTGGTACTGAATGTCTGTAGAAATCACCATGGGCACAACCGCCATATGCTCAGGTACCTCCATCCCTAATACCTGTCCCACTGAGTAGTAAGTATATTTTAGGTAAGGTTCGAAGAGGTCTACATGAAAGGGTGGCCCCTCACTATCTTCCATTGGAGTAGGTTTGCCATGACACCTAATTCTGTGCAGAGGTAACCTCCACCCTTTATAAATTGTGTCCATCCTTCTAAACTCACTATCGAGCTCTTCACTCACTACTTTCTCACTGCATATTCCCTCCATTCTGAAAACCTCAGCAATTGCATTCTCAGATACATGTATCAATGGATTCCTTGACAAATCACATATAGCTTTATTTTTTGAATCATAGTGTCTAGCCAGCAATTTTACCTGTTCGACATCAATAAAAACATTAGGGCACACTAATTTCCCTAAATTGAGCCTCCATGGATTGCATACTGGCTCAAAGCGATTTCTCCTGTGGTAATGGAAATTGAATAACTCATAGCTCTAATCGGAGTCCAAACATCACCTATAAATTTGCATTTGTCGTCCAATTTGTCAACTTCCACTTTGAGTTGTGCAGAACGCCTAGCTTTAGGTCCAGAACCAGGTAACTGGTCTATGAGGTCTTGATTTAGCTTCCTTTCAGTACCTTCTGGTTGCAACTCAGTCTTTTTCTTTTTTGCTTTTGATTGGCTTCCCTCCCTAGGTTTTCTTCCCTTTAGTTTGCTTGAACCAGTGCCTTCCATAATTCAAAGTTTTACGAATTCTGAGAGGACGAGAAACTTATTGTAACTTCTTCCAAACTCAAGCCAGGTGAATGCCTTAATTGCTCTACTGGTTCCCTTGCTCTCCTTCGCTTTGAATTCTGTGAGACAATGATTTCAATTGATCATACCCTGATATGCAAAATCTCCTACGCTTCGTGGCGCCATTAATGTCTTTTACCGATCGAGACATGAATGCTGCAAGTTTTTTTTTTGAAATTCTCACTGTCACATCAGGGTTCAACGATCACCCACCCACCAAGACATCTTGCAGTTTCCCCGGCATCACAAGTCTCCCCGATAGTTTCTTTCCTTTTGCTTTTATATTGCCATGACTTTCACTGAAACAACTATCGCTCAAACTTAATGAATCGGGCCAACGGTTCTTTGCCTTACTCCGAAAGTACTTTGTCTCACCGAGATGTTCACTTTATCGAGTATGTCACTGAGACCTAGCAATTTATTCTGGCAACAGAATAATACTCGTTTTGATGTCTCTTAGATCTCCCCACAGTGACATGTCTCACCGATACGCTTTTTCTTCAGCGAGACCATGCGCATTGTCTTCTCAACACCCTTTATCTTCGTATGCTCAGTTCTATTAGTGTAACTCGAGGGGTCAGTAAGACTTTCTGAATTCTCCCCGGCATCGTTTGTCTCACCGAGTGAGTCCTCCCCTTGCTTTATCAGCAAGACTAATAACGCTATGGGAAGTGTTTTAAAATCTCTCTCCGATGACCAAAGTCTCTCTAATAGACTTTACGTTACTCCAATCGGCAAAAGGTAATTTAGCTCGATGTGACCTTACATCGTCTCGCCGATACTTTTTGTCTTGTCGATAAGATATAGAAACCCGCATTCTCTCTATGTATAACTTGATCGGTGTGACCCTTGCTATGTCTTGCCGATACATTTAGGATATGTATATTATCATCGATGAGACCTGCATCAACTTATGCCGATATTTTCATATGTAAATATTTTAATGTCAGATGAAATTTATGGGGCGTTATGGCACAATTTTAAATCGGATTTTGGTAAAATATGCTATGTGAGGATATTTTTGTCTGCATTATGAATCTTTTTTCGGAGACTAATAATCATGAAGAAATAATGAATTTGTCAAAATTTGACAGTTCCAACAGCATGAAGATTTGATGTTTCATGACAGTACTAGCATTTTAGTTATAATGATATATTTAGAGCTCATGGCTCTCCTTTGTATAAACATATCACAATTTTGAATAATATAATCAAGGGTTATGGCGTTCATCTCACTGTTATCATGGTGTGTATGATTTCCATTTTTGCTTTAATTCAAAGATTAAATTAAAATGCTTGGATGGAGTCATAGATGGATATGTTTGTAAAGGGATTTGATAAGAAGTATTGAGTTAGGATAGAAATTGACACTGTTGTAATGCAATATTGTTAGAGATCTTATATGTTATGTGTTTGAACCTATTATGGAAATCTAAATATTTGTGAATTAATTCGACTCCCCAATAGTATATGGCACTGGCCTAAATCGTATGTGTTTGTAAGGTTTTGTGTCTGTTTGTCTTAGCTTAGAGCTTGCTGCCAAATTGCAAATTAAATGACTATCTTAAGTGGTGAAATGTCGTTGTAATCATCTCATGCTCCAAGTAGTTGATACTATTGATGCTTTTCTGTTGTTTAAATTGATATATCAAGCATATATATATTCAGTTTACCGATACACATTTGTTGTATTTGTGTGATGTGATTATTTGGTTCTTTCAAGTAAAGATTAAACCCTCCTAGTCAATCACAATAACTAAAGAGTATTAATTGTATCAATAAGAAGAATCACATAACTAGGATTGTCATTCTATCTCAAGTAGAGTTTGTCAGTCATTTACTTGCACATTTATATAAGTTATAAACTACATCTGTGTGCCAAACACTTTGAATTATTGCCATCATAGATTTCACTTTTATAGATCTTCATTAGACTCCATACACCCAACAAGGCAGTGGTCTCACGCTTTCATCTTTTGGTTTATCCATTTTATTTTTTACATTTGTTAACTGAACATATTCTAATATAATTCAAATATAATTAAAATTAAAAACATCATAAATTAATTATGTAACCACATAAGTCAAATATAATTCTTTCAAGAAATTAATATCAAATAGACAATACAAATTAATGTCATTGATCTTCTTCTTCATCCAAATCTTTGTCTGTATCATCCGATCCAGATTCAACATTGTAAGGATTGGTCATATCATCATCATCGTCATTGATATTAGTTTCGATAATGTCATCATCCACACAGATATCATCTTCATGAACATTAACTCCCACATCATCATGATCTACTTCCTCCTCTTCGATATCTTTGTCAGGCACATCATCAACTAACTGTTGATCCTGATCATCATCTACATCATCTTCTATTTCTTCAGTATCTTCTTCTTCCACCACATTATACTTTACCGGCCTTCCTCTTGGATCATGTCTAACAACATATGACCAACCCGCTTTACCTAGAACCTTTGAGTAAAATACCTGCTCACATTGGCTTGGAAGAACATAGGGCTCATTTCCAGCTTGCTCAAAATACCTTGTATTAACCATGGTAAATCCATTATCATGTTCAATAACAGTTCTCTCGGGATCATTTTCATTCAATCGTAGCCTGTACCATAGGATGACAAACAAAACTAATTTGAAGGACTTAAAGTCACACTCAAGTATATCATCCAAAATCCCATAGTATTGATTTTTTGAGACTTCTGGATGTATGTCGCTTCTAGATGAAACATTAGTCACCTGGAAGACTGCAGTTATCCCAGAATCACAAGTTTTCTTCATGTCATCCAACTTTTTGATTCGAAATTTATGACCATTGCACCACATAGCCTTGTGGTGTTTCACCTACAATATGTCAAACATGCAAAACTTATTGCAATATCGTCAGTTGATAAACATATTTATTCTTGGCCTAATGTATGCAAAGAAAAAAATCTTAAGATATATATACATCAATATAATTGAAAATAATTAAATAATATGGGTGATTAATATATTTATACATACCTGTTTATCTCTTAACCCATATACTAAATCAATTTTCCTTGGTGTAACTTTGGAATCTCCATTACGATGAGCTTCTTTAACCAATGAAGCCACACCTTCCCATGTTAATGCACGACCAAATTGTTGACATCGTTCAATCCATACCGTCATCCAATCAAGATTGTTTGCGATGTACAAATGTAGTGCATCCCACTCTTGACCAACTGTATAAAAAAAAAATGAAATTCACAAATGACGTATAATTAGTTAATTACCATGGTATACGACCTTAATTTATAAGTACAATATACATAAAAACCAAATGTAAAATGTATTCTAATTAATCTCTAGTGTAGGAGCACACCTAGGCTAACCTCCATAGTTAGGATATTTTGGGCTTGTATCTGACATTAGCCAAGTCAGAGTAATTGTATGTTTGTTTTGGACCTTAGAAGGTCATTGTTGTGGCTAGGTGAGTTAGTCATTAGGACTAAAGTCACCAAAGTTAGTCATTGTTAATAGTTTTTACATTGCTTAGCCTTAGTAGCTTAAGTTGGGATTTGAGTCTTAAATGTGTTCTAAACACATGAATGATGTTAGAAAGATGCCATGAGGCCTTTACTGATGTTGGTTACTTGAAATATAGGAGATAGAGGTCCTAAGAGTTAGGAAGGTGGCATAATGACAGAGTTGCCAAATGTTGTTACAAAATTGTCATGACAATAGTTGCCATTATGGCAAATGTTGCATGCAACTCGGTTACATAGGATCCCCTAAAGGATAGGAGTGGGGGATCAAACAACATACCCTAAAAACATGGTGAATGACATCTAATATGAAGCAAACTCGAACTCAAGAAAGAGGGAGATTGTAATCAAGTTTTTGGAATAGAAGATAGCTCTGCAATTTTTGTTTTTATGTGAACTTCGAGTGTTATTGAGTGACAGTGATACTAAGTGAATTAGATGTTTTGATTTAGTGTTAGATTCATGTTCATGGGATAGTATTAAACTTTTTTCATTCTGCAAGTAAGTTGATTTAAGTTGTTTTAGTGTCCTGAATAGATAGGTTAAGGTTTAAGGGTTTTACTGGTCTTGTCCTGACCAACTTGTGTTTTTATGGCTCCCCCATGAAATCTAGTCACGGGATTTTCCTGAGGGTAGATGGATGTGTTAGGGGAGCCATTGGTCTGTACATATGTAGAGTTAGGAGTCATGGAGAGTGGAACAATTGTGTTTAATGTCAAGTCCTAGGCGAGCTTAGAGTGCCCGATTAGAGGTTTGACAGTAATGAATTGAAGAATTTAGGCAGGGGATTGAGGTACAGTACGGAATATGTACAGTTCTAGGTAGGGTATAGACATATCCTAACATGCTAGAAGGATTGAGGTTCTATCAATCCATTTGACTGAGGTTTGAGCAAGAAAACCAGTGGGGTCCTACAAACTAGGCCTAATAGCCCTATTTAACCTAGATAATAGGAAACCAATGTATGGAGGACTTAGGAGTATATAATCTTTTAAATCCTTCAGAAAATCCAAAAGGGTATTCGAATGTGGAATTGGTTTTTTAAGTTGTTTGGAAAGTCTGGGCAGGAACAAAGTAAAGGTCTCTGTCAAGGGCTACAAGAAATAGGCCTCCTCAAGACCAATTCTTGAAACCGGTAGGAAAGGAGTTTGGAGATCCTCCAAGATGGATCCAGTTGGAAGTACATGGCATGTTTCCAATGTGTTTAGCACCCCTGCAATCAATTCAATGTTTGTGTGATGTTGGCACTTAGAGTCTTCTAAGTGTAGGAGAGAGTTTGCACATAACAAAGTGGTGTTAGTCCTTCAAGGTGAAGCACAAGGTGTGAGACTCTTGGAGAGGAGTTGGATTAGGAATTATTTAATCATGTAAGCCTAACAAGGACCTAGAAAATATTAGGTTCCTAGAAGAAGACAAGGAAAGGTCTTCTTAGCTAGTTGTGCAAGAAAGCCTTGGAACACTTACACCAATCTCCATGACCATCTTATAATTACCTGACACTTTCCTCAATCTACCTTTCCCCATCAAGTACTCCCCTTCGAATTTTTTAATGGAGTTGGGATCCCAAATGTGATCTACATGGATCTTTGCTGCAAACTTAGGAAGATATTCAGTAATGTACACCATGGTCTAGTATACCATGTATCCCTCCACCATAGAACCCTCGAGATGTGCTCTCTATCTAACCAAAGCCTTCAAAAATTTCAAGTGCCTCTCAACCATCCACATTGACCTTGTGTGTACAGGTCCACACAATTCAATCTCCTCAACTTGGTGTATGAGGTAGTGTTCTTGTGCATTGAAAAATGTCGAAGGTAGAAACTTTTGCATTTCACACATTAGGCTAGGAATTCTTCTCTTCCAATAATTTATATCTTCTTTATGGATTGCTTTAGATGACAGCCATCTACAAGTGATTCAAGGCACAAATATATTAATGAGATTTAACAAAAATATACAACGAATTGAACAAATATTGCTACTTACCTCATGTATTTTCCAAGATCATATATAACTTGCTTGACATTGTTGTCAAAGTTGTCTGGGAGAGATAGAGGTAGAACGTACTACAACAATTATAAAATGATCTTTTCATTAATATTTTTCCAAAAGTAGTAAACATAATACACTGAAAAGTACATGCAGTATACAAATATATATAATATACCAGAATAATTACCTTAATGAAGGTATGCCAATCATGCATTTTCATCCCTGACCCAAATTCACCTTTCTTTGTTATGATATTGTTTATGTTGGTAGCAAATCTTGTGGGAAATCGAATTTTTCGTATGACTTGTTTTATAGCATTGCTTTGCTGCTCTGTTAATAACCAAGGAAGGACACTTATATTAATTTGGTCTCCATCGCTATTTAATTGAATGACATTTTTCATTGCATGACTGGCTTCTTGAATGCCACTACAAATTTTGACAATTTTTCTTTGTCATGCCTTCCATCCAATATTTTTCATAACGTTTCTGTCATATTCTTTCCGATATGCATTGTATCAAACAAATGCACAATTTGTAGCTGCTCATAGTAGGGCAACCTACTAAATTGTCTGGGATAACTTTTCAGTCCCTGTGGAAGCCAACCATTAATGCCTTGACGACCTTCATGAAGCATATAAGTTAAACAAATTAACAACGACAATCATTGTCAATTACAACATGATCACAAAATAAAAATAAAAATTCAAAACATATCATAAATGATAGATAAACAATTTGATCCAATGTATAACCTTGACGATTAATTCTATTATATTCCAACTTCCATAGGCGAGGTGTCATTCTTCGTGGTTTTGATGTAGTCTCTTCTTTCCCATTGAAAAGATGTTTTTCAGTAGTTCGATACTTATGATTTTTGTGGAGGAAGTGCCTATACTCATCAAACACCTGCTTTCCTAAACTTGTTGAATGACGAGATTTCATCTTTGGACCACAAATTGGACATGCAAATTTTCCTTTTGTTTGAAGACCTGCAAATCATATATAATTGGATTAAATATGTCAATTTTTATAATTATATATAATGAATAGATTATTTCAAAAACATGCATGATATCTAATTCATAAAATTAAATATTGTTAAAGTCATGCAGTCGAACATTATAACATACCAGAAAAATGTGTTAGCCCTGGGGCATCATGAATTGTCCATACAAGCATTGCATGGAATTGAAATTGTCTTTGTCCTATTGGTCTAGATATGTCATACATAGTGATGCCATTCCATAACTTTAGTAACTCGTCGATAAGAGGCTCAATATATACATTCATATCTTTAACTTGGTACTTACCTAGTTGAATGAACATAAACATTACATAATTATTATAACCATTTTACTGCAATATATATAAATTCATGTACATGACTATTAAATGAAAAAACATATAAGTCATTATGCAACAAATAAGACAAATGAGATGCTACTACGTTAAAGAAAATTGATGTAAAAAAATACCTGGAACAATCATTGCCAACATTATGTGCTCCCTCTTTATTGACATCCATGGAGGAATGTTATTGTTGATAGCAAAAATAGGCCACACCGAGTAAATAGATCTCAGCTCTCCAAATGGATTGACACTGTCTATTGCCAATGAAAGCTTGAGATTATGAGGTTCTTCTTTAAAGTGTGGCCATTTTTCCTCCATGTCCCTAAATGCAGAACCATCTGTAGGCATTCGAAGAATCTCATCTCCACTTCTATTACATGCATGGTAATCCATAAATTTTGCTAAGTTTTCGCACCTAAATAATTGTTGCATACATGGAATAATGGGAATATAACGAAGAACCTTGCGAGGCACCTTTTTTGTTAGTTGATCTATTTGATATATACTGATATGACATTCTGGGCATTCTGTTGCAAATTCATGTTGTTTATGATATATAATATGATCATTGGGACATGCATCTATTGCTTGATACTCCATTCCAATATCTTTCATAATGCCAGATAAATCTCGGTATGAGTGAGGTAAAATATTCGATGGTGGTAACAAAAATTCACCAATCAATCTACAACAAAAAATAACTTCTTAATATAAAGAATATTAAAGGTACATACTTCATCCTTTATTTACTAGCGATGAACTAACAACAATTAAAATAGATGAAAAAAAATGACATATATGACATACCTTAACATCTGTGAGATTGCTATGTTGGATAAACCATTCATAACCTTCAAGTTCACCAGCAACAATACAATAGAGAGAAGAGTTGTTTGGGAGCCTTCATAAAGCGGCTCGTATGCCTTCTCAAGTACAGGTAAATCATGAACATCATCAAAGTCATCTCGATCAACATGATCAGATGTGCCACTACATGTGTCATGGATCAATGTATTTGTACCATCATCTTCAATAGTGTTTTCTGGTGCATGATCATCTTCTTCCATAGGATCATTAACTTCATCTTCGATATTCACAGCTCCATGTTCCTCCGCTTGCAAAACCACATTCTCTTGGCCATGTAATTCATATCATGTGCCCTAGGGTGCCCCACCTTTATAATAATGACAGACACAAATAAACCATGATCATGATCAAGTGATTTTTTATATATATATATCAAATGTTAAAATAATATAAACATTTACAAATTCAATCAATATAAACACATATAATGAACAACTTACCAATGGACGATAATCATGCCCCCCTTCAACGTGACCATGCTGCCTACAATGTTTCTCAGTTGTTGTGATTAAAATTGTTCTCATCTTTAAGCCCTTGCAATTATTGCAAGGACAATAACATTTCCCATCACCCTTTCTTTTCAATATAGCCCACAATCTAGCAATTGTCTCTTCATTTTGTTCTGGACTAATATTATCTAACATGATTTTACTTTACCAAGCTTGAATATTTACATCTTAAAAAAATATCAAACTCACACACACTCCAAAAATGTTAATCGTACACAAGTAACAAAATATAATAATTATGATATTTTACACCAAAAAAAATCGGCATGCAACCACCCCTACAAAAGAGAAGATAGTCTGAAGTTAATGACCCCAAAAAACACTTTCAAATGCTAATTCCAAAAATTATTAAATTATGATTTTACAATGATTTTCAACTGTTATACTCGTAAAATTAGAATATTGAACTTGCACAACAAAATCCGGAAATGAAATTCTCAAAATGCAGCTAATAGGCCTCAACAATTAAGGCCTACTCAAGACTTTGTGAAGTCACTGCAAGGTTTCCAGGCCTTACCTGATGATTTGAGCAAGAGGATCAAAGAGTTGGTAAAGAGTTTTGATGACTGGAGTGACACATCTTTACCAAATATTGTAGATGCCCAAGGAAATGTTAGATCACTGCAGCAATGGCAGGACATGGTAGATGATCAAATCATTAACACTAACACATTTTTGGAATCTTTTGAAAGGGAGGCGAATCAAGTAGCAGTAAAGTATACAACTTACAGTGCAAAGGTAAATTAGGTGGTAAATTTTAATTGGCCAACTGATGAGGAATATCAAGGATGGGTAGAAAAGTACTTAACTGAATAAGAATAGGACAGAGTCTACAACCGGTAGTTAACAACTCAGCGGTTATGGTTATAACAAATTGTGGCTATGTCTTGGTGGCAGTTTTGGTGCAAGTTTTCAAAGTTTGGAAAATGCAACAGTTATTCTCCAGTGGACGAGATGAACAAGAAGATTCTCCAGAGACTCAGCTGTTGTAACCAATTTTTGAAATGTCATAAGGCGGTCCAAGTGACCAGTGATAGGTGTATTTCTGGTCTGATGCTTGTTGCTCCTTCATTTTCCCTATAAGAAGGATTTCAAGACCAAAAATATGGCTGGTTAGCAAGTTAGATATCTTTAGGTCAAGTCTAATTGAAGTTGCAGAGCGAATTTGTAAAGAGCCTGAGAATATAGTAAAGATACTATTCTTAGGTTTGGTGATGTGAGTGTTCCAAGGCTTGCTTGCACCGCAACTAAGAGATCCAGCTTGTCTCTTCTAGGAACCTAGTATCCTTTAGGTCCTGATAGGCTTAGATGATTAACTATGTCCAATTCTAACTCTTCTCTAAGAGTTCTATCCTTTGTGCTTCACCTTGGAGGACTAACACGATTTGACAAGTTTAATTTCTCTTCCTCACTTAGAAAGTTCTAAGTGCTAACTTCTCACAAACATCATTCTTCATTGCAGGGGTGCCCATCCTATTGAAAACATTCATAACCTTGCATATTTGAACCATTTTAGAAGGTTCTTCAACCCTATCCTTACCGGGTTCAAGGTTTCACCATTTGAGACCTTAAACAGGCCTATTCCTTGTAGCCTTTACCAGTCCTATTTTGTCAATTCTTGCTAAATTTTTCCAAACACCCTACAAAACTAAAGGTAGATTTGGATACTCGTTTGGATGTTTTAAAAGGTTCAATGGTGCTTAGGGCCTGACAACCTCCGTACACTAGTTTCCTACAACTTAGGACAATAGGGCTAAAAGGCCTAATTTCTAGGACTGACTGTAATCTTGCTTGGAACTTGCTCAAACCATAAACTAAATGATTGACATGACCTCAATCCACCTAGTATGATGAGCTATGATGAAACCCTACTTGAACTGGTACTTGTTCCGTATAGTACCTCTTTACCCTGCAAGAAATCTTCAAAGACATTCCTAGACCTCTAACCGGGCTCTGTCTGCTCGCCTAGAGACTAGTGATAAAAAGAGCTCTCCACTCTTTCATGCTTCCTAATCCTAAATCTATATACACTAATGATTCCCCTAACATTTCCACATGTCCTTAGGTGTTTCCCAAGGATAGATTTCATGGGGGAGCCATGAAAGCACCGACTGGTCAAGACTGGACTAGTAAGAACTTAAAACCAAAAATTTTCCTAACACCAAATATCCTACTCTAAACAACTTGCTTATCAAATGAAAAAGACTAAGATAATCCTATAGAAAACTAAACAAATACTAAACTTAGTCTCTCAATCCATTAAGCATCTCTGCCATCACAAAAGTTCGGGTTGTTCTTGAAAACATTGTTGCAGAGCTCTCTATTTTACTTTCAAAAACTAATTACCAATTACATCATGTCATGAGATTCAAGTCTTGGGTCATAATAGATGCCATCCCATGATTCTAGGGCCTGTTGGCCGATCTCCCACTTCCTATTCTCAAGGGAATCCAAAGGTAACCGAGTTGCATGCCCATGCTAACTTCTTTACAACATTTGGCATCTTTCTCTATGCCTTGATCCTATTTCTTAGGACCACTATTCCCTCTAGATTTCGAGGAACCAACTCATTTAATGGCCTTAAGGCATCTTTACAACAACCACTAAGTGTTTATAACATTTTTAAGACTCTAATCTCCCATAGACAACCAACATTAAGAAAACTTAAATTACTAACACTAGCTATTTGTGTGACCTTAGTCCTAATGACTAACTCACCTAGCCCACAAAAGCAATGACCTTCTAAAGTCTGAAAACAAACTAACATCTTGACTTGGCTAGAGTCAAGTACAAGCCAAAATAACAAACATGGAGGTTAGCCTAGGTGTGCTCCTGCACCATTTGGTGTCATTCTGTTGTAGGTTTTAGTTTCATGGGTACTTAATTTTCAAGACAATACTAGCATCTGAATAAAAATTTCTCATTTCAAGGTCATGTATCTCCATTGTATGAATATATTATTATCTTGAATAAAATGATCAAGGGTTATTCTGTTCATCTCACTGTTATGGTGTGTGATTCTCATTTTGGCTTTAATTCAAGGAATTAATTAAAATGCTTGAGTGAGGTTATAGGTGACTATGTTCATATAAGGATTTGATAAGTAGTATTGGGTTAGAATATAGATTGATGGTATTGTAAGGCAGTATTATCTAAGATTTTATATGCTATGTGTCTAGAAGATAAACTTGGTTACAAGTAAAAAAACAACCAACACCTTTGATATTATCTAGCTATGGCTCCCAAATCTATTGCAAATTGATCATTAGGGTTAAAATTGAAACCTTGCAAATATAATCTTTGTCCAAATCCATCAAGAATTTTCCATCAGTTATAAACAATTCCCTTATAAAGAATTTGTGAAGCCAGGTCTAAAATCTGGAAATGAAATTCTAAAAATGCACAAGACTATAAATGAAATCTGATGAGATGTTGCTTTCAAATATGATTTTCAAACCTGTAAGTACAAATCTGACTTCACAAATGAATTATGGAAAAAGACAATGACTTCCCTCAACCTGGCGATATCTTCTTGAGTTTCTTCTGATTTTCCCCAAGAAAACCGTCGAGCAAAACACTGTCGCAATAAATAGTCGAGATCATTTCAATTTATGCCCGCCACAATTTAACTTTGCAGGACCACCCCAATTTTGACGAAAGATCTTTGTCGAAACCTACACAAAACAATGGCTCGTCGAGGTAAATTTTTTTAAAAAAATGGAAATTCGCACAAGTGCCTGACGATACATTTGATTATATAGGTTTCGTCAGAAGGTTTCGTCGTAAATTGGGGTCAAATGAGTTAGTGGTCCAATGGCATCTCAGGATGCATTTCATCCGGAGTGACAATAATGTCATCATCCTCATCACCATCACAATCAACAATCTTTACTCTTTCAACCCTCTGCCTCTTTGGTGATGGTGGGCAAGCCTATTTTGGAAAACTTGGAGGAGAATCCAAATCAACAACATTTGGTACTGACTACCTTGAAGAAGATGGTGCAATATTTTTAGCAACATCTTCAGCCCTACATTCCTTTCTTCTAGAAAAAACCCTTATCTTCTTTTGGGGCTGATAAGTAGGTCTCTCCTCTTCCTTTACCTCTACTCCTTGATGGTTTGTGATTTTCCCCTTTCTTCCACAACCCTTTCATCTTTCAAAACCCCAACCAAGCTCTCAAAATGATCAATAGCATATATTTCCTTGTTAAACTCATCTTTAGCATTAGGTATGGGATTGAAACCAGGTATTTTCTCCTGCTTATTTTTTACCATTTTAGAGTAGGCAATGTATAGTGCCTTTCTCTCATCTTGCAATTTCAAATCAAAAATATTCCTGATGGTGTCCTCAAGAAAGTAGAAGTTGTGGACAAAAGCTCTTGTCCAATGTTTTGCCTTAATTTGAGAGATAAAACCCTCAGGATCATGATTCCTGGGGCGCACAATCCTTAGCCTATAAGGCCCAAGTAATTTATGCAACTTCTTCCATCCTCCCTTTTCCATAACAAAATTGGCAAATGTTGTATATTAAAGGAAGAAAGAACCTTTCTTCTATTCAGCTAGCAATTGTAGTTTTTGAGTGCCCCCCAACTACCTCATGATTTCCAAAAAATATAATTCTAAGGGGCACCTCCCTTGGCAGAACCTTTGGATTGACATTAGTGCCAAAAACCCTAAAAACTGTGGTATTATGATAGGGGATAATGTCTCCCCAATTGTGGATTATGTTCAATTTAGGCCTTCTCTCCATCGGCCTCAAGAAGTCGTGAATTTCTTTTGGGATCCTTGGGGGGTCACGAACCAGAGCCTCCCTTAATTTAGATCCAAAGACATTATGAAAAGTTACATAATCAAAATTATGATCATGCATGTCAAGAATCCTAGTCCAATATTGGACATGAATTTCAATGTTTCCTTCTTCTTTAATTCCATATCTTTTTTGAACATAGCCTGACCCTATACAGAAACATGTGGATTAACAAGGAATACCATATGAATCCAACCCAATTCTTCCCCTCCTTTAGGGCTACTAGACCCGTGTGCATCTTCTCTACCAAATAAGTGACAAAATCATATATTACATTAAAACATGGGTGCTGGAGATTTATTGCCATATACATAATATCGGTAGGCAAGGTTTTCTTTAAGATGACTCCCAAAACTTGACATAAAGCACAAACAGTCTTCTTGAAATAACTGGAGAAATAGTCCACCGAAAAAGGTTCGGGCTCATTCTTGCCAATTACTACCTTCTTCTGATTTTTTCCTCTTCCTGAGATTGCCAAATGAGGTATTAAAAAGGATGTTTTGAACAAACCCCTAGTATTTATATATTCTTGTTTGAAAACCTCCAAGTCGACAGGAACCATATCCTGACTACATTCGTGCAATTTGAAAATCTCTGCAATTTTTTCTTTGGTTATCTTAATCATCTGCACACCAGCATGTGTTTTGACAATTCAGGCCATAGGGTCATATCTAGTAGCAATGTCCTTTAAAAGATCTACATCCATATAAACATTAGGAACCACCAATTTACCCAGGTCTAACCTCCAAGGGTTACACAAAAGAACCGAAAAATTTATGTTCCCAAACCAATTGGAGAACAACTACCGCTCGATGTATGGTAATTCGACATCTTGAATTGCACATTGCTTGTTTATCAATCCTTCCAAGATTCGAGGCCCATAGAACAAAACCTTTCCCTCCCGCTTCTTGCTAGTAGAGGGTTGTAACAAATCAATAATATCTTGGGATAAAGACCTGGTAGTGGTTTCAGAACCAGAACTTCAGGCCTTGGGTGTCATTTATACTAGACTAATGATAATTCAAATTAGGGTTTGCTTATTTTCAGATAGCAAATAATTACAATTTTCTCTTTTAGCCTTGATAGAAAATTCTTCAATATTCAAAAATCCCTAGCAATTATCTATACAAGCTCTAAAAGAGAATCTATTCAATCAATTCTTCAAGAACAGAAGTAGAAAAAAATCATGAATTGCCCAGCAAACAACCATAAAATCTTCTGAATTTACAAGAAATGGCATACGTGCTACTTACGGTTTCAATCGCAGAACATCCAGGGCAGCGAAATCATAACCACAACTTGCTTCACTCGATACCAAGCAATTCTTCCTCAATGTAGAGATACAACATGAAAATAGTAATTCACAAATTTTAGCATTTAATTATGCAAGCAGAGTCGAAATCGGCCATTACTATTCACTCATGCGAGATAAAATGGATATAGTACAATACCAATTTATTTTTAAATATGAGTCGTTGATCAATCGCAATGTTGGCCAGGAGAATGGCTCAAATTTAGTCAAAATAGTTTGAAAATGCCACGTTCTCCCTCTAGTCACCAAACAGATAGGATATTCACCTACCAGGCACCACATCAGCACACAACATCGGAGTCCACGCGTCACCAAATCGCACACCTCAAAACATTATTGAAACTACAGTTTTAATTGTGCGAGGTCAATGAGGAACAACCACGATGCATCGGTACGGAAACAGTTGTTGGCATCAGCCTTCATCATCGATCAATGAGCAAAATTGGTCCCCACCATCAAATGTGACAGATGGCAAAATCTTGCATGCCTCACACCATATTTGTGATGTTAGTAGAAACCTTGCGAGGTCTATGAACAACGGTCAAGATTGAAATCACTTCATCTGACGGCCGCACAATCTGCACATGCAAAAAGGTTATTTTGCTTGACTTTATTATTTTTTAAGTCTGGGTCTGTCCGTATCCCATGCTTTAAGAACAACTTTGAGCCATCATTTGTCATTGTCCTAGGTGATGTCCCCTTCTCCCTTTTAATAGTTGTTTTATTTTGTAGGGGGTGTTTTTAATGACCGTCGATCTTCCTACGATTGATCCTGACCACTCCCTGCGATGACATCACCGGTGGTTGTTTGGTGATTGCGATATCACGAGCGAGTGCCACATGTCCCAAGTTGTCAAAAAGGGATTAATAAAATGTTTAATATTTATGTCGGACTTAAATATGTTATAAAGTGGGTTACTAAAACAACTACGAGATGCACATGCATGAGATAGACGGTGATGTTATAATCTTGGTAAAAAGTTGCTTGATGGTTATGTTTGGTGTTGCTGACTGTTGTGTTTTTAATGACCGTCGATCTTCCTATGATTGATCCTAACCACTCCCCGTGATCTCGCGATGACATCACCACTGGTTGTTTGGTGATTGCGATATCAAGGGCGAGCGCCACGTGTCCCAAGCTGCCGATGCCGAAAAGGGATTAATAAAGCGTTTAATATTTGTGTCGGACTTAAATACGTTATAAAGTGGGTTACTAAAATAGTTGCAAAATGCACGTGCTTGAGATCGACGATGATGTTATAATCTTGGTAAAAATTTTCTCGACGGTTATGTTTAGTGTTGTTGACTGTTGTGAGTGAACACGATAGCCGATGGTAGGAATCAACACTTGCCCACCATCGCGTGATCCAAAGATGTGGGATGTTTAGTGATTGTGATATCACGGGTGGGCACCACGTGTATTCCTTTGGCACTGCCTTCTGTGGTGGGCCCTCGATGCTGACATGGAGATTTTGTCAGCTCTTTTGAAGATGGTCATTCAATGATCTGACAAAAATAAAAGATCGATGACTGAACTTTAAATTCGCATCAAATGCGATTGGAGTCGTTGGCACAACATGTAAATGGCCTTTAATGGTGGATGAGACATCTATTGGCTCAATTCAATTGACATAAAGTATCTACTTTTTTTCTATTTTCATCATAAAAGCATTCAAGTATTTTCCAAGCAGTTTAGAGCCAGAGGTAAAGTTTTTCGAGTGATCACCATGAAGTTTGGTTCTCTGCAAAGCGAAAAATCCTGTGAGTTATTTTCTAAACCGCTGGGTTAATTTGACTGTCTTTGTGAAGGGTTCTATTGTGCTCGTCAAGGGGTTTTGTTAATTATTGTTGTAGGGTTACTGGTTCATTTGAATTATTGGAATTGCACAGTTGTGTTGTATTTTTGTGTTCTAGGTACCCCTAGTTGCTTCGAGGATTTGATTTTTTTTTAAAAGCCCTAGTTGTTTAAGATGACACCACCGAAGCAGCACTCTGGCCATGTTGATTATTTGAAGAGGAATTTGTATGATGACTTCCTAGATCAACTCTCATTGTTAACAAATGACAGGAAGAGTGGTTTGGTTTTAATGAATGGAAAGACCCTAGGTGAAGGTCTAGTGTGCATAAATTGTAACATTGCGGACGGTAGGATTCCTATAACTGGTCTTGAAATGTTTAGGCTGTGGTATGGACAACAAAAATTATCTCACCCCTTCTCTAATGCCTGGAGATACGACATGGGGAAACTAACAGTGCCAAATGTGTTCCCTAATGTTGACTTTCTCAGAGCAGTGGCAACATGGTATGATCCTATGACAAGGGTCATAAGGGATAATGATGGTGGAATTTTGCTAAGCATAAATGCAGATGAGATTAAACAGATTTTTGATTTGACTAAGTATAGCCCTTTCTTAGTACAAATAGAGTTTGAGGAGATGAAGGAGGTGTACAAAAGGTTAAAGCCTCCTTTCAGATTGAGGTTGCTTCCTCCTCACCTAGCCAGGGTGGGTAGTTCAACAATTCTTATCAGCCCAAATGACCAGGAGCCTTTCAGGCTGAGCTATTTTTCCAGTCACTTCCTTGAAACATTTTATTCATTGTGCCAGATTTTAGGGTTCAACCCTAATACTGTGATGCCAGTTGCGTACATGTTTATGGGAGCCCAGGTTCAGCATCCCAACTTCTTTGTGGTATATGAATTTGCATCATTCTTGACAGAGAAGATGCATGAGGGTTTGATGAAGCTGCATGTGGGGGATAGTGGCACTCTTTTTTTTTGGTACTCCCTATTGATGCATATGTTCCAGTACAAGAATGTTGTTTTCTTTTAAAAAAAATTGGAGTTGAGGCAGGAGGTGAATGGAGAAAGGTTACTAGTATAGGTGTGGAGTGTAGATTTGTCTTACAACAAGGGAGGTGCCAGCTTTGTGCAGTTTGATAACTGCTTTGCCTCCAAACTCAAGGCTTGGTTGGTGGTAAATATGCCAAGAGTTCCTGAAGATTTGCATGACTTCCTTTGACCGAAGGTGAGGAAGCATAATTTAAAAGTGTATCACAATTGGGGTGATATCATCTTGTACCCTATAAGCACTGCCTTGAGGGTGTATGGTTTCTAAGGAACCCCTCATATCCTTCCCTTTAATGTACCATCAAAGATGGGGTTTGCCGAAGTTATGTGTGTAAGATGGGGAAAATCAAATAGTATAGATTAAGTGACAGCCAACACTTTTAAACTATTATCCCAATCTAAACAAGAGAATACAAACAAAGAGAGCAATCAAAATGAAAGCAAATGAAATAAAGCACTCCCCTTTGAAGTTGATTCTTTCTCTTGTCTCTCCTATGTCTTCTTATGCCAATATTGCCCTCAGATTTGTTGTTGAAGTTGTGCAAATACTTGCAAATAGTAAGCAAGAAAGTTGGAGATAATTAGCTGTTAAATTGAAAATGGAGGGGAAGGGTTGCTTTTATAGACAACCATTCAAATGGACGGACGAGATTGATCTTCCAGAAAGATTCTAAGATCAACGGATGAGGATTCATGAGAGGGAAGTTATGAAATGGATGGCCAAGATCAAGTTTCTAGAAAGATGCCAAGATCTACAGTTGATAATTGATGCAACCAGAATATGCCATGCATGGAAAAGATATGACGCTGACGGCTATGACACCTGACAACTATGATAGACATGCAGGACATGCAGACTATGACGTGAAATAATGAAGGGGATCTTTGACCAAAATAGAGGAATAAATAATTTATTTTAAATTATTTATTCAAAAATGGAAGGGGATGACAAGTGGAAAATAAATAATTTATTTGGAGGAAATGAAAAAGGAGATTTAATTAAATTCATAAATTTAATTAAAGGAGGAGATATAAATTAAATATGGATAATTGATTAGGATCAATTATCCAAAGGAGAAGAATGGCACATAATTAAATAATTTCGTTAATTATTTAATTATAGAAAAATAAAAATAAAAGGTCAAATAATTATTATTATCTGACTATAGACGTGATAAAAGATAAATAATTAAATAAATAATGATTTATTTAATTATTGAAGAAAGGGGTATTAGTGACGCAATTAAATAATTTTAATTGATCAAGATAGAAATGAGAAGGTGAATCAATTAAATAATTTTAAAACTATTTAATTAATAAAAGAATATGATCGAACATAATAGAATAATTAAAATTATTCAATTATTAAAAGATGATGACTAGGAAAAATGATGCTCATAGGCTTTAGGACATTTTTCAATGTCTACATTTTGCCCCTCTTTGACATAATGTAGTTCATTGCGTTGTGTCAAAGAAATTTAATTTTGAAATATGCCCCAGTGTAAAGAGAAAGGGGAAGGGTGACCAAGAGGGTCGTGGTATGCCCCCTCGAGAGGACATGCGGGTTTAAAGAATATGAATGTGCTCTCGAAATGGAAGAGAAGACTAGAGGATGAAAGATGGAAGAAATGTTAGCATGAAGGAGATGGATGTTAGCATGGAAAAAAAAAAAGGAGATGGGATTTTAGCGTGAAAAGGGGAAAGAAGATAGACATGAAATGATAAGGGAACCAACTTTCACGCTTACATTGTTATATTTATCATCATTGGGCATAAAAAATATCACAAATGGACCACAAACACCATGGTATGATATAGACCAAAGTGTGCAAGTTGACCATTTGGGAGAGACAAATAGTCAAAAAAGACAAGGAATGCCCCAGCTCATACTAGGGACCCGATTGTCCCAGTCTTTTTGCGAAGACAAACCACATGCAGCAAACAAAGAAAAGAGGCCATGATCCATCATCGTCCCTCTAAATCCATTGATAGGACATCCTCGAGGAGACTAGTGACATGACCCAAAACCAATCAAAAAGATAAGAAAATCCAAACCAACAAAGTGTTTGCCAAGAGAGTGTTTTCCAGTGATAATGATGATTGTTTGGTTGGTTGATTAGGTTGACCAAGATGACCGAGTTGATTGATAGGTTGATAAGGATTGATAAAGTGATTTAATTGACCACACCTAGCCTCAGGAAGGACACATCCTGATGAAGGCAAGATTGATTGACCAAGCTGATAAGATTGAGTGGTGTGACAAAGGTGATTGATAATGATAATGCCCGGTTTCAAGAAGGACACAAATTGATTGACAAAGTTGACAAGATTGTTTGATTGTTTAACAAAGATTGATGAATATGACCAAGCGATGTGATGATACCCAACCACAAGAAGGACACATCTAATAAAGTTGACCAAGTGACAAGTGTTGACAAGACACCTAACTGCAAGGACACATCCTGCTTAAGGTAAATGACAAGGTTGACAAAGTCTAATACCAGGAACGACGTATCCTGATAAAAGACAAGATATAAGACCAAATGAGACAAACAACATAATGCCCCATTCCGATATAAGACTAGTGACCTGATTGAGTTGATGATAAGATAATTGATTGATGAAAGATTTAATTTGTTTATTGTTTCTTGAAGTAGTTTGAATGATGATTGCTTTCAGACCAAGGACACGACCCAACTCGATGAACCCTAAAGGAATTGACCTAGGGGGCCTCGGGGGGCTCATCGATAGATGGCCCTACCTATGTAGCAGTGCACAGAGACCTCGTAGTTCGACACAACTTAACTTTGTCTTATTCGACAAAATATTGGGTCATGATTCTATTTGGACAACCTAAAGGGACTGACCTAATGCCTCAGGGGCTCATTTAAGATGAGCCTTGCCTATGTAGCAAATGCGCAGAGGCAACATAGTTCGACCACTCTAACAAAATTGATTCAGACTCAGACCTAGATGTAGACTATTTTTTTTTTGGGAGTTTTGATTTTTTCTGATGTTTTTGGATTTTGAGGATTTTATGACTTTTTGGATTTTGAAATGTTTTGATTTTTTTTTTTGATTTTGAAATGTTTTGATTTTTTTTGAATTTTTTAGGATATTTTATGGTTTTTTGGATTTTTCAATACAATCAACCAGGAAGGCATGCACACAAATCTAAGGAAAAACATGATCTTGCCCCTAGTCAAGCTGAAAACAATTGATAGGTGATGATGATGATGATGATGATGATGACAATGTTGTTTGATAGGGGAAGGACACATCCCGAAACAACACGAGGATGATGATTATGTGACTAAAGGATCAAAGTTTGCAGCAAGGCTAGGAACAAATCCGAGGAATGTTTTGGATGATGTGCTAGTTTGCATAGCAAGATTGTATGGATTAGACTCATTGCATTTGGAATGACTAACCTTAGAACTAGATGGGATTATGGAGGGCACTTGGATAAGTGAGTTATAATCCTTAAACCAATAACAAGGGAAACCAAATCTAACAATAGGCATGAAAAGATAATGGATTGCTTTTGGCAAAGGATAAGAGACATGAGGATTATTGGATGGAAGAATTAGGATATGATCTCCAAGGAGTATTTCGCATAGGAACAATTTATTTTCTCCAAGATATGGGTTTGGATAAATTCTATGAAGGAAATGAGATGATATTTCATGGGTAGTGTATGACCAAAGGATAGACATGTCCAAAAAATTTCCAAAGCATGATTTATGTTTGTACCCCATTTTTTATCAAGATCAAGGTAGGCGGGAAAATGGATGGAAATGATATGGATTGGATAGATAGATGGAAATTTCATGAGAAAGGCATTGAAGATGAGACAACTTGCCCCCAAGTGTAATAATCCACATAGATAATGTCTCTTACACATGATGCCTGTTTGCCAGGTTTTCATCATGGTACTTATCCAAAGCGCCATAAAAATGGTTTTCACTATTGGACGAAATTTTTCTCTTTACTATTTTATTTTTCTTTCCTTTTGATGATGTCACACAAGATGCCTGCTTGCGAGGTTTTCATCAAGGTGACATATTTTTGACTTTTTATATCGATTTGATATTTTGGATGATTGTTGATTGTCCTGAATCTTTTGATGCTGTTGATGTAGATACTAGTGTCATGATATGCCAATAGTAACCTTTATGGAGTAATTGTCTTGTCAAGATCATAGCACTTGCATACAACTGATCGATGTCATTGTGATCCTCTCTGATACTAGTGTTGGCCTTATCAAAATATGCACAGCATGATAGAGTACCATGGGAGTCCTTATGATAAAGGGTTGCTGCCAAGATGTGATGGATTTGTGAAGTAGGATTTTTATACTTTAGGCGAGATGCAAGATTATGATGGATGATGGTAGGTGTGGATGGACAATTTGGTGTTGATGTAGCAATATTTATTTTCCAAACTTGGGATGGTGGATGATGGAGTTCGGAATTTTGATTAGGATAGTGTTTGGAACCAACATTTTTATATGCCTTTCTTGATGACCATTTTAAAGGAGGTGGACATTTACTATATGTGGGAGTCCTCTTTTCTTGTGGCTCCATATTTTGATTGACTTTTGGATTTGAAATATTTTCTTTGTTTGATCCATTTTTCTTTGGGATCCATTTTAACTTCATTTGTCCACTTGAATTTTTGTTTGATTCAATGGTCTTTGACATTTGATTTTGAATTTTGGATTTATAATAGTTTTCTTTTTGTTGGTTCCAAATGGAAGATTTATTCATGTTGGAATGATGGTTTATGGTGTGGATGGAAGGAGTGTTGGCAGCAACCTTATGACAAGGACTACTCATGGCCCCCATTTTGATGTTTATATTAGATAAAGTTTCCCCCAATATCAAGGAGGTACCACTAACATCATTTGATTCTCTGATTGAAGAATAACCAAGACCTTGATTTCTAGGATTTGCATAAAATTGTATTGGTTCTATAATGCCTTGCTCATGTAGACCTAGTCCTCTTCCTTGATACTGCATGCTCTGACAGATTTTGTTTCCAATGAGGTATTTTTTATTTTGAAAACAAGATGCTAACCCATCATTTTGTATGTGGTTTTTGTTACTTGGAATCTCCTCATCTACAAGAAATCCTGCTTTGACAAAGGTGGATGCTCCTAATTGATAGGATGTTTTGGATTTATCATTTGTCATGCTTGTTTCTTCTCGATCATTTGGGATATCAATTTGATTTGTCATAGATTTTGTATCTTCTTCTTTGACTTGATCCATAGTAGCTTCTTTATGTTCTCCTTTGATTTGATCAATAGTAGTTGCTTTATGCTCTTCTTTGATGTTATCCATATCATTGATTTGATTATCTATGTGTCCAAAGGAGGCAAGTGTCTCATTTTGGGAAATGGAGGTGTTTTTTGTTTGGATGGGATCATCTTCAAATGTTTGATCATGAATGGCATAAAGGTCAATAAGAGGATCATTTTGGATTTCTTGTCCAATGGTAGGATCTTGGTCAAAAATAGGTGTATCTTGGAGAACATGGTTGGGAATAGACTCTTGAACAAGGATAGGTGTATTTTGGATGCCATGATTATCTAGAAGGACTTCTTGGATGGACTTAAGGATGGGATCATGAGATGGACTGCTTCAATCTTGATATGAAAGTGAAGTTGTGATGTCATGCTTTGGACTTTCTTTTTGACATGTATCCTCAAGTTTAGGCAATGAAATTTGATTTTGGACAAGGATATGATTTTTTTTGATAGACCCGAGATTTTGACATGGCAATAATGAAGCTTCAATAGCAAGATGTTTTTCGGTATTGGTAGGCAATGGAGGACATGATGGTGACAAATGGTTGGATGGTGTAGGATCAACAATGTGATTGGATTTCCTAAGTTCATTTTCATTTAGGAGTTGAACAAGTTCCTTTGCTAGTTGTCCTTGGAGAGCATTAATTAATTTGCCTTTATTAGATGGTATTGTAGTTTGGGATGGAGTGGATGAAAATGGGTTAGTGAATGATGGATTAGAATAAGATGTGGAGGATTGGAATGGATTAGTGGATGATGGATTATGATAGGATGTGGAGGATTGGAATGGACTAGTGGAAGGTTGGTTTCCCTTGTCAAAGTTAGGATAGGGATGACTAATGGACATTTGTTGTGGGTCAATGGCATGGATTGTGCTAAGGGACTCCTGATAGTGAGGGTAGATGGATGAAGGACTAAGGCTTATGGATTTTTGGTAAGAAGGGTATGTGAGTGGTTGGTATTGGCGACTGAGGATTGATTGATATTTAGCTTGACTATGAATAAGATCAAGGTAAAGTGAAGACATGGTCATGAATTTGGATTATGATGGATGAGGACCATACAAAACTTGTGACCTTTGGATGAAAAATGCAAGGTGTCAATGCAAAATGGATATGAAACTATGCTATTTTTTTTTATTTTCAAGGATATAAGGATGCAAAGTGCCAATGTACCTAAGACCAAAATTAAGTAATGGTGGAATGATAATGACCCTATTACCAAAGATATGATATGCAAGGATGAACCTATGGGTGAATGCAAAATAAAGATGTCACTAATTGAATAGTTGAGAATTTTTATTTTATTTTTGGTTTTCGATAGAGGTTGTTTGATATCAAATTGGACAAGTTTGGTCTTGGGTTTTAAACTGCAAAATTTAGAATTATTTCAAGTTGAATGTGTGTGTTTCCAGATTTGTGAAAGGTGTTTATTTGTCTCAATGTCTTAAAAAAAAACTTGGCAAACACAATATCTTGTCTTTGAAAATTTGACAACATGCACAATGAAGACAAGCACAACCCTAGGTTAAGTGAGGACAATATTCGCTAGATTCCACGTGGGTTTCCCCAGCCACACTTATTCTTAGCATGTGAATCCAGAAGCTTGGCCGCATGGGCTCCCCCTTACATTGCACTCACTTCTCAGGCCAACCAAACTTCCAACCCCCATAAAACTCCCATGGCAGGTTGATCACCTCTACTAAGAACTGCGAGAATGTGGATGCCTACACAACGACCATTGCTGCGCTAGCAAATAGAAGGATTTTGGCAACTACATAAAAGGTTTTTAGTTCGGGACCCCCGTTCGAGTGGCCATACATGGGGCACAAGATTAAGCTCTGTTTAGGAGGCACTCCAGCCTGAAGAGGTTACGCTCAATAGGGTTTTGGGGAGTACTACTTGATCCGTATGACACATCTGCACTCATAATCCTAGGTTTTCCCTTAGGATTCACATTTATATACTGGTCGGGGGTAGCTTGGCCAAAAAGCTTCGTTACCGGTCTGAGTCACCTTGGGGTGAGTACTTTTTTCCACCAAGGAAGGCCCAAGTTCTAGAGGCAATAACCGTTTCTTTTACACCCAAGATTGCATAAATGTACAAGGGGAGAAGATACTTCGATTATTGCATCAAAGGGTAACACAAAATTGAAGACATATATTTTAATTAGCAAATGATAATGTGAGGAGGATACACAAGACACTTTGTTCATTTTAAAAATTTAACTTGATGTGAAACAAACAAAGTTCATTTTAAGTCAATGACATGAAATGCATGTTCATTTTAACCCATGCGTGTGCATGCAATTTGTGTTCATTTTAATCCCATGAAATGAAATGCATGTTCATTTTAACCAATGAGTGTGCATGCAATTTGTTATAGTTGTTGAAAACAAATAAAATTAATTATGCCTAAAGAAATGAAAAGCTCGATTTTTGTTTCTAAAAAAACAATTTTCTAGAATCTCTCCAAGCTGTGCCACGTGCTAAAAACAAGAGATTAGTAACTCAAAAGAAAATGACACCAGCGAATTAAAATAATCATAACTTACTCAAAACTTAACAAAATTTCAATTGGTTTATATCCATGGAAAGCTAAAACTCAAACCTTCAAAACCCATAAATTATTTTTTCAAGATTCTGCATGAAAAAATGTTATAGGCAAAAGAAAATGCGAGTTTTAACAGCTAAACTAAAAAAATAGCAAATACTAAAATAGCCTTAACTTTCTCAAATCTTAACAAAATTTTAAATCGTTTGAAGTTTCGAAAAGCTGAAAATGAGGGCTACAAAACCCAGATGATCATTTTTAAAGAATTTATGTGCCCATTTTTCTGTGCTCAAAAGAAGATGACGGGATTTCGTATGAATTCTTGGCTGTAACCTGCAAAACAACCAAACAAACAAGAAAACAAACGATTTTTTGCAATATTATTCGATTCACGTCAGGTTCACCAATGTAAGATGGGAAAAATCAAATAGTATAGATTAAGTGACAGCCAACACTTCTAAACTATTATCCCAATCTAAACAAGAGAATACAAACAAAGAGAGCAATCAAAATGAAAGCAAATGAAATAAAGCACTCCCCTTTGAAGTTGATTCTTTCTCTTGTCTCTCCTATTTCTTCTTATGCCAATATTGCCCTCAAATTTGTTGTTGAAGTTGTGCAAATACTTGCAAATAGTAAGCAAGAAAGTTGGAGATAATTAGCTGTTAAATTGAAAATGGAGGGGAAGGGTTGCTTTTATAGATAACCATTCGAATGGACGGACGAGATTGATCTTCCAGAAAGATTCTAAGATCAACGGATGAGGATTCATGAGAGGGAAGTTACAAAATGGATGGCCAAGATCGAGTTTCTAGAAAGATGCCAAGATCTACGGTTGAGAATTGATGCAACCAGAATATGCCATGCATGGAAAAGATATGACGCCGACGGCTATGACGCCTGACAGCTATGACAGACATGCAGGACATGCAGACTATGACATGAAATAATGACAGGGGATCTTTGACCAAAATAGAGGGATAAATAAATAATTTATTTTAAATTATTTATTCAAAAATGGAAGGAATGACAAGTGGCAAATAAATAATTTATTTTAAATCATTTATTTGGAGGAAATGAAAAAGGAGATTTAATTAAATTCATAAATTTAATTAAAGGAGGAGATATAAATTAAATATGGATAATTGATTAGGATCAATTATTTAAAGGAGAAGAATGACACATAATTAAATAATTTCGTTAATTATTTAATTATAGAAAAATAAAAATAAAAGGTCAAATAATTATTATTATCTGACTATAGACATGTGATAAAAGATAAATAATTAAATAAATAATGAATTATTTAATTATTGAAGAAAGGGGTATTAGTGACGCAATTAAATAATTTTAATTGATCAAAATAGAAATGAGAAGGTGAATCAATTAAATAATTTTAAAACTATTTAATTAATAAAGGAATATGATCGAATATAATAGAATAATTAAAATTATTCAATTATTGAAAGATGATGACTAGGAAAAATGATGCTCATAGACTTTAGGACATTTTTCAATGTCTACAATGTGGAAACTAGTTTGTATTCATGAGGACAACCTAACAAAGAAAGGAAAAAGGACTTTGTTCCCTAACTACAATGTTGTTTCTGATTTTGTCTGTTCCAAAGGAGTATGGGTCCACTTCGGAAGGTTTTTGATGACTTCAATTTGAGTAATGGTCCTAGGAGACAACATGACCCTGAGGGATTATTTGCATTGTTCAGACAACGAATTAAAGGTGGAAAATTTGCACATGAATTCAACTTTCCTGAGGACCTAATCATAAATGAGTTTGATTTCAATAGGCAGGAGTTGAATAAAGAAAAATGGATTGCATATGAAAAGTTGTTGGTTATAATACATAAAATGGATCCAAAATATGATCCATTAATGGAGTTCACTCCATTTCACAAGAGAATAGACTTCTTAATGGATAATTTCAAATATATCATGGGTACCTTGATGACCAAGAGGGTCAGTTTGGAATTAGATTTTGGTATAGAAAGACCAGATGTGAGGCCTAAAGAAACAAGGCCAGCTTATTAGCCACTAGTTGACAAGCCTCTATACAAGAGAAAGAGGAATGTGAGCAGTGATGAGGATGAAGGGGATAATAAGGGAATACAAGTTATGCAAGCATCATCACAGATGGGTCCAAGGATCAGAGCACCTAGAGGGATAAGGATTGTGGATCTAGATTCACCACCAAGAGGTGATCCTGCAGTGTTACCATCAGAGTCAAGCCGTAAGAGGCAAAGAGTTGAGGAAACGCACAAAACTCTGATGGATGAGATAATTGTGACTGATCAAGACATGTAGGTTGGTATCCCTTCCCCTCCTAGATCAACACAATTGGTGTTTTCTGACATGGATGTAAAGGGGCAATGTGTACAAGATTCTAGGATGGAGGTTTGCAAGGCATTCTTGGACAATGATGCATTTGTAAAGACTCTTGTATTCTTGCAACTAGTTTGGAGGATGAAACTAGAAGAGTACCAAAAAAAATGCAAGAGTAGGAGAGAATCGAGACCTGATAGGTCTGAGCAAGAGAATGATGATGAGGTCAAGGCCGAATTAAAGGAAGAATTCAAAGGCATCACTCCTGAGGAGGGAAGAAGACTTGTGACTCAGGCTGGTGTCTTACTTTTGCTTGAATCGGACATAGCTGATGCGGTTTCATTCAATGCTATCTTATAGTCCAAGCACCCTATACAAAACAGTGAACAAGAGGTTAAGGCAGCTCTGCAGGACTCTTCTTTCAGTGAGGAGTATGAAACTCTGGCCATATGGGCATTGACACCCTAGTGCAAAAAGCCAAATGTAACTGATATTAGCCCACACCTAAGGGGAGGGCTAATCATCAATAGAGATTTTGAAACTTCAACAATAGAAGCTACAAGCCTGATAGTAAATGTGGCCAAATTGGCCCAAAAGACAGTTGAGAGAGAAGAGGCTGAAAATAAGAGTTTGATGGAGAAATACAATATGATAATTGTAGAATATAGTAGGATGCAACAAAAGAATGTTGAGCTGCAATCTGAAGTAGATAGATTGAAATATGGGCAGGTGGGAGAATCCTCCAGTGCTCCTGGTATCAGAGCATTACCTTCTATTGCAGGATTTGTCCCCCCTACTACTCTAATTGTTTCAACTCTGGCGTCCCCCATCTAAGCACTTGCTCTCAGTCCTACACTAGGGGTAGTTGAAGAAGAACTTAAATATTCTGTGGATCCCACCAAGAAGCAAATGTTGAATAGGATCATAGAATTGCAGGCTACCTTAAAGGCAAGTGAGGATGATGCAATTGCCAAACAAAGTGAGGTGGTTGACATAGTTTTGAGGCATCTTAATGAAAAGGTTCATGGTAAATTACCATTTGTACATTCTTTGTATTATTTATTCTTGGATGGAATAAAAAATATCAATAGGGATCGGGAAATAGTTTTGCCTTTGGCTGAGAAATGGATCCCTAGGGCCAATGATCTGGATATTATGTAAAAAGCTTCTAGGTTTGATGTGGACAACAAGCCCCAGTCATTGAAGCCTACTCAAATCTTTGTAAAATAATTGAACGGATTCTAGGCCCTACCTGATGATTTGAGTAGAAGAATTAGGGAGCTGATAAAGATCTTTGATGACTGGAATGATATATTTTTGCCAGACATTATTGATGCACAAGGAAATGTTAAGACATTGCAACAGTGGCAAGATGGAGCAGAAGAAGTTATCAATGCACAAATCAAATCAATTTGTGATGATTCAAACTATGATTTGCTAGTGAATAGTATGGATAAGATAATTAACACCAGCACATTCTTAGAGTTTTTTGAAAGGGAAGCCAATCAGGTTGTAGTGAAGTACACACCTTACAATACTAAGGTGAATGAGGTGGTGAATTTTGGCTGGCCAATAGATGAAGAGTATTAGAGATGGGTGGACAAGTACTTAATCAAAGAGGAGTAAAATAGTGTCTATTACCACAAGATGGATGAAGGAATGTGAGATGATGATGCAAACAATTCTTGAGACAGCCACATGAAATGATTTAACAATGGATAGGGCATGTGAACAGAATGAGAAGATATTCGAAATGGAGATAGCCATAAGGAATGCACTAGAGGATTCTGATACACACAAGCATACAGCTTATCAAGATTATCTGTCAAACATCTATTTATGGATTAATAGAGCATAATTTCTAGTTTGTTATTGTTGGTAAGCACAAGACATTTCTCAAAGGACTCGCCCTTTCATAATTTTGATATATTTATATATGTTTCATAATGTAAAACAAATTAGGCGAATAGGAGAAAGATATAGTAGATAGTTTGCAATGAAACTTTCCTTTAAAAGACTCAGATGCATGTATGAATTTTGATGAAGTTAAAGAAGATGTCTGAACTTGTGGCTTAATCTTGGTATCAGTTGTTTGTGGAATTATACAGTTATATGGTTGTCTCCATTTTGATGCTTTTATGTTGTTTAAATTGATATATCAAGCATATATATATATATTCAGTTTACCGATACACATTTGTTGTATTTGTGTGATGTGATTATTTGCTTCTTTCAAGTAAATATTAAACCCTTCTATTCAATCATAGTAACTGAAGAGTATTAATTGGATCAATAAGAAGAATCCCATAACTAGGATTGTCATTCTATCTCAAGTAGAGTTTGTCAGTCATTTACTTGCACATTTATACAAGTTATAAACTACATTTGTGTGCCAAACACTTTGAATCATTGCCATCATAGATTACACTTTTATAAATCTTCATTAGAATCCATACACCCAACAAGGCAGTGGTCTCACACTTTCATCTTTTGGTTTATCCATTTTATTTTTTGCATGTGTTAACTGAACATATTTTAATATAATTCAAATATAATTAAAATTAAAAACATCTTAAATTAATTATGTAACCACATAAGTCAAATATAATTCTATCAAGAAATTAATATCAAATAGATAATACAATCAAATAACTCATACATTTCAATGTTATTGATATTCTTCTTCATCCAACTCTTTGTCTGTATCATCCGATCCAGATTCAACATTGTACGGATTGGTCATATCATCATCATCGTCATTGATATCAGTTTAGATAATTTCATCATCCACACGGATATCATCTTCATGAACATTAACTCCTACATCATCATGATCTAGTTCATCCTCTTTGACATCTTCGTTAGGCACATCATCAACTAACTGTTGATCTTGATCATCATCTACATCATCTTCTATTTCTTCAATATCTTCTTCTTCCACCACATTATACTTTACCGGCTTCCTCTTGGATCATGTCTAACAACATATGACCAACCCGCTTTACTTGGAACCTCTGAGTAAAATACCTGCTCACATTGGCTTACAAGAACATAGGGCTCATTTCTAGCTCACTCAAAATACCTTGTATTAACCATGGTATATCCATTATCATGTTCAATAACAGTTCTCTCGGGATCATTTTCATTCAATCGTAGCCTGTACCATAGGACGACAAACATATATAATTTGAAGGACTTAAAGTCACACTCAAGTATATCATCCAAAATCCCATAGTATTGATTTTCTGAGACTTCTGGATGTATGTCGCTTCTAGATGAAACATTAGTCACCTGGAAGGCTACAGTTATCCTAGAATCACAAGTTTTCTTCGTGTCATCCAACTTTTTGATTCAAAATTTATGACCATTGCACCACATAGCCTTGTGGTGTTTCACCTGCAATATGTCAAACATGTAAAACTTATTGCAATATTGTCAGTTGATAAACATATTTATTCTTGGCCGAATGTATGCAAAGAAAAAAATCTCAACATATATATACATCAATATAATTGAAAATAATTAAATAATATGGGTGATTAATATATTTATACATACATGATTATCTCTTAAACCATATGCTAAATCAAATTTCCCTTGGTGTAACATTGAAATCTCCATTACGATGAGCCTCTTTAACTAATGAAGCCACACCTTCCCATGTTAATGTGCGACCAGATTTTTGACATCGTTCAATCCATATCGTCATCCAATCAAGATTGTTTGCGACACACAAATGTAGTACATCCCACTCTCGACCAACTATATCAAAAAAAATTGAAATTCACAAACGACATATAATTAGTTAATTACCACGATATATGACCTTAATTTATAATTGATGAACATTGAAGATCAATAATTAAATAAGTACAATATACATAAAAACCAAATGTAAAATGTATTCTAATTAATCTCCATGACCATCTTATAATTACTTGTCACTTTCCTCAATCTACCTTTCCCCATCAGGTACTCCCCTTCGAATTTTTTAATGGAGTTGGGATCCCAAATGTGATCTACATGGATCTTTGCTACAAACTTAGGAAGATATTCAGTAATGTACACCATGGTCTGGTATACCATGTATCCCTCCACCATAGAACCCTCGGGATGTTCTCTTTGTCTAACCAAAGCCTTCAAAAATTTCAAGTGCCTCTCAACCATCCACATTGACCTTGTGTGTACAGGTCCACACAATTCAATCTCCTCAACTTGGTGCATGAGGTAGTGTTCTTGTGCATTGAAATTTTCTAAAGGTAGACACTTTTTCATTTCACACATTAGACAAGGAATTTTTCTCTTCCAATAATTTATATCTTTTTTATGGATTTCTTTAGATGACAACCATCTACAAGTGATTCAAGGCACAAATATATTAACGAGATTTAACAAAAATATACAATGAATTAAACAAATATCGCTACTTACCTCATGTATTTTCCAAGATCATATATAACTTGCTTGACATTGTTGTCAAAGTTGTCTGGGAGAGATAGAGGTAGAATGCACTGCAACAATTATAAAATGATCTTTTCATTAATATTTTTTCAAAAGTAGTAAACATAATACACTGAAAAGTACATGCAGTATACAAATATATATATAATATACCAGAATAATTACCTTACTGAAGGTATGCCAATCATGCATTTTCATCCCTAACCCAAATTCACCTTTCTTTGTTATGATATTGTTTATGTTTGCAGCAAATCCTATGGGAAATCGAATTTTTCGTATGACTTGTTTTATAGCATTGCTTTATTGCTCTGTTAATAACCAAGGAAGGGCACTTATATTAATTTGGTCTCCATCGCTATTTAATTGAATGACATTTTTCATTGCATGATTGGCTTCCTGAATGTCACTACAAATTTTGACAATATTTTCTTTGTCATGCCTTCCATCCAATATTTTCCATAACATTTCTGTAATATTCTTTATGATATGCATTGTATCAAACAAATGCACAATTTGTAGCTGTTCATAGTAGGGCAACCTACTAAATTGTCTGGGATAACTTTTCAGTCCCTGTGGAATCCAACCATTAATGCCTTGATGACCATCATGAAGCATATAAGTTAAACAAATTAACAACGACAATCATTGTCAATTACAACATGAGTAAACACAACATAATATAAAAATATAAATTCAAAACATATCATAAATGATAGATAAACAATTTGATCTGATGTATAACCTTGATTATTAATTCTATTATATTCCAACTTCCATAGGCGAGGTGTCATTCTTCGTGGTTTTAATGTAGTCTCTTCTTTCCCATTGAAAACATGTTTTTCAGTAGTTTGATACTTATGATTTCTATGGAGCAAGTGCCTATACTCATCAAAAACCTGCTTTCCTAAACTTGTTGAACGATGAGATTTAATATTTGGACCACAAATTGGACATGCAAATTTTCCCTTTGTTTGAAGACCTGCGAATCATATATAATTGGATTAAATATGTCAATTTTTATAATTATATATAATGAATAGATTATTTAAAAAACATGCATGATATCTACTTCATAAAATTAAATATCGTTAAAGTCATGCAGTCAAACGTTATAACATACCAGAAAAATATGTTATCCTTGGGGCATCATGAATTGTCCATACAAGCATTGCATGGAATTCAAATAGTCTTTGTCCTATTGGTCTAGAAACGTCATACATAGTCATGCCATTCCATAGCTTTAGTAACTCATCGATAAGAGGCTCAATATATACATTCATATCTTTAACTTGGTACTTACCTAGTTGAATGAACATAAACATTACATAATTATTATAACCATTTTACTGCAGTATATATAAATTCATGTACATGACTATTAAATGAAAAAACATATAAATCATTATGCAACAAATAAGACAAATGAGATGCTACTATGTTAAAGAAAATTGATGTAAACAAATACCTGGAACAATCATTGCCAACATTATGTGCTCCCTCTTTATTGACATCATTGGAGGAATGTTATTGTTGATAACAAAAACAGGCCACATTGAGTAAATAGATCTCAGCTCTCCAAATGGATTGACACCGTCTGCTGCCAATGAAAGCCTGAGATTACGAGGTTCTTCTTTAAAGTGTGGCCATTTTTCCTCCATGTACATAAATGCAGAACCATCCATAGGCATTTGAAGAATCTCATCTCCACTTCTATTTCGTGCATGGTAATCCATAAATTGTGCTAAGCTTTCGCACCTAAATAATTGTTGCATATATGGAATAATGGGAATATAATGAAGAACCTTGCAAGACACCTTTTTTGTTAGTTGATCTATTCGATATCTACTGATATGACATTTCGGGCATTCTTTTGAAAATTCATGTTGTTTATGATATATAATATGATCATTGGGACATGCATCTATTGCTTGATACTCCATTCCAATATCTTTCATAATGCCAGATAAATCTCGGTATGAGCAAGGTAAAATATTTGATGGTGGTAACAAAAATTCACCAATCAATCTACAACAAAAAATAATTTCTTAATATAAAGAATATTAATGGTACATACTTCATCCTTTATTTACTAGCGATGAACTAACAACAATTAAAATAGATGAAAAAATATGACATATATGAGATACCTTAACATCCGTGAGATTGCTATGTTGGATAAACCATTCATAACCTTCAAGTTCACCAACAACAATACAACAAAAAGAAGAGTTGTTTGGGAGCCTTCATAAAGGGGCTCGTATGCCTTCTCAATTACATGTAAATCATGAACATCATCAAAGCCATCTCGATCAACATCATCAGATGTGCCACTACATGTGTCATGGATCAATGCATTTTTACCATCATCTTCAATTGTGTTTTCTGGTGCATGATCATCTTCTTCCATAGGATCATTAACTTCATCTTCGATATTCACAGCTCCATGTTCCTCCGCTTGCAAAACCACATTCTTCGGGCCGTGATAATCCATATCATGTGCCCTAGGGCACCCCACCTTTATAATAATGACATACACAAATAAACCATAATCATGATCAAGTGATTTTTTATATATATATCAAATGTTAAAACAATATAAACATTTACAAATTCAATCAATATAAACACATATAATAAACAACTTACCAATGGACGATAACCATGCCCCCCTTCAACATGACCATGTTGCCTACAATGTTTCTCAACTGTTGTGATTAAAAGTCCTCTTGTCTTTAATCCCTTGCAATTATTGCAAGGAAAATAACATTTCCCATCACCCTTTCTTTTGAATCTATCCCACAATCTATCAAATGACTCTTCATTTTGTTCTGGACTAATATTATCTAACATGATTTTTCTTTACCAAGCTTGAATATTTAGATCTTCAAAAAATATCAAACTCACACTCCAATAATTTTTAATCATACACAAGTAACAAAATATAATAATTATGATATTTTACACCAAAAAAATTTGGCATGCAAACACCCCTGCAAAAGAGAAGATAGTTTGAAGTTAATGACCCCAAAAAACACTTTCAAATGCTAATTCCAGAAATTATTAAATTCTGATTTTACTATGATTTCCAATTGTTAGACTCCTAAAATCAAAATATTGAACTTGCACAATAAAATCTGGAAATGAAATTCTCCAAATGTAGCTAATAGGCCTCAACAATTAAGGCCTACTCAAGACTTTGTGAAGTCACTGCAAGGTTCCAAGGCCTTACCTGATGATTTCAGCAGGATGATTAAAGAGTTGGTAAAGAGTTTTGATGACTGGAGTGACATATCTTTACAAGATATTGTAGATGCCCAAGGAAATGTTAGATCACTACAACAATGGCAGGACAGGGTAGATGAAATCATCAATGCACAAATCAAATTGATTTGTGATGACTCAGATTATGACATGCTGATGAGTAGTATGGATAAAATCATTAACACTAGCACATTTTTGGAATCTTTTGAAAGGGAGGCGAATCAAGTAGCAGTAAAGTATACACCTTATAGTGCCAAGATAAATGAGGTGGTAAATTTTAATTGGCCAATGGATGAGGAATATCAAGGATGGGTAGAAAAGTACTTAACTGAACAAGAATAGGACAAAGTCTACAACCAACAGTTAACAACTCAGTGGCTATGGTTATAACAAATTTTGGCTATGTCTTGGTGGCAGTTTTGGTGCAAGTTTTTGAAGTTTGGCAAATGCAACAGTTATTCTCCAGTGGATGGGATGAATAAGAAGATTCCCTAGAGACTCAACTGTTGTAACCAATTTTTGAAATGTCATAAGGTGGTCCAAGTGACCAGTGATAGGTGTATTTTTGGTCTGATGCTTGTTGCTCCTTCATTTTCCCTATAAGAAGGATCTCAGGACTAGAAATACGGGTTAGCAAGTTAGATATCTTTAGGTTGAGTCTAAGTAAAGTTGCAGAGAGAATTTGTAAAGAGCCTGATATTATAGGGAAGATACTATTCTTAGGTTTGGTGTCATTCTGTTGTAGGTTTTAGTTTCATGGGTACTTAATTTTCAAGATAGTACTAGCATCTAAATGAAAATTACTCATTTCAAGGTCATGTATCTCCATTGTATGAATATATTATTATCTTGAATAAAATGATCAAGGGTTATTCTGTTCATCTCACTGTTATGGTGTGTGTAATTCTTATTTTGACTTTAATTCAAGGAATTAATTAAAATGCTTGAGTGAGGTTATAGGTGACTATGTTCATATAAGATTTGATAAGTAGTATTGGGTTAGAATATAGATTGATGGTATTGTAAGGCAGTATTATCTAAGATTTTAGATGTTATGTGTCTAGAAAATAAACTTGGTTACATTAAAAAACAACCAACACCTTTGATATTATCTAGCTATGGCTCCCAAATCTATTGAAAATTTATCATTAAGGTTAAAATTGAAACCTTGCAAATATAATCTTTGTCCAAATCCATCAAGGATTTTCCATCAGTTATAAACAATTCCCTTATAAAGAATTTGTGAAGTCGGGTCTCAAATCTGGAAATAAAATTCTAAAAATGCACAAGACTAAAAATGAAATCTGATGAGATGTTGCTTTAAAATATGATTTTCAAACTTGGAAGTACAAATCTGACTTCACAAATGAATTTTGGAAAAAGACAATGACTACCCTCAACCTGGCGATATCTTCTTGAGTTTCTTCTGATTTTCCCCAAGAAAACCATCGAGCAAAACACTGTCGCAATAAATAGTCGAGCTCGTTTTTATTTATGCCCACCACAATTTAACTTTGGAGGTCCATCAAAATTTCGGCGAAAGATCTTCGTTGAAACGTAGACGAAAAAAATAGTTCGTTGAAATTCTGACGAATGTCAAGGATAAAATTTTTAAAAAATGAAAATTCACACAAGTGCCCGACGATACATCTGATTATATAACTTTCGTCAAAAGGTTTCGTTGGATTTTACAATCAAATTAGTTAGTGTTTTGAAATATTTAACAATAGGCTTATAACCAAACCACAACTCAAAAGGAGTTTTACCAGAATTACCATTAACATTTACTCGGTTAATAGTATATATAATAGTGCTTACAACTTCTCTCTAGTAGATATGAGGAACATTACCTTCCAACATCATAGTTCTAGTAGCATCTAGAATTGTTATGTTCTTTCTCTCAACAAATCCATTCTATTGAGGGGTTCGGGGAGAAAATAGTTATCTTTTGATTCCATGCTCTTCATAGAAAGAATTGAACTCCTGATAAGTGAATTTTCCACCTATGTCTGACCTTGATAATTTAATCTGCAATCCTATCTCATTCTTGGCCATAGCTTTGAAATTTTTAAACTTTTCTAATGCTTAATGTTTTCTCTCTCAAGAAAGCAACCCATATCATTCTAGAGTAATCATCAATAAGAAACATAAAGTACCTTTCTCCTTGTAGTCTTCTGATTCTGGAGAGACCAAATAGATCAATATGCACAAACTCCAGTACTCCATTAGAATGATGTTGTTTGCTCTAAAAATAAATTATTGTCTACTTTCCCATCTCACATTCCTCACATATAGTGTTAATAGGCTTCACTAACTTGGAAAGATCTCTGACTGCTTGAGTGGAGCTTACTTTGACAATGTTATCAAAATTCACATGACACAACCTCTTATGCCATAACTAGCTTACATCAACTTGAGCAATTAAATAACTCTCACTAGAAGCACTTAGGTGAAAAATATTACCTCTTGTCTTTGTACCTGAAGCAATTACATTTCTAGAACTTCCTAGTATCTTGCATTTTCCATCTTTGAACTGAAGATTGTATCCCTTGTCGACCATTTGTCCAACACTCAGCAGATTATGCTTCAATCCTTCAACATAAAGGACATCACCAATATTATATTTACCACTAAGAGAAATAGTGCCTCTGCCACAAATCACACCAACATTGTTATCTCCAAATCTTACAACACCACTGTCATAATTTTCCAAGCCTAGAAACATGTTTTTGTCACCAATCATATGATGTGAGCATCCATTGTCAATCACCCACTCATCCTTTTCATTAATTCTGGCTTCAAGAGCTTTCTCAATATTCTGATTACTAGCAGATTCTGTGGACACCATACCACTTTCCTTGATAGCAATGAATACCCATCCATCTTCATTTCCATTTTCTTTATCAGATTCATCATCAGTAACACCTTCTTCAACATAATAACATTTATTTTGGAATCTAGACTTGGTAGGTTTGTACTTAGGAACTCTTTTAGGACACCTTGATGCAAAATGACCTATCTTACTGCAAGAGAAACATTTAATAGGCAACTTTCATTTATACTTACCTTGTCCTTTGGCTTCTCTTTTCACAATCAATGTTTCCAACTCTTCTAACTCTCTTTCTTTATCTTCAATCTATTTCATCTCATCTTCATACTTGAATATCTTTTTGGAACTCTCTCCCAGATCATATCTTTTTTGGTTTCTTCCGGATGCATTAGCCTTGAATGCGAATTCTGTCTTAGGAGTAGATTCACCAAATTCACTCAATTCAAAGGCAACAAGTTTTCCAATTAACATATCTCTTGTCACATGCATTACTGTCTTGAGCTCTTCAATAGCATGAGATTTCATTTTGTAAGAGGTAGGCAATGATTTGAGTATTTTAGCCACAATCTAATCTTCTTCCAAGGTTCCACTGACACATCTAATACCCAACACTAGTTCATTTACTTTTTGCACGAAAGCAATAATGCTTTCATCTTCACTCATCTTCAAGTTTTCCCACTTGCCTTTCAGACTTTGTGGCTTAGAAAATTTCACTTGTGTATCTCCTTCATACAATGTTTCCAGTTTCTTCCAGATCTCATGTGTTATCTACAGACCCATCACATTTTTCATCTCTAAATCTGTCAGAGCACTCAATAATGCTTCTATAACCCTGATATTATTTTCAACTTCCTTGATCTCATCTAGAGTAGAGGGACCATTCTAAGGAATAATATATGAGTTCTTTGTAATCTTCCAGAAGGGTTCACTAATGCACTTCAAATGAAACTCCATTATAACCTTCCACAAAGAGTAGTTTGTACCATAAAATCTAGGACTATCCTTCTTGTATGATGCCATCTCGGATCACCTCAAGCTACTAAACTTCTTCAGAGGAACTTGCTCTGATACCAATTGTTGACAAAACAAGAATAGACAATTGAGGGGGGGTGAGTTAGTTTTCACAAAATTTAAAACTTATTCAACCCTATTATCTTTTAATCTCATATCTGATAATTAATAGTGAAAGAATGAAAGAATGAATCAATAACACATCAAAAATATAAGAACACCAAGATTTTATACGTGGAAAATCTGTTAGGGGAAAAACCATGGTGGATGTTAGTCCACAAGATTATACCCTATTAAAAGTATAATGAGAATGAATAAGGAATGCACATGCATTCAGGCACACTACCTAGAGCTCACTATTCAAATGGGAAGGTTCACTAGCTTACATAAACATTCAAATTAAATCCATCTAAAGGTTGAATTGAGAAATTAGCTTCTTCAAAAGTGTGATGACAGTTTCGATTAGGCACAAAAATACTTCTTCACACTTTGCTCAATCTTCTTCACACTTTGCTTTGAAATTGAATGATCTGATCTTTATTCGCATATTTTGCATACACACTTCATGCTCTCATCTTCCAAATGAAGAAAACAATTTCTCTTATATATCTGCTACATGGAATTATGTCAACAACTCTGTCAGCCAAAAATAAAAGAATAAATTACAAATTTTCGGCCCAATTCATGAACAAATCTCAATGCGCACCGACCAAAGTTGGTCACAACATAATGAAGACCTAAATCAACATCCTCGAATATTCCAAACATTAAAAGATTAAGCCACAAGGATCCTCAAAACGCTACAACCATCATGTTGGCCAAGAACATGAAAACCCGAGCACACAATGGAAAAATCTTTGATCATGATCACACCAATCAATGTGGATGTACAACAATGATAGAGCACAATCTAGAAATATCAACAAACATCACACAAGCATACACAACAACTAGAATTACTGGAATTACAATCTCTTCTTCCAGAAACACCTGGCATGGTGACAAAATGACTGTAGGAACACAAAAACTTATAACTTGCACAAATCTTGATACGCACCTCTAAAACTTCCAGAGTATAAACTAGATAGGCTCAGCAACAAACCCTTTAAAGCGCAACTTCTGAATATCAACATATTGAATTTTCCATCACACTGAACTTCACAACACTTCTCAACTTCACAGACAACCTTCAACATATTTATTATAATTTTCTCAATATCCTCGACATATACAACCTTTAGAATCATCAATGCTAATAGTGTTGACATCAATGAAAACCACATATCAACAACACAACCACAACATCCAACATATTTTGTGTATTTTTTAATTCTTCTTTTATTTATTTGTAATAATTGGTAATCTAAGATCTTAATTTCTAACAAATATGCATGATCCTTGTCATTTTTTCCTGCTACAAAGGGTGCAAGTGGAAATATAAGTAATAAAAAGAACTCAACAATTTATTTTCTCAATCCTATACTATTACAAAAGAGGATTCAAAATTTTATTTGAAATATTTTGTTGAAGTGAGTTAGTTCTTGACAAGATTTTTCATAACATGACCACATTATAGGTCACATCAAAGATGAAGTAATCATAAATTGGAAGTAAATGAATATAAACAAACACCATATATGGAATGCTAATCACATAATTGAGATAAAGGTTGACCATAAAGAAAACCTTGAAATTCTTGATAGCAATGGAGATCTAAATGACCTCGAAATGTTTGGTAGAAATTATTTTGAAAATAACAACAAATAGGATGAACATACAATACCCCCAAATTTGCATGACACCGCATAACAATTCATAAGCACAATCAAGATGTCCCAACAAGATGACCAATTAACATTAAAGTTAAATGATCCATCATATGCACTCTCACAGTATAATCATAATTTATTTAAGAAACATTTGCATATGATCATTCAATGAATGATGGGAATAGAAAAATCCTATTTGATTTGTTGTGTCAAGCATGCACTCTGAAATTTTGTATCACGTGAAAAAAACCCACTTCTTTTTATTGCTCCTATAAAAATTGATACGTTTAACATACAAGCCTTGAATATGCATTCAACCCTTAATATTTTGACAAAATAAATACAAGTGTTAAAGGACTAGTTACTAATAACATTTTAAGAAGACATGAAGCAAATGAAATATCTCCTCATTGATGAGATGAGCTTCATAAGTCGAAAACTATTATTAAAAATAGATAATAAATTACATGAATTACCTATGATTTGATGACACATCTATCATTCTTATAAGTAAGTTGGCCCAACTATCACATATTAAAATAAACCTATGTACACGTCACACTCAAGTGCTAAATTTATATGGCAACACCTCACTACAATTTTTACACAACATAGAAATTTTCATCAATAGAGTGACTCTAACTCAAATTCACTTTTATTGGTTAGCATTGGGTTTTGTGCTAGAAATGGTGTCATCTATCTTTTTTTCTCCTTTGACAAAGCATTTTATCATATGGATTTGGTTTTATATTTTCCTTTCTTAGCAACGATAACTTCAAATCTACCCACGTAGGAAACCAAAAAAATAGAGGGGAATAAATATGAATGGGAGGAAGCCAAAATGGATCTAATAACACCTCCCTCCATTACAATCTATTGCTTGTCACTCGTCAAAAGAGATCTTATGAAAAAAATAAAAAATAAAAAATTCTTAATCAAAGTATATTTATAAATATAGTTAATTCTTATTACCTCTAAATAAAGAGAACCTGTCTATATTTAATGTTTAATAATATAAAATTTTCAATCAAATATAAAAAATATGGAGAGAAAGTTTCCAATAGATTGTGAGTCTTTTGTTGGTCGTTATTGTAAGATGGGGAAAATAAAATAGATTAGATTAAGTGACAGCCAACACAAATCTAAACTAAAATCCCAATCTAAACAAGAGAATACAAACAAAGAAAGCAATCAAAATGAAAGCAAATGAAATAAAACACTCCCCTTTGAAGTTGATTCTTTCTCTTGTCTCTCCTATTTCTTCTTATGCCAATATTGCCCTCAAATTTGTTGTTGAAGTTGTGCAAATAGCAAGCAAGAAAGTTGGAGATAATTAGTTGTTAATCAAAAATGGAGAAGAAAGGTTGTTTTTATAGACAACCATTCGAATGGGCGAATGAGATTGATCTTCTAGAAAGATTCTAAAATCAACATATGAGGATTCATGAGAGGGAGGTTATGAAATGGATGGCCAAGATCGAGTTTCTAGAAAGATGCCAAGATCTACGGTTGAAAATTGATGCAACCAGAATATGCCATGCATGGAAAAGATATGATGCCAACGACTATGACACCCGACAACTATGACAAACATGCAGGCTATGACATGAAATAATGATAGGGGATCTTTGACCAAAATGGAGGGATAAATTATTTATTTTAAATTATTTATTCGGAAATGGAGGAGGATGACAAGTGGAAAATAAATAATTTATTTGGAGGAAATGAAAAAGGAGATTTAATTGAATTCATAAATTTAATTAAAGGAGATAAAAATTAAATATGGATAATTGATTTGGATCAATTATTTAAAGGAGAAGAATGACACATAAATAAATAATTTCGTCAGTTATTTAATTATAGAAGAATAAAAGGTCAAATAATTATTATTATCTGACTATAGACATGTGATGAAAGATAAATAATTAAATAAATAATGATTTATTTATTTATGAAGAAAGGGGTATCAGTGACGCAATTAATTTTAATTGATCAGGATACAATAAAGATTAGAAAAATCATATTCCTTAATTAATTAAATAATTAAAAAAATCATTTAATGAATTAAGGAATATGATCAGGAATAATTAAATAGTTAAAATTATTTAATTATTAGAGGATGATGACTAAGGAAAAATTTTGCTCGTAGACTTTAAGACATTTTTTAGTGTCTAATTTTGCCCCTCTTTAACATAATGTAGTTCATCGCATTGTGTCAAAGAAATTTAATTCTGAAATATCCCCCAGTGTAAAGAGAAAGGGGAAGGATGACCAGGGGGGTTGTGGTATGCCCCCTCGAGAGGCAAGTGGGTTCAAAGAATACGAATGTGCTCTCGAAATGGAATATAAGACTAAAGGATGAAGGATAGAAGAAATGTTAGCATGAAGGAGATGGATGTTAGCATGGAAAAAAATAAGGGAGATGGGATGTTATCATGAAAAGGGGAAAGAAGATAGACAAAAAATGATAAGAGAACCAACTTTCATGCTTACACTTTTATATTTATCATCATTGGGCATCAAAAATGTCACAAATGGACCACAAACACCATTGTATGACATAAAACAAGGTGTGCAAGGTGACCATTTGAGAGAGACAAATAGTCAAAAAGTCAAAGAATGCCCCAACTCATACTAGGGACCCGATTGTCCCAGTCTTTTTGCCAAGACAAACCACATGCAACAAACAAAGAAAAGAGGCCATGATCCATCATTGTCCCTGTAAATCCATTGATAGGACATCCTCCAGGAGACTAGTAACATGACCCAAAACCAATTGAAAAGATAAGAAAATACAGACCAACAAAGTGTTTGCTAAGATAGTGTTTTCCAGTGATAATGATGATCGATTGATTCATTGATTAGGTTGACCAAGATGACCGAGTTGATTGATAGGTTGATAAGGATTGATAAAGTGATTTGATTGACCACACCTAGCCTCAGGAAGGACACATCCTGATGAAGGCAAGATTGATTGACCAGGCTATTAAGATTGAGTGGTATGACAAAGTTGATTGATAATGATAATGTCTAGTTTCAGGAAGGACACATCCTGATTAAGGAAAGATTGATTGAAAAAGTTGACAAGATTGTTTGATTGTTTGACAAAGATTGATGAACATGACCAAGTGATGTGACGATACCCAACCGCGGGAAGGACACATCCTGTTTAGGTAGAGGACACCTCTGATAAAGTAAATCAAGTGACAAGTGTTGACATGACACTTAACTGCAAGGACACATCCTACTTAAGGTGAATGGAAAGGTTGATAAAGTCTAATCCTAGGAAGGATGCATTCTGATAAAAGACAAGAGATAAGATCGAATGAGACAATCAACATAATGCCCTATTCCGATATAAGACTAGTGATCTCATTGAGTTGATGATAAGATAATTGATTGATGAAAGATTTAATTTGTTTGTTGTTTCTTGGTGTAGTTTGAATGATGATTGCTTTCAGATCAAGCACACGACCCAACTCGATAAAACCTAAAGGACTTTACCTAGGGGGCCTTGGGGGCTCATCCATAGAGGGCCTTGCCTACATAGTAGTGCATAGAGACCTCGTAGTTCAACATGACTTGGCTTTGTCTTATTCGACAAAATACTCGGTCATGATTTTATTTGGACAACCTAAAGGGACTGACCTAATGCCTCGGGGGATCATTTAAGATGAGTCTTGCCTACGTAGCAAATGCACAGAGGCAACGTAGTTCGACCACTCTAACAAAACTAATTCAAACTCAGACCTAGATTTAGACTTTGTTTTTTTTTGGGAGTTTTGATTTTTTTGATGTTTTTGGATTTCAAGGATTTTATGATTTTTTTGGATTTTGAAAGATTTTGATTTTTTTCTTTTTTTTAAATTTTGAAATGTTTTGATTTTTTTTTTTTTTTTTCAGGACATTTTATGGTTTTTTTGGATTTTTTTCAGAACATTTTATGGATTTTTTTGATTTTTTCAGGACATTATTATGGTTTTTTGGATTTTTTCAGGACATTTTATGGCTTTTATGGATTTTTTCAAGGCTAATACCATGTATTATTTCCCATGAAGATGCAAGTCAAGGAATTGCCCCTAGTCAAGTATAGGACCAATTTACTATGTGCAAGGGGAAGTGGCGAATGCGATGGGTGGATATGAAAGCGAAAGATGCTAAATGTCGGTGGTCTTTAGGCCATGGAAGAATGATGAAGCTTTATTATGGATGATAACTATATGGATCATGAAAAATGCATGTGAAAGATACCCACAATCAACTAGGTAGGCATGCACAAGGATCCAAGGATAAACATGATCTTGCCCCTAGTCAAGCTGAAAACCAATTGATAAGTGATGATGATGATGATGACAACATTGTTTGATAGGGGGAGGACACATCCCAAAACAACATGAGGATGATGATTATGTGACTAAAGGATCAAGGTTTGCAGCAGGGCTAAGAACAAAGCCAAGGAATGTTTTGGATGATGTGCTAGGTTGCATAGCAATATTGTATAGATTAGACTCATTGCATTTGAAATGACTAACCTTAGAACTAAATGGGATTATGGAGGGAACTTGGATAAGTGAGTTAGAATCCTTAAACCAATAACAAGGGAAACCAAGTCCAACAATAGGTATGGAAAGATAATGGATTGATTTTGGAAAAAGGATAAGAGACATGAGGATTATTGGATGGAAGAATTGGGATATGATCTCCAAGGACTATTTCACATAGGAATAATTTTTTTTTCCAAGATATGGGTTTGGATAAATTCTATGAAGGAAATGACATGATATTTCATGGGTAATGTATGACCAAAGGATAGACATGTCAAGAATATTCCCAAAGCATGACTTATGTTTGTGCCCCATTTCTTATCAAGATCAAGGTAGGTGGGAGAAGGGATGGAAACGATATGGATTAGATAGAAATGTAATGAAAAGGCATGGGAGATGAGACAACTTGCCCCCAAGTGTAATGGTCCACATAGATAATTTATTTTAGACATGACGCCTGTTTGCCAGGTTTTAATCATGGTACTTATCCAATGCACCATGAAAATGGTTTTCACTATTGGACGAAATTTTTCTCTTTACTATTTTCTTTCTTTTTCTCTTTTTTTTCTTTATTTTTCTCTTCCTTTTTTTATGATGTTACACAAGACGCCTATTTGCCAGGTTTTCAGCAAGGTGACAATTTTTTTGATATTTTTTATATCAATTTGATGTTCTGTATGATCGCTAATTGTTCTGAATCCTTTGATGGTGTTGATACAGATACTAGTGTCATGATATGCCAATAGTGACCTTGATGAAGTAGTTGTCTTGTTAGGATCATAACACTTGCATACAACTGATCGATGTCATTGTGATCCTCTCTGATACTAGGTTTGGCTTTATCAAAATACACACATCGTGATAGAGTACCATGAGAGTCCTTATGATAAATATTTTCTGCCAAGATGCGACAAATTCATGAGGTACAATTTTTGGAATGATGGATGATGGTAGCCATGGAAGGATTATTTGGATGTTTGGATGTAGCAGTTTTTAATTTTCAAACTTGGGATGGTGGATGATGGAGTTTGTAATTTTGATTGGGATTGTTAGGATCATAACACTTGCATACAACTGATCGATGTCATTGTGATCCTCTCTGATACTAGGTTTGGCTTTATCAAAATACACACATCGTGATAGAGTACCATGAGAGTCCTTATGATAAATATTTTCTGCCAAGATGCGACAAATTCATGAGGTACAATTTTTGGAATGATGGATGATGGTAGCCATGGAAGGATTATTTGGATGTTTGGATGTAGCAGTTTTTAATTTTCAAACTTGGGATGGTGGATGATGGAGTTTGTAATTTTGATTGGGATTGTTAGGATCATAACACTTGCATACAACTGATCGATGTCATTGTGATCCTCTCTGATACTAGGTTTGGCTTTATCAAAATACACACATCGTGATAGAGTACCATGAGAGTCCTTATGATAAATATTTTCTGCCAAGATGCGACAAATTCATGAGGTACAATTTTTGGAATGATGGATGATGGTAGCCATGGAAGGATTATTTGGATGTTTGGATGTAGTAGTTTTTAATTTTCAAACTTGGGATGGTGGATGATGGAGTTTGTAATTTTGATTGGGATAGCGTTTGGAACCAACATTTTTATATGCCTTTCTTAATGACCATTTTGAAGGAGGTGAACATTTACTATAAGTGGGAATCCTCTTTTCTCGTGGCTCCATATTTTGATTGACTTTTAAATTTGAAATATTTTCTTTGCTTGATCCAATTTTCTTTGGGATCCATTTTAACTTTATTTGTCCACTTGTATTTTTGTTTGATTCAATGGCCTTTGAAATTTGATTTTGAAGTTTGGGTTTACAATAATTTTCTTTTTGTTGGTTCCAAATGAAAGATTTATTCATATTGGAATGATGGTTTATGGTATGGATGTAAGGAGTGCTGGCAACAACCTTACTACAAGGACTACTCATAGCCCCCATTTTGATGTTTGTATCAGATAAAGTTACCCCCAATATCGAGGAGGTATCACTAACACCATTTGATTCTCTGACTGAAGAATAACCAAGACCTTGATGTCTAGGATTTTTATAAAACTGTATTGGTTCTCAAATGCCTTGCTCATGTAGGCATAGTCCTCTTCCTTGATACTGCATGCTTTGAAAGATTCTATTTGTGATGAGGTATTTTTTATTTTGAAAACAAGATGCTAACCCATCATTTTGTATGTGAAAACTGTTACTTGGAATCTCCTCATCTATAATAAATCCTGCTTTGACAAAGGTGGATGCTCCTAATTGATAGGATGTTTTGGATTTATCATTCGTAATGCTTGTTTCTTCTTGATCATTTGGGATATCAATTTCATTTGTCGTAGATTTTGTATCTTCTTCTTTGACTTCATCCATAGTAGCTTCTTTGTGTTCTCCTTTGACTTGATCCATAGTAGCTTCTTTATGCTCTTCCTTGATGTTATCCATACCATTGATTTGACTATCTATGTGTCTAAAGGAGGCAAGTGTCTCATTTTGGGAAATAGAGTTGTTTTGTGTTTGGATGGGATCATCTTCAAATGTTTGGTCATGGATGGTATAAAGGTTGATGAGAGGATCATTTTGGATTTCTTGTTTAATGGTAGGATCTTGGTCAAAAATAGGTGTATCTTGGAGAACATGGTTGTGAATAGACTCTTGAACAAGGATAGGTGTATTTTGGATGCCATAATTATCTAGGACTTCTTGGATGGACTTAAGGATGGGATCATGAGATGGACTGCTTCGATCTTGATATGAAATTGGAGCTATGATGTCATGCTTTGGACTTTGTTTTTGACATGTATCCTCAAGTTTAGGCAATGGAATTTTATTTTTCTCAAGGATGTGATTTTCTTTGATATACCCAAGATTTTGACATGACAATAATGGAGCTTCAATAACAAGATGTTTTTCGGTATTGGTAGACAATGGAGGACATGATGGTGACAAATGGTTGGATGGTGTAGGATCAAAAAAGTGATTGGATTTCCTAGGTTTTTTTTCATTTAGGAGTTGAACAAGTTCCTTTGCTAGTTGTCCTTGGAGAACATTAATTAATGTGCTTTTATTGGATGGTATTGTAGTTTGGGATGGAGTGGATGGAAATGGGCTAGTGGATGATGGACTGGGATAAGATTTGAAGGATTGGAATGGACTAGTGGATGGTGGATTATGATAGGCTGTGGAGGATTGGAATGGACTAGTGGAAGGTTGGTTTCCCTTGTCAAAGTTAGGATAAGGATGATTAATGGAAATTTGTTAGGGATTAATGACATGGATTGTGCTAAGGAACTCTTGATAGTGAGGGTAAATGGATGAAGGACTAAATCTTATGGATTGTTGGTAAGAAGGGTATGCGAGTGGTTGGTATTGACGATTAAGGATTGATTGGTATTCAGCTTGACTATGAAGAAGATCAAGGTAGAGTGAAGACATGATCATGAATTTAGATTAGGATGGATAAGGAAAAATTAGTGAGGACCATACAAAAATTGTGACCTTTGGATGACAATGCAAGGTTCCAATACAAAATGGATATAAAATTATGCTATTTTTTTTGTGATTTTCAAGGATATAAGGATACAAAGTGTCAATGTACTTAAGACCAAGATTAAGGAATGGTGGAATGATAATGACCCTATTACCAAGGATATGATATGCAAGGATGAACCTATGGGTAAATGCAAACTAAAGATGTCACTAATGGAAGATTTGAGCAATTTTCTTTCTGGTTTTCGATAGAGGTTGTTTGATATCAAATTGGAAAATTTTGGTCTTGGGTTTTAGATTGCAAAATTTGGAATTGTTTCAAGTTGAATGTGTGTGTTTCCATATTTGTGTAATGGTGTTTGTTTGAATGTTTGAGAAAACACTTGGAAAACACAATATCTTGTCTTTGAAAATTTGAAAACATGCACAATGAAGACAAGCACAACCTTAGGTTAAGCAAGTATAATATTCGCTAGATTCCACGTGGGTTTCCCCAACCGCACTTATTCTTAGTGTGTGAATCCAAAAGCTTGGCTGCACGGGCTCCCCCTTACATTGCACTCACTTCTTAGGCCAACCAAGCTTCCAACCCCCATAAAACTCCCATGGCAGGTTGATCACCTCTACTAAGAATTGCGAGAATGTGGATGCCTTCACAACGACCGTTGTTGCGCTAGCAAATAGAAGGATTTTGGAAACTACACAAAGGTTTTTAGTTTGACACCCCCGTTCGAGTGGCCATACATGGGGCACAAGATTAAGTTCCGTTTAGGAGGCACTCCAACCTGAAGAGGTTATGCTCAACAGGGTTTTAGGGAGTACTACTTGGTCTGTATAACACATCTGCACTCGTAATCCTAGGATTTTCCCTTAGGATTCACATTTATATACCGGTTGGGGGTAGCTCGGCCAAAGAGCTCCATTGTCAATCTGAGTCATCTTGGGGTGAGTACTTTTTCCCACCAAGGAAGACCCAAGTTCTAGAGGCAATAATCATTTCTCTTACACCCAGGTTGGCATAAATGCACAAGGGGAGAGGATACTTCGATTATTGCATCAAAGGGTGACACAAGATTGAAAACACTAGTAAATTTTAATTACCAAACGATAATGTGAGGAGGACACACAAGACACTTTGTTCATTTTAAAAGTTTAACTTGATGTGAAACAAACAAAGTTTATTTTAAGCCAATGACATGAAATGCATGTTCATTTTAACCAATGAGTGTGCATGCAAATTGTGTTCATTTTAATCCCATGAAATGAAATGCATGTTCATTTTAACCAATGAGTGTACATGCAATTTGTTGTAGTTGTTGAAAGAAAAAAAAAAAATTGATTATGCCTAAAAAAATGAAAAGCTTGATTTTTTTCTTCTAAAAAAATAGTTTTTAGACTCCCTCCAAGCTGTGCCACATGCTAAAAACAAGAAATTAGTAACTCAAAAGCAAAATTTAATGATAGTAACAAATTAAAACAACCATAACTTTCTCAAAATTTAACGAAATTTCAAATCATTTGTATCCATGGAAAGTTAAAACTCAAACCTTCAAAACCCATAAATTAGTTTTTCAAGATTTTGCATGAAAAAATATTAGACAAAAGAAAATGCGGTTTTTAACAGTTAAATTTAAAAAACAACAAATACTAAAACAACCATAATTTTCTTAAATCTTAACAAAATTTTAAACCCTTTGAAGTTTCAGAAAGCTGAAAATAAGGGCTACAAAACCTAGATAATAGTTTTTGATGATTTCATGCACCTAGTTTTCTGTACTCAAGATAATATGATGAGATTTTATGCAACTTTTTGGTTGTAATGTGCAAAATAACAAAAATAAACAAAAAAACAAACAAATTTCTCTACAAAATTGTAAGGTTCACGTCGGGTTCACCAATGTAAGATGGGGAAAATAAAATAAATTAGATTGAGTGACAGCCAATACAAATCTAAACTAAAATCTCAATCTAAACAAGAAAATATAAACAAAGAGAGCAATCAAAATGAAAACAAATGAAATAAAGCACTCCCCTTTGAAGTTGATTTTTTCTCTTGTCTCTCCTATTTCTTCTTATGCCAATATTGCCCTCAAATTTGTTGTTGAAGTTGTGCAAATACCTGCAAATAGTAAACAAGAAAGTTGGAGATAATTAGTTGTTAATCAAAAATGGAGAAGAAAGGTTGCTTTTATAGACAACCATTCGAATGGACGGACGAGATTGATCTTCTAGAAATATTCTAAGATCAACAGATGAGGATTCATGAGAGGGAGGTTATGAAATGGATTGTCAAGATCGAGTTTCTAGAAAGATGCCAAGATCTATGGTTGAAAATTGATGCAACCAGAATATGTCATGCATGGAAAAGATATGACGCCAACGACTATGATATCTGACGACTATGACAGATATGCAAGACATGCAGGCTATGACATGAAATAATGATAGGGGATCTTTGACCAAAATGGAGGGATAAATAATTTATTTTAAATTATTTATTTAGAAATGGAGGAGGATGACAAGTGGCAAATAAATAATTTATTTTAAATTATTTATTTGGAGGAAATGAAAAAGGAGATTTAATTGAATTCATAAATTTAATTAAAGGAGGAGATAGAAATTAAAATGACACATAAATAAATAATTTTGTCAATTATTTAATTATAGAAGAATAAAAGGTCAAATAATAATAATTATCTGACTGTAGACATGTGATGAAAGATAAATAATTAAATAAATAATGATTTATTTATTTTCTAAAGAAAGGGGTATTAGTGATGCAATTAATTTTAATTGATTGAGATAGAATAAAGTTTAGAAAGTGAATTAATTAAATAATTAAAAAAATCATTTAATGAATAAAAGAATATGATCAGGAATAATTAAATAAAATTATTTAATTATTAGAGGATGATGACTAAGGAAAAATTTTGCTCGTAGACTTTAGGACATTTTTTAGTGTCTACATTTATCTAAGGATCTTATAAAAGTAAGAATTAGTATCTGCTTAAAAAAGAGGTGTAATGGTTATATTAGTAGAAAATTGCATTTAAGTTAATATGCTAGAGTACAATTCAATTTGTGCATCATAGGATAATAGAAATTTATTGCAAGTAAAAATAATGTATCTTATGATGCATAAATTGAATTGTACTCTATCATATTAATTTACAAACAATTTTTTACTAGTATAACCATTACACCTCCTTTAGAAGCAAATATTAATTCTTGCTTTTATAAGATCCTTCCATAACCACCAACAAAAGACTCACAATCTATTGGAAACTTTCTCTCCATATATTTAGCTGATAGGCTACATATAGTGTGAGATTTGAGTATGAGACAAGTCTCGCGCCTACAAACCACTCTTGAGTCACTAGAAAACAAGTTTTAGTTGTTGTTTAATGGTAACCCAGCTATCATTTAATGGTAAAAGCCTCCAAAATATCAGGTGAAAGCCTCTAAAATCTCAGTTATCATGTAAAAGTAGATAAATATTGATTTTCCAATTGGATGTAACATTTTATTTCCATTTGCAAGTTTTTTTATGAATTTGATGGATTTTTTTTTTCATTTGCGTTGCTTTATGTTTTAAATCCATAAACAAATATTTCAAATTCAGATAATACTTAATTTCTTTAAGGAATTTTTTTTAGCACTTATTGTTAATTGTTTAATCCAACCACATATAACTAGAATTTGTAGCACATGGCATCCGCATGCATCCAAGAACAAACACGTATTATCTAACATATTTACACACATAATTTTCTATGGGTGTAATCCTTGAACCTCCTTTAGATACAAGTATTAGTTTATATTTGATTGAATTTTTTATTTTATTAAGCATTAGTTATAGATAGGTTCTCTTTATTTAGAAGTAATAAGAATTAATTATATTTATAAATATATTCTAGTTAAGAATTTTTTATTTTTTATTTTTATAAGATCTCTTTTGACGAGTGACAAGCAATAGATTGTAATGAAGGGAGGTGTTATCATTAGATCCTCTTTGGCTGCCTTGCATTCATATTTATTCCCCTCTAATCTTTTTGTTTCCTACATGGGTAGATTTGAGTGCTCTTAATGGAATGATATCCTTGCTCTAAATTTTGGTCGAAATATTTCTTCATAGTTATGAGACAATTTTTTCTTTAATACCCTACAAAACCACAATATCAGTTAATTTAAAAAAATTTAAGCACCTCTTATGAAAATGTATTTGGAAGATCCTTTTCAAACTCAAGTAGGATAAAATCCCTCTTTAAGATTTTAGATTTTGAATATGAAGTATTTGGGAAGTAGAGAAAAATACTAGGGAACATGTTTTGATTTGTAGGTTTCATAAGGCTATATATAGAGTGAACCCTCAATCAAAACCTGTCTCGCGTTGATATACAACCTTTTTTTCGATATATAGCTCTCGCTAATTAACAAATAGCCTATATATAAAGTGAATGTTCAACCAAAACCTATCTCACGTCGATTGCCGATGGTTGCAGATAGGTATTATTAATGGAAATGTCATGGAGGGCGGCTCAATACATTGTTGATTGCGATTATATCTCCTTTTTAAAAACGTGTCATTGTTTGCCCTGTGTTTCGGAGAAAACCTCGCCCCATTGTTTGCCCTGTGTTCTGGAGGAAACCTCACCCCACTTCAACAAATATCGGTTAATAAACAGGCCTTGAATTATGAAATCTTGCCTAAATCTACTGTGCTTTCCAAAAAATAAAGCTGAATGGGAGGGGAGTTAAGCCGTCGTTTGCACATACTTGTTTTTTCACCGCCTCAACTTTTCTACAAGTAGATTGCATGATGCCCATTTGTCTAGACTCAAGATACAGTTGGAAACCTTTTGTATTTGCTCAACATATATGATCTCTTTGTTAAATGCGATGAAAATGAGTTTCTTCAATTGTTATGTCTCTATTTCCTAAATACTGAGGTTTAATATTATTTGCAAATGTGGTTTGTTTGTGGGGCTACAATATCATAAAAGAAAGAACAAAGATAGAAGTTATTTTTAATCAAGCTAATCTTTGCACAACTCCATGTTGGTTTTATTCCTTTTTAAAGGATATGGCTTGGCGGTAGAGCTCTGAGCCTTCTTCTAAGTAAAAAAAAAATTCTTCATAGTTTTTTCTTTGCATAACTTTTATCACTGTCGACCTGCATAAAAAAAGATAAAAGGCAGACAAAGATGTAAGCTTTAATGTCATACTAGTAAACATACCGAAATTCATTGGAGCAATTTGATATTGAATGCATACTATGAAGCAATCCATCTTCCTACACTAACCAACATAATGTCAAGTTCGGGCAGAGTTTTGGTTTGGATATGAGATGCTATTCACTTTTTTCGCTTTTTTTTTAACCTTTATAGTTGCAAAAAAAACTTGAAAAATTAGGTAACACCATTAAATAACTAAACAACTCTAATAACATTGGCAATTTCATTTGATGTGGGCATCATAATGAGACTCATTAACATTTAACACATTCTTAGCAACAAGAAGTGGCAATTTTTCAACATAGACAAACAACCTTTTTAAGTTCTCTTTTGTGAATGTTGTCATATCCACTATCTCTTCCACTATATATGAATATACACAAATCCAAACTTAATTACCTTGTCTAATTAAGGAGGCAAGCATGTGGAAGATAAAAGACAATTTCTTACCATTTTTGGTAGCTTGTCACACACATGGCATGGTTGCAATTAGGCAAGGCAATCTTACTATTGATCTCCATGCATATTCCACATTCTTCATCCCCTCTCTTCATCAACCTTTTTCTTTTTATCAAACAATCAAACAATGGTGAGTGTCCATTCTCTTACCACTACAACTACTCTAGCTTACAAAGAAATCATCCATTCAATTAAAACAAAAAAACCCAAAGAAAAACCTGACATATTCCAAAATGTTGCAGTAACAGTTGATCATATGTTTCAAGATAAATGTATAAAACATAAGAGAATTCTAAGAGTATATTTGGAGTTCTTCATACTTCATCCCTGCAATTGCAGAAAATAGTGCCTCAAAAAATATGAATACGACTTTAGGCAAATCATAATATTTCTTAATATGTTTGTATTTTGAAATTGAATTTTGATTGCATGGCATTGAGTCCTATATTTTGTCAAAGAATAGTGTAATGTGGACAAGCTATGAAAAATACATAAGAAACTCTAAAATTTTGAAAAACAATTTACGCAACTAGACAAAATGCTTACGCAGCTAATCTTTTGCAAAATAGATTTTCATAAATTAATTTTTAAGCCACATAAGTTTTGTTCTCTGTACATATTCTTCCTTTTCCTCCCTCCTGCCTTCTTCTCACTAAATTCTTTGGTACTGGAACTTGGGCCTGTAGAACAAATAACACCCACGTCAAGAAAACTACGTAAAAACATATCCTAACTTTGAAATACTACAGAAGGGCATATATACTTGGCGATGCTGAAGTTTCCTCCTTTGGGGGAGCCCCATAGTTTTCAGTGAAATTAATGCCATGGGTGTTAGCAAGCATGGCCTAGAACTCCTTTGCCTTCATTCCCCTGTTGGGGATAAACTTTGAGACAATAGATCCTCCATAGTTTTCTTGATGTATTCTTTTCACACGCAATATATTTTCAAGATTTCTCATGATGAATCATCTTCTTCACAAAGAATATCTGGAATGTTAAGAGTAGACTTCCACTTTAATGCCCTTTATGCTGATGGATCCTTCTGAAGTCTTGAGTCCCAAAACAATGCTCAACAACATAATTACAATTGTATTGTTGATTTGCTGATGAGTAGCTGTAATACAGGTCTTAATCCTTTTGAAAGAAGCCCAACCAAACGTGTTATACCTGGAAGACATGCAGCTCCAAACGTGGTAGCCATGCAGTCTTTTTAAGGACATGGCAATAGAACATCGGTAGATAGCTTGTAGAATGACCTCCCTACTAATGTTTGTTTGTTCAATAAAATGAGGAATGGCATATAAAATAATAAAGATAACTTGTGAGATGAAAAGGCAATAAACAAGATAGGAATGGGGAGAAGCAAAATATTACTATAAACTGGCCATCAGACAATAGTCAGCGTAGTCATTAACACTCTATAACTAGGCAATAGTCAGCTTCCACATTAATGCAATAGTCACACTTAACTTGTCATTAGACAATAGTCAGGGTAGGCATTAACGCACCCTAACTTAACTTTCCAATAGAATAAACTACATTTGAAGTCATAGATCTTAAAAAGCATCTTTCATAAACAGAATTACAGATTAAGACTACAAATGCAACAATTATTTTGTTTGGTGAATTACAAATGAAAAACTTAAATGGGAGGTGGTGAAAAGAATAGTCACCTTGTTCTTAGATTTGATAATTAGAATGTACGGTGTTCTCATTTTGTATAAAAGATGATTTCAATGGGTCCTTGAATTCTATGGAGAAGATATCCAAGTGAAAGAAAAAGATGGGCATTGGTGAAATAATCGATGTCTTTCAATCATTTCAACAAGATTCAACCATTCACATGGAGTAAATCTTAATTTAAAAAAAAACCAAACACAATAATAGTCAAACACATTTTTATTTTCCTCTCATAAACTAGAAAGGAAATACACTGGATTTACATAAAACCAATTATACATTTATGATGTATGTCTGCGCTAACTTCTTTTGAAATTGTGTGGGAACAAAATACATTAACAACCAAAAAACTATGTGGAAGGGCACTTAATTCTAGCACATGGAATCATCAACTATAGAAACACCACAAAGAAAATAGCTACAAATCTCTCACTCACGTTGCTATCACCAAATATGTATTACAAACATGTAAATTTTACAAACAAAATTGCATATATTTCAAACTACACCTCTTTACCATGTTTACTTTTATATAATATTCTATCGGCATAACCCTTGCACCCTCCCTGGTGCAAGTGCTAGTTCTAATGAACCTCAGTGAATAAATCTCAAAATTAAAGAAGTCTTTTTTGATGAGGAAATCTTCATTATCTCTTGTACAAAAGAGTTCTTAGTTATTATATATAAATTAGTTAAAGATAAGGATATGTTAATTTGGGATAGCCCTTTGTCTTGGGTAAAGCTCAATAGTTAAATTATTGATACTCAAAAGTTCAATCTTCTCATAGATATATTATTCATTATTTCAATTTAGATTAGATTTCTAACTTTTTTTTTCATATTTGAAGTGAATTTTATCTAATCAATATTGATAATTCCTTAAGGAAGATTATTTTAATTCTCAAGCAAACTCAATTGTACTCTCACCTTACCGTTGTTCAAATCATTATGGATTTTGGCTTTCCCTCAAACTTTACTAAAAGAGAATAAGGGTGGATGGCATAATCTAAAATCAACCATTAGATTTTGAGGAGATAACTTTCAAATGTATATTATGTTTCACCATTACACATTTATGGATGTTTGCTCCCTTCAAGAGTCTTCGTTAGTTACAAAGAAGTTTAGTTTTCCAAAAAAATAACCTGGTGGAAGGGGCTAAATTAATAAAATAACATGTCATCCCATATCCAGTCTTTGGTTCATTCAGCTCATGAGAATCCTATTTGAGTGGAGCCTAAATATTTTATAAAGGTCCCTTATTTAGCTAGATGTTCCTCCACTTTGAAGGACATGACCATTTTACCCATATAATCAATTGGAGTTGTTTGTTTTCCATCTCTTTATAGAGAGTCTAAGTTGGGAAACACCCTCTCAATCTCTCAAGTTTGTAGTGATGACTCTTTGTATAATTGCTCATGTAGTTGGACCTTAGTTAAGAAGAAATCTTCCTCTAGAAAAATCAAGGAATAATTCAAGATGGTCTTGTTGGCGATTTTTCTTGGATGGGAAAACTAACTACCTAGAGCTCTTAGCTATTCCTAACAAGTTAATTGAAATGTTTTGCCTCTTGCTATTAAGGAAATATCAAGTAACAAGGCTTATTGGACTTCTATGATTAGGATGGATGAATGGGAAAAATTAATTGATCAGAGAAGGCTAAGCGAACTACTCATGAAATATGGGTCAATAAGTTTGAATAAAAAATTATTTAGTTGAATCCTAATATATGTATCATAATTTGAAAGACAAAAAAGAAATACCTCCTACCTATTTATTAATTGTGGACCCTATTTAGATTAGAGAAATTGAGCTAGATCCAAAAATAAAACCCGAAATCCCAAAAAAGAGATCACACTTAGATAGAGAAACAATGAAAGAAAAACAAACAAAATACAAAACAAAAGCATCATTTGACCTCCATTATTATAGTATAGATATGTTCTATGATGTTGAATTGTGGGTGCTTAAATTGATACATGTACTTGCAAATTGACTATTCATGCATATGGAGATGAAGGATCAAGGGGTCAAATTAAATATTTAAAAATGGGAATGTGAATGGTGAAGATTCAATTTCAACAAACAATTGGGATCAAATGGGGGTAGTGAAGAATACACACTAAAATAGTAAGGAGAATTACAAATGCGTGAGGATAATTATCTTCTTTTTTTTTAATATTTTGTATAAATGGGCATGCATATGATAAAATCAAGGTGGAATAATGGAGGGGGTTGCAAATGAAATATTTGGATTTTATCATTTATTGGAAATGGATAATAATGGGGTTACAAATGGATTATTTTGATTTCATTTATTGGAAATGGATAATAGATAATATTATTATTTGCAAGTGGATAAGTGGATAATAAAATGGATTTTTAATATTTAATTTGAAAAATGGATGGATATTAATTTAATTTATTAAGATGAATGATGAAAAGGGGAATTACAAATGTACTAGGTTGTGACATGGAATATGTGATGCTAAAAGGCGGTTAAAAGTAGGTGTCTACATTTTCCCCCTCTTTGAAATGATATTGTGAAATAATGATGTTCTAAAGAAATTAGATATAGCCACTTGGTAAGGAAAGAGGAACATGCCCCACATATTGGGATTTTGAGATTGGATAATTGGATGATTTAGTGATAATTTAGGGATGCCCCATTGATAGAAAATGTGGATCTAAATACATGGGTGTACTCTTGAAAAATATAGAAGAAAGACTAGATGGCTAGGAATGAGTGGGAAAAATAGAGTTGGATAAGTTGAGTGATGAAACTAGCCGAAGGGTGAAAATGTGGAGAAGATGAATGATCATTAAGGTACATGTTATGAATCGTGATTCTAAGCAACCTGATGTTTGCAATATCATATATGATAGGATGTACTATAATATGAAAGACCTTGATAATATTTTTCCATGTATTGTAGGACTAATACAAAGGGAAATCATAAAAATGAATTTAATAGATAACACCATGATATGGAAGACCATGATGTAGTATGCATCAATAATTGAAGATCAATCAAAGAAAAACAAAGAAAAACAAAATTAAAGATAATATGCATCAACAATAATTATTTTATACCTCTAGACATGATTTATGCAAGAGAGATGTGCTGGGAATAATATATCCTATTCAAAGTTGTGATGACATTCTTATGACTTGTTTTTAGTATGTTGATTTATAAGGGTTCTTCTTTGATTTTTTTGATTTATGCTTTTGATTGTGTTCTATGCATGGAATGAGAGTTAATGGCTACAATGTTAAGGATTTTCACTTGGATTTTTAGTTGAATGGTGTGCATTAAGTATCAAGAAAGAATGATGTCAAAAGAGTTGAGTGCATGGAAGCATCAATTAATTGCTTAAGTTATGGGTGGATCAAGATATTTCCCCTAAAACACAAATTGACAATATTTAGATAAGCTATGATCAAGATCAAAGTGGATAAGGTACCAAAAGGATGATACAAAGTTATGAACTTGGAGGTTGGGTAGCTAGTAAATAATCAAGGTAAATAGAACACATTTTCCCTCAAGTGTAAGGCTCTTTTAAACAACAAATAACATGTTTACACATTATGCATGTTTGTTATTTTTTCATTATGGTACTTTCCTGAGGTGTGATAAGGATTCTTTTCACCATTCGACATTTTTTTTCTCTTTAATTTATCTATCTATATTATTTATTTATTTTACTTTTCCATGAGTCAATGGTTAATTTTCCCCTTTTTTGGTCTTCTTGTTATCTCTATGATTTTGGTATAAAAAGTGGATGCAAGGGTGAGGGGATAGGGTGAGAGTATTTGAGCTAGAGGGTTTTATGTCCTTTCCTAATCACATAAATGGGTTTTCATTTCTCTTTTTAAAAATAAAATAAAAATTCTTATACATATACATACATCTATATATATATATATATATATATATATATATATATTCCATATATGTGATCACAACAATAGGTATATTATAGGAAACCCATACCCTCCTATGCATGAGGTTAAAATGAAGGGATATTTTAAATCTATTCTGCAAATTATAGTTACATTTCATTTGTTAGAGTACATGTATAAGATACTATGCTTGTGTTGAGTTAATGTAGATACAGATATGCATAGAATCCTAGGATTATTTTGAATATACCTTTACAAAACTAAGGCAATTAACCATTAAATTATGCCATAAAATTTAATGGTTAGTTGTAGTGGCTAAATTATTGTTCCTAGCCGATAGTCCAATTTAATAATGCATTATAGGTTATTCATATTTTATTCAATGGAACCATTCTTTAAATTTTTTTATCTTGGAAACATTAAAGGACTCATCAACCTAGGAAAACTCTACAGGAAAATGTGTAAATGAAAAAATACAAACCTTTTTAATATGACTTAGTGGCCTTAATTTATTCGATATTGAATCAAATCTAACCACCACATTAGCCTTATTCATCATCTTAGAGACACATTTAAAGATTACATTATAAGAAAACATAATCCTATGGAGCTTTCCCAAAGTAACTTTGTGCCATCAAGCACAGTGATACCCCTATCCCCATTTTTTAACACTTTGATCATGGTGTAGGGGTTGGGCCCTTACATCATCATTCCTATTTGGATTCATTCTCTTAAAATAAAGTGATAGTTTGATGCACTTACGATAATTTCATGTACATATTGTGACCTTGAATATATGTGTCACCTTATCAATTATAGTTTCTTTAATAAAAAATAGTTTTTGTATGCATATATTTACATGTGTGTACAGGTGGGAATTACACTCCAAGAAATTATTGTGTGGTTATATAGAGAAATGGCTCCCACTAAGTAATCTTGTAGTAGGTAACCAACTATTACTCATGGGGGCTTAAGCTATTGATATTTGTTTATCAAATGGTGGGAAAGATTTGAAGACAAAACAAGGATGCTTCATCTTCAACTCCTTTCCAACTATGCCAACTATTGGATCACAAGATGGATGGTTGATTGAGGCCCAAGACATAGAAAACTATGTTGTCGAGAAACTCCACAAACCATCAAATAAAGGTGATTAATGATACACATGAACTAATACTTAACATAAATAATTCTAATGCTTGCACCAATCAAAGCACATGGAAGAACCATAGTAAGACAAAACTGAAATGCCCAAAGAGGAACATGTAGTAAAAATTTATTACATATATCTATCATGTCCAACGTTTCATTAATTTAATTTCATAGATAAATCACTCAATTGAAATAAGGATTTATTTCTTGTAAGTCCTTTAGGGCCGACCTTGTCATGTAACTTGTAATTTTTTAATTTTGGGCCCAGGCTCCCATTAGGATTAGGATGACAATTTTGAAGAGTTATTTCAATTTATTTTCCCTCCAAAATGAGGTGTGGGATTTTGGGCACCCAATTTTGGATTGCAACATATAAAACTTGTAACATTTTTATTTGGGAAATCATCTCATCTTATGTCAATTTATCTTCTGGAGCACTTTGTGTTCAAGTTACTTATATGGACTAAAACCCATAGGAGATTGTATTCAATGGATGAAAACCCATTGGTTGCGACAATCAAAGGAGAAAACCCCTTTGGTACATGAGGGTGATCTCATTTAAAGGTTACAATATATATTCAAGAAGTAATTTGAAGTTTAGCTAGTTTAGTTTTATGTGTGTTTGTAGGTTCATAATTGTTGTGTGTGTCATCATTTACTATAGGGTTTGTTGCTATCCTATGATATTATAATGATTGTTATAATATTAAGTTGCAAGTATTTCAAGGTCATTTTGTGTAGTTATGGTGTTGAATAGTTCTAGTTGTTGATGTAATTTTACCAATTTATATGAAATTTATAAAGTTCGGTTGATGCAGTTTTATGTCAAACTAGTTTCCCGAACATTGGTAAAATTGATGAATTTTTTGGATATTTCAATTTATGTTGGAAGTAATTATATGTATGTTGAATATCACAATTTACATCACATTTTCATGTGGTTTATTAGTTTATTTAAGTTGGTAACATATTTCATTGGGGATATTAAAATGGTATCACAAATAAGATCTTTCTAACCTGTAGATTTATTTGGTGATGGTTTCAAGTGAAAGAAATATGGTACCTGAAAAAAGAGGAGATAAGTTGTTAGAACAAAACCCCAATGCCACAAAGAAAATGTCAAGAAAAGAAAGAAGGCTTAGTGTTGAAGATAAAGAGAAGATCCTCCAAGAAATTGTAATCAAAATGAATGAGATGCAAGATGGATTGAATGCTCTAATGGTGAAAATGTCAGAAACTCTAAATAAATTGAAGAATACATAGTTAAATAGAGAAACTCAAGGTGAAGAAAGAACATTAGGAAATGGTAGATCTACAAGGAACTTAATTACCAAAACTTCAAATCTAATATTTATAATAAAGGAAAGAGTGGAAGAAGAAGCTCATGAAGATCCTTATGGTGATGATCTTGAAAGAATTGTTGAAGAATACAATAACAAACTTGAGACTTTTAAAATAAATGTATCATTTATCACTTATTTGGAAATCCACGAGAAGAGGGATTTAAGAAGAACACATCATAATAATCACCAAAATGATGAGAATAAAACTTTACAATAGAGGATTGTGAAATTGAGTGCACCCATGTTATTGATAAAAGTAATAAAATTTTAGCAAGGGATTGGCTACAAAAAGTTGTAGAAATTCTTTACACTTAGCCTCATGCTAGAAGAAGATGCTATTCATTTTTATACTTTAAATTTGGAAGGACTTTCTTATGATTGGTGGCATCATGGATTGATTACACAAGGTTATGATCATGTGCAAACATTTGATTAATTCAACCAAATAATTCTAGATCATTTTGAAAGGAAGGATGAAGATGAGTACTTTAGAGAACTTTCAATGATTAAAAAACATGATATATAGTGGAAGCATACGTGGATGAATTTCATTGTGTTAGTTATGGTACATGATGTTTCGAAAAAAGAATCACATTCCTTTTTGTTGAGGGTTTGGTTAAACCTCTGAAGGGAATTGTGAAGGCCTTTGCACCTACAACATTGCAAGAAGTCATTAAGAGGGATTTAAACTTAGAGCCATCTATACAAAATAATACCTTTCCTCATAATTTCAAGGAATCCACCTCATGGTAGCAAAAAATAGGATTCCAAAAGAAATATTTTCATGCCCCAACTTAATATAAATTCATACCACTAATCACAACAAAAAAGATGGATGAAGAGACAATGAATGATCTTAGGAGAAAATAATTATGTTTCTCCTATACAGAGCCATGGACACTTGGATACAGATGCTTTGGTAAAGGAAAAGTACATTACATTGAAGTGGTTTCATAGAAATATTTAGAGTCAAAGGATGAACTTGAGGTGTTTGATGATTCATTTGAATAGGTAGACATAGAGGTAGAGAATGAAGTCACAAAAGAGAGTACACTTGTTTCTATTTCAAGACCTCCAAAGTATCTTCCATTTAGAGTCCATGGAGTGTTAGTAGGATAGATGATGACCATTCTTATTTATATTGGGCTACCCACAACTTCATTGATAAAGGTTTGGTGATGCATAGGATTGAATATAGAAGAATTTGAAGGTTTTAATGTCACATTAGTCGATGGAATCACCATTCCATATACCAAAGTAATCAAGCAACTCAATATAAGTCTAGGAGACCATAAGGTATGTGATAAATTTAATGTGGCTGGTTTAGGAGATGATACTATAATTTTGGGTGTATAATGGTTGCATTCTCTATGGAAGTATAAAAATAATTATCAAACTATGGAGCTTAAGTTCACAATAGATGGGAATTCAATATTGTAATTAAAGGGATCTCAAGGGGAGCTTTACGGGTGGTGATGGAAAGAAGGATGGATATAAATTTATATAGAGGCCAAGTAGCGTGGGTAGCAAGATACTTGATTCTTTCCCACAAAATCTACATCATATAATAAAGGTATTGTTAGAATCCAAGATCGCCTGCATGCAATAACCTGTTACATGCAAAAGACATTCAGAACAAAACAAGATCTGTAAACCTCAAAGTGTAAAATGCATTATCAGAATCTCGATTATTACTAAGAGATCAATCCTTATGAAGGAGATCAAGAAACCCTAAAAGGGAAACCCTAAATGAAACCGTAGTGTGCACACTTAATAATTAATCAATTATTAATGTGCCTAAGTTTAGCTTAAGTAACTAGAGGAATAAGTGACTTAATTAATTAACCAGTATGATATAATTAATTAAGCGTAATAAATTATTACTCTAACACCTCCCCTTAAGATGAACTTAGGAAGAAGCTAAAACACTAGAAGAAGATGCATGCAAACAAAGATGGGTCCCGGCAACTAGGCCTGATCAGGTACCCATTTACAAATGCAAGAAAGAGGTAGAGGAGGAAAACCCAGTGGAACAAAACCCCCCTACAATGATATGACATGCTGCAAAGAAGCACTGGAAGAACACTATAGAGTAACACTAGAACCGCAATCTGGCAAGCAAGGAAAGATACTTCTGTCTACACGAAACCATATCGGAGTCATAATGATGCAACAGCAGACCCGATGCCACGGAACACTCGAAAACTCCAAATGGGAACAATGCTGGAATCTATGAAGCAGCAGTCGATTATTGAATGATGTATCACTGAAAATGAAGTGCAAAGATGCAAGTGGCACTCTCCCAACTATCAAAAAATCCAAGTAATCTCCAAAACACCCATCGGGCCAAATCTGGATTAATGAAAAACTTGGGATAGATACAGAAAAAAGTGCATGGACAGCAACATAGAGCTCCTCAATACCTTTCCAACGCCGCAAAGATAGCGAAAATCGGAGATTGTGGCAAAAAGTTATGAGCTCGGAAGCATAAAAAGTACATCTGACTTCAACCAGCAATAAATTCAGTAAAACAGGAAAATACTGTAAAATAAACAGCACCACAAGATAGTGCTCAGAACCAGCTTTCCGACGATATCTCGTTTGCCCGATTTCGATACCGTATGCCCAAGTTATGCCAAAAACAAAAAAACTGCTCTTTTAGGGCAAACTAGGGTTAGGAGGGGCAAGGAGGGGTCGTACGGACGTTGACGTCATGCTGACGTCATCGGTTCACGGGCATAAATTTGACGGCCTGCAGGCCGTCGTGGCAAAAAAGCGCCCCCCTGTAGAAAAAATCCATCGGAGCCCCTGATCGTTGATATGACTAGGGGTTGGGTGCTGAGTTCGGCCGGGTGCTGGGCGAAGCGGTTGGTTCTCCATGGGACCGTGATAGCAGCGCAGGAGCCCTCAGGGGCTGGCGGGCGGTCGGCAGAGCTGGGTGGGGGAGCCACCGGCGGCGGTGGCTGCTGGGTGGCCGCCCGGTGGCCGCTCGGTGGCGGATCCGCTTATAACTGGAGGCGCCCGCACGATAACCAAAAAATGAACGTTTTTTAAATTTTTTTTGAAATCCATGCCTCGGAACGCGTGCTGGGAAGCCGTACGGCTTCCCTGGTAAATTTTTTTTGCCTCCCAGACCAACTTCACCAAAATCAACCAAACGATAGGCGTTCCTAAGGTTTTGAGGCGCTGTGAACGCGATGGCGATGTCCGTTTGAGCCCATAGTGTGCCAAAAAATTGGCTACCCCCAGATCTTGCAGAAAAGATGCCTGTGGAAACCCTTGCACTTGAAACTCACAGAGAGGCCATGTCTTCAAATCACGAACAGGTAGCGGCAGGTCTGGAGCTCTGATACCATGTTAGAATCCAAGATCACCTGCATGCAAATGGATACCTGTCACATGCAAAAGACATGCAAAACCAACAAGATGTTCTGCAAACCTCAAAGTGTAAAAATGCATTATCAGAATCTCCATTATTACAAAGAGATCAATCCTTATGAAGGAGATCAAGAAACCCTAAAAGGGAAACCCTAAATGAAACCCTACTGTGCACACTTAATAATTAATCAATTATTAATGTGCCTAAGTTTAGCTTAAGCAACTAGAGGAATAAGTGACTTAATTAATTAACCAGTATGATATAATTAATTAAGCGTAATAAATTATTACTCTAACAGGTATTACTTATCACATTGATGTTAAAAACAAATTAGATAAACATAGTATGGTTTTCAATGATACGCCTTTGGTACTTCCATTAGATAGAGGATTGTAGCATTTTATAGAGTTAGAACAAGGGGCCTAACCTTTTATAACTATACCATAATTTCATCCAAGAGGATATACATAAGAAATTGAGAAGGCTATCAAAGAAATTCTTTAGATAGGCTTCATAAGACCTAGCTCCAATCCATTTGCATCTTTAATAATTCTTATTAAGAAGAAGGATGACACTGCAAATATGTATTGATTACACGGCCTTAAACAAGAAGACCATCAATAATAGTTATCATATTTCCATGATAGATGAGATCATAGATGAATTGCATGGAGCTGTGTACTTGTCTAAAATTGATTTGAGATTAAGATACCATCATATTTGCATGATAGATAAAGATGTTGAGAAACAACTTTCAAGTGTCAATATGGAAACTTTAAGTTTTTGATCATGCCTTTTAGACTCACTAATGATCTAGCCACTTTTTAATCATGAATGAAACAAGTATTTAGTAAGAAACTCAAAAAAAATATAGTAGTGTTCTTTAATGATATCTTAATATAAAGTAAAGCTTGGGAGGAGCATCTAAAACATCTAGATACAATTTTAAGTATTTTGGAGCAACAATAGTTCTTTGTGAATTTTTCCAAATGGGAGTTTGGTTTGATAGATATTTCATATTTTTAGGCCATATTATTGTAGGATTTGAGAAATGCAAATCCACAGACCCCGATTAAAACCTGCATGCAAAAGACTTGTCACAGAGAAAGAAAGAGATCAAGATGAGGGTTTGGCTCTCACAATGTGCAAGATGTATTCCAGAAAAATGAAAATAGAGCATTAAGCAAATACAAGAGATCGATCCTTATAAAAGGAGATCAAAACCTAAAAAGAAAACCTAACCCTAAAGGTGAGTGCATTTAATAATTAATATTAATTATTAAATGACTAATATGTGTGCAAGGCGAAATCTTAAAAGGAGAGTAAAGTTAATTAATTACTTTACTCTAACACCCCCCCTTAAGATAAGCAAGAGTGCAGCTACAGACTAGTGCAAGAAAGCAAAAGAACTACAGTGCATGAAAGTAAAATTGGGTCCCGACAACTAGGCCAGATCAGGTACCCAAGTACAAGGAAATCTCTATGAAACGGAGAAAAGGAGAAAACCCAGTGGGAAAAAACTCCTCTCCAAAAAGAGATGCAAAAAGAAAGTACAAATGAAATGTCTCAAGAGACTCTCTCAAGAACATATGCAGATATACAATCAGATACCCCCCCATGAGAGAGAGTGGAGACTCCAAAGCCCCCCCAGAATGAGAGAACCCCTGTGCCAATGATCAAACCGATGTGTCGCCTCGGAGGAAGAAACAGATCCAATGGTCGAAGAAGAGGAAATCCCTGGATGTGAGGTGAAAATGGAAGTCCTGGATGATGCGCACTGAAGAACGAAACAACAACATGAGTGTATGAATAACAAAATGGTGAATCAAACAACTCAAGATGATCCTGAAATGGAATCTCCAATGAAGAAGGGATAACAAGTGTGTTGAATCTGTCATCTGTGAGGAAAGGAATATCCTCATATATGGCCTCAACAATTGCACTTGATGGCTCGATGAGTGGAGCAACAATTTCAGTCACAATTGAAGAGGTATCTTGCTAAACAAATGCGATCTCAACAGGAGGAAGAGGTGTAGAAGTCTCAACACTAGTCTCATGAACAGATGGAAGAACACATAAGTTCAAGTGACCGAACTTCTCCTCAGATACTGCATGCTCTCTTTTAGAAAGAGAGGGAGATGGTGGACCAAATTGTGTAAATGCATACAATTGGGAAGAATGATCAACTGTCCCTGTTGCAACAATGTTGCCAGTCTGAATGTCTCTGATGTGCACTGAATCAGGTGTGAACTCAACTATCTTCCCTGTCCCACTGTGAGCAATCTGATAGATGGAGAGAAGGTTAGTGGACAAAGATGGAACACATAGTACATCATTGAATGTACCATCATCAATATCGATAGAACCTTTCCCACATACACTCATATAAGTGTTATTACCCATCAATATGTGTGGTGAGGACGCAGCCTCGAAAGATGAGAACATGTCCTGAGAAGATGCCATATGGTGTGAAGCACCTGAATCCAGTAGCCATCTAGATGAATGTGAACTGGTGGTTGCACATAATGCATGACCCTTATGTGGGGCCTGTCCATCTATCTGGAATGATGGTGAAGAAGAAGACCCGCCTGAAGTAGATGAAGAAGAGTGATGAATATGGTTCTTCTCAAGAAGAGCTGTCAAATCTGAAACCTGTTTTGCATATCCATCTATCTTCTTCTCATAACACTTGGACTCATCATGTCCTAGCTTAGTGCAATAAGCACACTTAGGTCTATCTTTCTTCGATGATTCCCCCTTAGGAGAAGGTGAATCAGAAGTCTTCTGTGAACTAGAATCCTTCCAATGCTCTGTGGTCTGTGGTTTTTGTTTCTGTTTCTGCTTCTGCTTCCCCTGATATGACTATGCTACCAATGCTTGGTGCGGTGATCCTGTGAGAGCATCCAACTGTGATATCTTAGCCTGCTCTCGTGTCAAACGATCACAAAACACCTCAAAAGAAGGCATGGTAAAACGTGCACCCAAGGCATCCATAGTGGAATGGAAGGTAGATGAGAATATCTGAAAGTTCCCACGAAGTTTTGACAAAATCAGGTAAATACACTCTGTATCAGTCTTAACCTTACCACAACCCTGTAGAAGAGATCTCTGTTGTTTGAATTTCGTCAGAAAGTCCTCAATGGAGGGAAAAGAATCAGGTACAAGTGAAGTCAACTCTGCCTCAATCTGCAATGCTCTAAACTCGTTGATAGTGCCAAAAAGTCCCTCAAACTTGGTCCAATAGGCCCTAGGTGTGAGACACCCTTCAAGATGAAACAGGAGACTGTCTGAAATGTGCAAAGCAATCAATCCCATAGCCTGATCCATATTGTTCCTGTGCTGCATAACCTCAAAGGCGCGAGTCAATGGAGGCTGAACCGCATCCAAACAGGACCATAACCCTCGAGACTGAAGAAGTGTCATCATGCGACCCTTCCAAGTGTGATAATTATGCGGTGTGAGAAGCTCAATAGATCTGTCGGCCATGCTGTGAACTGTGCCTCAACTGCTCTGAATTTTTTTTTATTATTAAGTGGTCTTTCAGAACTAGATAGAAGATGCAGAAGGGGTTTTTTGTTTTGTTTTGGTGTTTATAGATTCTGGTTTTCTGATGTAAATAACAGAAAGCAGGAAAAAACACCCCCCCCACAATGCAAAAATCCAATCCCCAGTACAAACTGAAAGCCAGAAAACAATAGAAAGCAGTAATTGGTTGAGACAAATCTTTGTGTACCTGAAGAATTTTTTGGTGAAATAAACTACAGATCTGGAAAGAGCACAGAACCACCTTTCCGATGCCTATTCGCTTTCGAAAAACGGAGCAAAATTGAGCAAGTTATGCCCCTCGGACTGCAAAAAGATCATCTGACTTTGACTGCGAAAAACTGTAGCCAAACTACAAAATTTTGAAAAATTTCCTGCACCATCAGAACGGCACTGGAACCAGCTTTCCGGCGATATCTTGTTTTTGCAAAACGGAGATCGTATGCAAAAAATACGCCCGATTCCCTGAAAGTTGCTCAAAAGGGTTTTTAAAAAAGTTTCCACAGCCCTCAAGGGCTAAAAGTCTTCGGCCCCTGGTCACGTGGACGACCAGGGGGCTGGCGGCTGGGAGCTAAGGCCGAAGCCCCTGGGCCTGCATGTGACCCTGGCACTGGCAGGTTAAGCCCGTGGGTGCGCAGTCCACCGGCGGCGGCCTGGTGGCTCCACCCGCCCGGTGGCGGGTGGCCGCTTGGTGGCGGACCGGCGGCCCCGGATTTAACACTGGGGGCGCAAAAATATTATAAAAAACCTTTAAAAAATCAATAAAAAATTGATTTTTTATATATTTTTTTGAATTTTTTTGCCTCGAAAACTGTGTCGTACGGTCCTGGTAATTTTTTTGCTTCCCAGAACGACTGTGGCCAAATCGGACAAATTTTATATGAAAATAGGGGTTTTTGGATGCTGCGAGCTCAACGGTGAGGTCCGTTTGAGCTCAAAGTGCACCAAAAAAAAACCCCCCCTATTCCAAATAAAAACTAGAAAAAGAAAATAGATTTGATGCAGCGAAACCTAGATCTCTAAATCTTTCAAAAAACTGAACAAGCTGCAGCAGATCTGGCTCTGATACCATGTAGGATTTGAGAAATGCAAATCCACAGACCCCGATTAATACCTGCATGCAAAAGACTTGTCACAGAGAAAGAGAGAGATCAAGATGAGGGTTTGGCTCTCACAATGTGCAAGATGTATTCCAGAAAAATGAAATAGAGCATAAATGAAATACAAGAGATCGATCCTTATAAAAGGAGATCAAAACCTAAAAGGAAAACCTAACCCTAAAGGTGAGTGCATTTAATAATTAATATTAATTATTAAATGACTAATATGTGTGCAAGGCGAAATCTTAAGAGGAGAGTAAAGTTAATTAATTACTTTACTCTAACAATTATAAGTGTCAAGGTGTTCAAGTGGATCAACAAAAGATCTAAGAAATTTTAGATTGGCCACCTCCCACCAATCTGACATAGTTGAAAGGATTCTTGGGATTGTACTATTATTACAAGAGATTTGCGAAAGGGTTCTCTTAATTGGCTATTCCTTTGATTGATTTGACAAAGAAAGGAGCTTTTGTATGGTATGAAGATGCTCAATTTTTTTGATAGGTTTAAGGAGGTAATGAGCTTGTACACCATACTTGCTATTTCTAATTTTTCATTACCTTTTGTTGTTGAGTATGATGCATGACCTAGAGAAGGTATTGGGGTTGTCCTAACCCAAAAGGGATATGAGCAATTGCATTAAATAATAATAAAATAAGTAAATTGGAAAGAGGTTATTCCATTTATGATAAGGATATGCTGACATTTACATGCATTGGATAAAATTAGATAATACTTGGTTTGTGGGAGATTTGTTGTGAAGATGAATCATAATAGTTTCAAGTTATTTTTGAATAAAAAATATTTGAATGATTGCAAATAAAAGTGGGTAAGAAAGTTACAAGCTTATGAATGTGACATAGAATACATGCAAGATAAGAAAAATTTGGTAGTTGATGCACTTTCTAGATACCCACTCTATATTCACTTTCTTACTATTTTAGTTGATTGGGAAGTTTCCATTATTGCTGAGTATGCTAAAAACAAATTTGCTGACATACTTGATGAGGTTGTAAAAGATGACATGTATATTGTGATGGAGGGATTGATCCTCTAAAAACATACTCTTTTTGGTGCTTGAGTCTAAAATCAAAGAAATTTTTTTGAAAGCCTTTCATTATACTCCACTGGCAGGGCATCAATGGTATTGCAGACATACATGCAAATTTTAGACATGTTTGTATGGAAGGGATTAAATGAGGATGCCCATAAGCATGTTAGGGAATGTCTGACTTTCTATTAGAACAAAGGAGAACATATTTTTCCAGTAGGACTACTTCAACCTCTATTGATTCATGAGAAAAAGGGAGAGCTTATCCATGGACTTCATCATTGTGGTTAAAAAATTGATAAAGTATGCACATTTTATTACTATTGCTTTAGATTTCAAGTCACCTCAAGTAGAAAATATATTATTCAAGGAGATAGTTATATTATATGGCTTGTCCAAGAACATTGCCAGTGATAGGGATAACACATTTCTTAGTTATTTTTGGCAAGAATTATTTCAATTGATAGGTAAAAAACTCAAACCAAGTACTAGCTACCATCCACAAATTGATGGACAAACATAAATGGTGAATACGTGGATTAAGGGGTACTTGAGGAATTATGTTTCAAATCAAAAAAATGCATGGATCAAGTGGTTACACTTGGGAGAATGTTGCTGCAATACTTCACATCACATGTCCATTGGTATGCCACCTTTTAGAGACTTATATGGTTACAAAGCACTTTCTTTTATTGATTTGTTGCTTCCAGAAAGTGAGTACCCATAGCAAGTGATTTGATTAACTAAAACTAAGAAATACTAAGGGAAGTAAAATATAATTTGAATCAAGCATTGAATCAACAAAAGATGCATGTTGATTGAAAAAGGACAAAAATAAGTTTTGAGGTGGGTGATTTGGTTTTCTTGAGATTGCAACCATACAAGTAGACTTCTATTAAGAAGAGTGGAGTTGAAAAGCTCAAAACTCAATACTATATACCCTACAAAATTGTGAGAAGGATAGGTGAAGTGGCCTATGAGTTGTTGCTTCCACATAATAGTAGGATTCATAATGTTTTCTATGTGTCTAGCTTAAATAAAGTTCTTGGTCAACATATTGTGCCTTCAAGGGATTTTCCACCTTGGATGATGAGGGTAAGTTGATCTTGATTCCAGAAGAAGTGATAGATACCCAAGTCAAAAATTTGAGAAACAAGAGCATCACATAATATCTGATAAGATAGAAGAATATATCAGTTAAGGATGTCACTTGGGAAGGACTTGAGATACTTGAGCATCCCAATTCACATTGCTTAAGGACAAGAAACTTTTGGAAGGGTAGACTTGTCATGTCAAATTTTTAATTAATTTAATTTAATGGATAAATCACTCAATTCAAATAAGATGATTCATCCTTGTAAGGCCTTTAGGGCCAACCTTGTCATGTAACTTGTAATTTTTAAATTTTGGGACTAAATGCCTATTTAGGAGTAGAAAGATGATTTTGAAGAGTTATTTTAATTTTTTTTCCCTCCAAAATGAGGCATGGGATTTTGGGCACCCAAGTTTGGGTTGCAACATATAAAACTTGTAATGTTTCCATTTAGAAAATCATGTCATCTTATGTTAACTTATTTGTGGAAGCACTTTGTGTTCAAGTTACTTTTGTGGATGAAAACCCATAGAAGATTATAATTAGTGGACACAAACCCATTGGTTGCAAGTATTAGAGGATGAAACCCCTTTGGTACATGAGGATGATCTCATTCAAGGTTACTATTATGAATATTGCATCATTCATGTAGCTGTGAGTATAATAATTATTAATTGGGTTTGTTTGTTTGAGTTGTTATAGGAGGTTGCCTATAATATAGGAAATACAACTCCTATATATATGTAATATATTAATGAATGAAAACAAAGAGAAGCATGGCATTATTTACATATAAAATTTTCAATATTTTATTTTGCCTTTGCCCAAATTACTTTCATGGTATCCAAGCAGGCGCTCAAAAATCTCTTTCATAGTTAGTTTAGCAAAATCATGATATCTCTCTCACTAATAAACAAAAATTCAAAATTCAAAATATTCTAGAAATATTGGAACGAGTAGGATAAAACCCATATATCATTTGAACACATTTTGAGTCAATTCAAATGCTAAAATTGGCAGCAGGTGAGAGTGATGGTCCTTTGGAACACCACTAAATGGCTTCACTCCACTTTATAATTAAGGATTTTTGGCAAAACATAGGTACTTTAAAAACATTCAATATTTTAAAATAATGGTGAGACGTATATTCATGCAACTTCCTTGTTCAGTGGATCACATCTTGCAATCCATTATCTATATCATCTCATGTTGTTTCTTGTTATTGGTGCTATTTCCAATTTTCCCATGGTGATGAGTGCTTCAATATTTGGAGAGGCATATTTTTATATAAAAAATATTTTAATTGTATTGTCTCAAGTTGTAAAGTTGCAAATGTGTCTATTCTTACGGTTGCCAGTTGATAACAAAGAGAAGAGTATGTCTTGCGAATCATAAATGGTGTGGAGAACTTGTGCATGTTAGTTCCATTTGTTAAAAAATTTATGGAAGTTGTGAAGCAAATAGATCATTGTGCTTTATTATAGCTATCTTTGGCTAAATTGTCAAGAACTCTCACTATTCACTATCTTGCAGCTATCCTTTTCAAGAAGCAAATGATAGTCATCTATGAAATCATTAGTAAAAAAATGTGAATTGAGTCACTTAAAGTAGTCATTTTTTATAGTCTATGTCTATAGATTGAGTGTCTAATGATAGTTTTTTAGATTGATGTTAAATTGTTATTTGTCTAATGATAGTTTTTTAGATTGATGTTAAATTGTTATTTGTTTAGCGTCTCAAAGTGTTGTTGAGTCAAGTTATATTGTTTTCTATAAAATAGGGTCTATTTTATGAGCCATAAATTATCATGTTATTAAAAGTATGCTTGTCCAAATTTAAAAGTGTCAAAAATAATTAAAATAAAATTTCCTCAATTGTAAATGGATGTACTATCACTTGTACATGACGTCCATCTTGAGGGGGGTCATTCTTAAACTAAATATCAAAGTCAAAATTTCTAAGTAGAAAATCTATTGGAGGATGGAGGTACAAGAGGTTGGAGGATATTCAATGGTCTCTTGTCAGTCACTAGTGACAAAGTCATGAATTACATTAGTGACCAAACAAATTGTGCCAAAATGACTAAAGCCAAGATTGGTTTTCAGGTGACAATGACAATTGTATCATATTGTTTATGATCAAAGTGGCAACGATCTATAATGGTGGTTGCATACACAATAGAGACTTAATTCTCAAGAATTTTATGTTGTGGTTGGATGAGTATGTCCCCAATCATAATTTATGGTTGTTAGTGAATGGATGTGTTTTTACCCATTTATAAGATGACATAAGTGATTGGAAGTGTTTATCCCCAATCATACGAGTTGTTAATCATGATTGGATACATGTTTGTCCCCAATCATAATTATTGTGAGCAGATGTGTGTGTCCCTATTCTTAATTGATGTTGGGTATATGTGTTTGTCCTTATCCAAAATTATTGTAAGACCAAGTGGGTAGAAGTGTTAGTCCCTATCCTTGGTTCCATGGGTAGATGTGTTTGTCCCTATCCTTGGAAAAAGTTCAGAAGCATAGTGAGGCAAGTTCCACTATTGCTTATCATGAGTAGAAGTGTATGTCCCTACTCTTACCTTATGATGAACTATTGAACATGGTCATCAATTATTGTTGGTCCACTTATCCCCATTTAGAGAATGATGCAATATGGGGGGTGTTAGGAATATTACATCATCCCCGTAGTTGTTATAAGTATACTAATTATTAATTGGATTTGTTTGTTTGAGTTGTTAAAATAACTCAATATATTAAGGAGTTGTTATAGGAGGTTCCCAATAATATAGGAAATATAACTCCTATATATATGTAATATATTATTGAATGAAAATAGAGAGAAGCACAACATTATTTGTGTATAAAAATTTCAAGCTTTTATTTTTCCTGTGCCCAAATTTCTTTCAGTTACAACAAAGCTTCAAGGTGTTGGGCCAATTAAATGTAGGGTTGTTGCTATCCCATGATATTGTAATGACTATTATAATATTAAGTTGCAAGCATTTAAGGGTCATTTGGTACCGTTTCGATGTTGACTCATTGCTAGTTTGTGTTGTAATTTTGCTAAGTTATATGAAATTTATGGATATTTCAATTTATGTTGGAAGTAATTATATGTATGTTGAATATCAAATCTTTCTATGGTTTATTAATCTATTTAAATTGGTAAGATATTTCATTGGGATATTACAATATCTTTAACAATGTTTACATGTTTTATCATGGTCATATATTTTTCTACTTACCTCCATGCCCTTGCACCCTTTGTATCCAATCAATTAGAGGGGACACATATTATGTTTTATAATGACAGACACACAATTATTCCCATGTTGAGGGAATCTTTATCAACTTTTATGCATTGTCTAAATCTTTTGCTTAATCAAAGTCCTATCATTTTTCTACTTAGTTTGAACTTTGCCACTTTTTCCTTATAATCTCCAACACTTCTTTTAAAGTAGTTTATAGTTAGTACTTATTTTAAATATGCAATAAATGTTACTCATTGCATGCCTTCTATATTGTGTAGGTTTCTAGTGGAATACTTATTATGGTGAGAGTATAAGAATCATAATTGATATCTCTATCTTTTCAATACTAAAAAAATATTAAATTTTTATATTGATTGTTCATTTACTTTGATACACATCTTCAGAGTGATACACATGCACATGAAAGTGGGGGGATGCAATGGTGAAACTTGTATACTCATGCCCTTTTCCTTTATGTTTTGGGCCTGCTTCAATTAGAGCATCCTTTATGTAATAACAAATCTACAAGTGACATATTCTTGTACACAATTTGACTCATCACTAAAAGGATAGATCCTATCCTATCCCCCAACATTACATAACCTTAGGAATACGTTCTCATCCCTAGATATTCATTCACCACCTTGAATCAAATTCATGTGTGTGGAATTGAAATAGATCATTTTTATAGTTGTTGATCTAAACCTTGAACTTTTAAAATTCAAAATTCAAATTCAAGCCCCATCGACCTTTTTTACTGTTTTTGTGAGTTGGCTTAGCACATGTTTGTGTGAACTTGTGTGCTATGAAATCATATGAAAGCACACACCCTAATGAATTTACACATCAAAGAAGAATCAATTAAGAATTATTGAAGATAATAATCACAACACATTCATGGTATGTCTATAACAACTTATTAAAGGAAACATAAACTGAGAAATCCTAATACCCTAATATCTTGGCGAACCAATTCCTAACATTTTAAGAACATATGCTTCCATCAAAATTTCAAACTAAATATCATATTTAATTTATTTAAATTTCATAAATTTAATTCTACATTTAAAATCTATGTCTCAACTTTAAAATCCTAAACTTTATCATTTAATTACTTATCCAAATTTATCTATGTAAAGTTGCATTTATACTCTCACAAGAGAAACTATACTTCAAAATGTAGGTGAAGGCTATTCTCCATGCAAAAATGTAACTATACCCATCAAACATACATGCATGCTTATCTTGTCACTTAGATTAATACTTAGAATAATTTTGAAATGTGTATTATGCACATCCATGACACATATTAACTAATCATATTGCATAAATAACATTACTTCCAACTATAATGACTCATATTTAGTTGGAAGAAAATAATATTTTGATTTTTTGAAACTAACCATACAAAACATACCTATACCCATCAAATATACATACATGCTTATCTTGTCACTTAGAAAAATACTAAGAATATTTTTGAAGCGTGTACTATGCAAGTCCATGGCATGTATTAACTAATTACAATGCATAAATAACATTACTTCCAACTACAATGACTCATATTTAGTTGAAGGTAAATAATATTTTTTATTTTTTTAAAACCATACAAAACATACCTATATCCATCAAATATACATACATGTATATCTTGTCACTTAGATAAATACTTAGAATATTTTTGAAGTGTGTATTATGCAAATCCATGACATGTACTCACTAATTATATTGCATAGACAACATACCTTCAACTACAATGACTCATATTTAGTTGGAAATAAATGATTTTTTAAAACTAATCATACTTACAAATCCGTGACACTTAGTAACTAATTATATTGCATACATAACATTACTTCCAACTACAATGACTCATATTTAGTTGGGAGTTAATAATAATATTTTTTTTTTTTAAACTAACCATACAAAACATACATATACCCATCAAATATACATACATATCTTGTCACTTAGATAAATACTTAAAATATTTTTGAAGTGTGTACTATTCAAATCCATGACATGTATTAACTAATTATATTGCATAGACAATGATACCTTCAACTGCAATGACTCATATTTAGTTCGAAATAAATAATATTTTAATTTTTATAAACTAACCATTCAACAAATCCATGTCATGTATTAACTAATTATATTGCATAGACAACGATATTTCCAACTAAATGGATCATGTCTAGTTGGAAGTAAACAATATTTTGACTTTGTAAAACTAACCATACAAAAAGTACCTATACCTATTATCTTGTCACTTAGATAAATACTTTGAATATTTTAGAAGTGTGTCTTATGCAAATTCATGACATGTATATTGCATAGACAATGATATTTCCAACTACAATGACTCATATTTAGTTGGAAATAAAATATTTTGATTTTTATAAACTAATCATATAGACAAATCCATGACATGTATTAACTAATTATATTACATAGACAACGACATGTCCAACTACAATGATTCATGTTTAAATGAAAGTAAACAATATTTTGACTTTTTAAACCAACCATACATACTATAATTACCTATGACGATACTACATATATATTTAATAGACATAAATACATTTTATTCAAAGATTAGTTGAAATTACTATAATTACCTATAATGACACTACATATATTTAATAGACATAAACACATTTTATACAGAGATTAGTTGAAACTAGTTTTAGTGCCTTACCCCCACTAGGAAGCTTGTATTGGTCCTGGTTACTGTGGGAGCTGCTCCATTGGGAACTTGTGACATCAATTTTGACCTCTTGTGGTTGTGGGTATGCCAGAAACAAACATAAATACAATCAGTGTGCCGCCAACCACGGCAGGCAACATGATTGAACGCAAGCAGAAAGACCCATTCCAATCAGATAGGAAGAGCTAAAAACCAGTGGACCCACATTCTTGTTTCTTTGAATTCAATGGCAATTTGGGGGGTCCCGAATCTCACCCCTTTTCTATGACTGCCGCAAATCCCTCCAGTCCCTAACACATCTTCATCTAGGGGATTTCGTGGGACTGGGGGTGACCTGGACGACCCGGGGGGACAACCCGAGAACCCGTCACCCGGCAGTCTACAGAATGTCTTAAAGATGACACGGCGCCCGCCGGTCGGGAAAGCCCGGAATGCGAAGCGCCTGCTGACCTGTGGCGGCCCTGCACCTTCCTTTGTCGTTTTCTGTCTCTCCCCCAACTTCCAACACACTTAATTTAATTCGGACGCCAACACATTCTATATAGCTTTGCCTTGCTTTACGCTCTCTCTCTTTCTGACCCAAATCTATGCTGTATCTTGCTCTTCTCTCTCTACTTATGAGAGAGCGGACCCCAAAGCGCTCTGAAATCCAGCGGGGAAATCACTTGCGGTGTTGAAATTTTTTTAATGCACCACCGCCGTGCCCAACGCTGCTAATTTTTTAATGCCTCGCCGCTGTGCTGAGCTCTGCAGTTCGGATCTGTAAGCTGGAGCCTGGAGTGGGGCGGTTCGACATTGCTTGACCTCAGGTTGGTAAGGGCTTGCTTTTCCATGTTGATTTGACAGTAAATGATGCATCTCCTACATGAAATGTTTCATGGGCTGGAGAGATTTTAGCAGTTGTGAAATGGTTGCTGGTTACAAAATGGCAACTTGCCAAACAGGGTCTTATTGTTTGGGTGTTGGGTGTTGTGCGTTGCTCTCGAGAATATCTTGAATGATAATATCAATGGATAATGTGGTGCTTGCGTTTTGCCAAACTTTGTTTCTGAATGTTGTTATTATTCTATACATATCTGAACTCTCAAAATAGGTTCTTTTATACATACACGATCTCTTGCTAAATAGAACTGCAACAATTTCTGGATCCTTATCTGTGTTGTAGTATATGCATTCCGGAAATATCTTAGGATTTTTTCCCTGACTTTTTCAAGGTCAAAACTTCCACTCTCTCTCCCATTGAGCTCATGAGTACATTTTCATTATTTACCAATGGAAAACAAACTGGAAAAGCCTCTAGAATCGCCTGCAAATGTGAACTGTTTTAACTGTTTGTATCTTCACTCGGAACTCTTATGTGGGTAGGGAGATCTGGAAAAGATTGCTAACTTTCCCTATTTATAAAAAGAATTGTAATTTGACACCGAAGAATTCTGTTCACAAAACAAATCGTTCAAATTAGGCAAGTTCCACCTCGACATCGTTATGTTGCCGCGCAAGGTTCTCCAACAACTATACAAGATGGAAAATGATCATGATGGCATTGCGGGGAGATAAATGGAAGAGGGGCAAAGGGGCAGTTTCATGCTTCCATTCTCCAGCATGGCCAATCTTTGACAGGTTGGTTGCATAATGCCATGGGAACGTACAGAGATTGGACATCCTGTTTCCGAAAGAAGTGTAATCTTCCTATAAACCTAGACACATTGATTATTAAAGAGCTCAAGCTTCATTCGCTAAATTGCACACTGTAACTGACAATCTGTGAATGAGAAATCACCTATTTCTATTCAGTAGTAGCGCTTAAAATGAATCTTTTGTGTTAATGAGTAGGTGAGCATTATAGCTGTGCATGTAAAAATAGGGTGCATTGAAATTGAAATTCTGAAGTTGGAAAAAAGGTGCTTCTTGGTAAAAGTTAATAGGAAACAGCAATAGCACATCTAAAATGGGTTCTTCCAGCTCTGCAAGCAATTTTGACTTCACCTTTATACAAAAGTAATGAAATATAGAGCAGAGGAATGTAGAACCGACTTATTGGCTTATGGAAATGCTATTTAGGTATTTGTTTTGCTATGTGAACGAGAAGAATGAATTAAGGCAGGCAATTATTTGTGATTATATTCATTTTGTTCGTTTCTTGAGGAATTGTGATGTCTTGTTCTAGAGGGATTGATAATGAAATACATGACTATGGCTGTTGATAAAGTTTGCACCTTCCTTAATTGCTGATTGTTTAAAGGAAGCAGTTTAGCTTAGGACTTTGGTTGAGATCGTCAAAGAATGATCCTTTTAGTTAACTATTTATTTAGCATGTTTATTTGTTCGAGGGTTTCAAGTTTCAACTGTACATGTACCGTTAATTGATGACCAGACTCCACTATCATGAACAATATATCTTCGATCCCTTTTCAGGGCCTAACATTGACTGTGTTGATCATCAATTCGACTCTTTTCAAGCACAAATGTTGAGTCTGCATGTGGCTAGGTACTGGGTTAGATCCTTTTTCAAGGCCTAACATTGACTGTGTTGACCATCAATTCGACTCTTTTCAAGTGCAAATGTTGAGTCTGCATGTGGCTAGGTACTGAGTTAGATTCTTTTTCAAGGCCTAACATTGACTGTGTTGATCATCAATTCGACTCTTTTCAAGTGCAAATGTTGAGTCTGCATGTGGCTAGGTACCGAGCCAGATGGTTGCCAAATAATAAATAGGTAATGAAAATTGGCCAATTTTATTGTTGTTTTGGTATTTAATCAGACATTTTCCATGTGAAAAGGATATTTTTGTGTAATGCTGTAATGGTACTTTGGTTTTTGGCTTTCTTTTAATGCTCTCATATATTACTAAATGTCTTGGGCATGAAACTCTGTACCTCTGCAAAAATTTCAGAGGCAATGCAGTTTATGAAATGTGGCATGTTAAACTATTATTAAAATGATTATAGTCACTTTCAGGTTTCTGCTATATTTCCACTCTAGGCAGGGCCCTTTTCCATGCATCAACATATCATTTATTGAATGACATTAATTTATGAAGATCTGAAGGTATCTTTGGCATGATTAGGCAAGATATATCTAGTTGAAGTCTTCTGTGTTGGATAAAAATACTTCAAAGTTTTAATAGCAGTCGAAAATGTAAAACATAGTCATTATAGTCACTTTCAGGTTTCTGCTATATTTCCACTCTAGGCAAGGCCCTTTTCCATGCATCAACATATCTTTATTGAATGACATTAATTATGAAAATCTAAAGGCATATTTGGCATGATTAGGCAAGATATATCTGGTTGAAGTCTTCTGTGTAGAAAAATAAAATACTTTGAAGGTATAATAGCAGTAGAAAATTTAAAATATGGTCAAGCTTAGTTCAATAGACCAATAGATTTTGAAGGTTATAGGGAAAGATGCAAATATCAAACTCTGAACTCAACAGTTTTACCTTCAAATTTTCTGTTATTTTACTCTGCAGCATTTAAGCTTGGGGCATATTTGTCTGTTCAAATTTTGTTTAAGGTCGCAACTTGGTTGGTTTGATCTTAAGTCGTTTCATTTGCATGGTGTTAGAAAAATCGAGTTTAGACCACTATGCTTACTTTTTGATGGCTATGACCATAATGGAAACGAGTATTCAGAAGATGCAGTGCAATGAAAATGCCTAGATCATACAGTGTGCACTTTGTAGACAGGCAAGTGAAATGAGAAACTGTTCATCAATTTGACAAAACAGTTGCATGATACTTATGTAGTTTTGTTTTCAAGTGATTTGTAGACTGCTTGAGGTTGAATGATTTGTTTTTTGATGTTTATTTTTTCTATAATACTCCTTGCATTTCTTTCTGCAGGCAGCTTGATTATCTAGTATTTAATCAAACTGGTGCATACTGCTGTGGGGTCTTGTTAGAAGGCGCTTTCTTGGAAGTCATCTTCATTCAAACTGGGTGGATGTGAAAAAGTCAAGCATGGGACAATAGTTTGTGCACATACATAAGATGGCTAGCCCCGACATTGAGATGGCACATGATAGCAATCAGAGCATGGTAGTGACAGATTCAGGGAGAGAAAAGAGCACAGATTCAGTTGTACCTATAAGTGGGAGTCTTAGTACAAGCAGTATTATTGATGTGGGTTTCAAGAGCAGCCTAAGCAGCACCATTACTGGTTCTAGTAGTGTTAAAAGCAGTTTTAGCGGTAAAGTAAGTGATGGCTTGGGTAAGGCAGCTCTTGAGTATAAATCTGCTGACTGTTTAAAGAATGAGAGGATTGAATGTAGTGAAAGTGGGAAGAGTAGTATGAGCTTGGCCAGCAGCAGTATGAGTGATGGCACTGAGAGCATCTGTAGTAGTTTTAGGACTCTCCTTAACAAACCACACAAAGCTAATGATCCACGGTGGGAAGCTATTCAGTCTATTAAAGCTAGAGATGGTGAATTGGGTTTAAGTCATTTCAGACTTCTTAAGCGCTTGGGATGTGGTGATATTGGAAATGTATACTTAGCAGAGTTAAGGGGAACCAAATGCTTTTTTGCAATGAAAGTAATGGATAAAGGATCACTGGAAAGCAGGAAGAAATTGCTTAGAGCACAGACAGAGAGGGAGATTCTATCTTGTTTGGACCACCCTTTCTTACCAACTCTGTATACACATTTTGAGACAGAAAAATTCTCATGCTTGGTTATGGAGTTTTGCAGTGGAGGAGATCTCCATACACTTCGTCAGCGACAACCCGGCAAGCACTTTTCTGAATCTGCTGCACGGTAAGTCCTGAGACTTAGAGTTGCATATGGAGATTAATTCTGGCTTTGATTTTTTGTCCAGACAAATCATTGTGTTCCTTACACGGTTTCTCAATGTGACAATAGTGACCTTTTATGCTGGGCTCTGAATGTGCTTGGAAAAGAGTTATGTGTTTCAGAATCTGTCTAATGGTCTAGTTGATCTTAGTTTAATGAGTAAAGGCTTATTCTAAGAATATTTGAATTCCAAAGGCACATTATTTCAGTAGATACTAATTCAAAAATCCTACACAAAATTCTCCGCAAGATGCTTGTGACAGAATTTGGAGTTTAAAGGTTCTTTTTCCCTGTTCTTTTTCTTTCTTTGGTGGGAGCTGTTTTATACACCCCTTTCATTGATACTTTGTTGGCTAGGTTTTGTGCCTCTTAGCTTATTCTAGTCATTCATGAGCATTAATACCAGTCTTATTTCTCTTACACACCGGAGTGCAAATTTCAATGTTGACCTTTCATTTATACTTTGCTGGCTAGGTTTTGTGCTTCTTAGCTTATTTTAGTCATTCATGAGCATTAATACCAATCCTTTTTCTCTTACACACCGGCGTGCGAATTTCACTGTTGCCCTTTCATTGATACTTTGCTAGCTAGGTTTTGTGCCTCTTAGCTTATTTTAGTCATTCATGAGCGTTAATACCAATCCTATTTCTCTACACACACCGGAGTGCAAATTTCACTGTTGCTCTTTGGTTAATGCTCAAAGTAAAAGGTGTAGCTCTTATATTACCTAGTAATCCTACATAGTCAAGCACCCATTTATATGCATGAAAGATGCACCATGGTATGCTTTACAATAAACCCAAAAACAAAATTTATATTTCAATATTATGTAATCAGTTTTACTGTTGATGATATACCTTTAATGGTGGGCAATTCCTACCCATATACCTTTCCTGTTTTACTGTTTTTGTAATTACGTTTCTGGGTATAAATGTCTACCTGCTACGTTGACTCTATTGTTTTGATCTTTTTCTACTTTTTCTGTGTTGCTGAAGAGTTCTCATCAAAATTTTTGGTGTTCAGTCTTTTATTTGGCTTACATGCCTTGCAGTATTGATCAAAATTTCCCCCGTCCGTGGTTGTTATGAAATGATGTGTTTGTGTGCCAGTCGTTGGCAAAGATATCCAAACATTGAAAATGTGATCTTTTCATTAACAAAATTCTTTTGCTCTTCTTTCTTGCAGGTTTTATGCATCAGAGGTTCTGCTTGCCCTGGAGTATTTGCACATGTTGGGAATTGTCTATAGAGACTTGAAACCTGAAAATGTTCTGGTGAGAGAGGATGGGCATATCATGCTTCTAGACTTTGATTTATCATTAAGGTGTTTTGTGAGTCCTACACTTGTTAAGTCGGCATCTTCAAATGTTGATCCTTCGAGGAGGACCCCTGTATACTGCGTTCAGCCCGCCTGTATGGAGCCTGCATGTGTAACCCCAGTTTGTGCACGGCCACCTTGCATTCAGCCTTCTTGTTTTCTGCCTCGTTTCTTACCTCAAATATCCAAGAAAACACGAAAGCTAAAGACTGAGATTGCAAATCAAGCAACATTTCTTCCGGAGCTGCTTGCAGAGCCAACTAGTGCTCGCTCTATGTCATTTGTGGGCACTCATGAATATCTGGCTCCAGAAATAATTAAAGGAGAGGGCCATGGGAGTGCTGTAGACTGGTGGACGTTTGGGATATTTCTATATGAGCTACTTCACGGGAAGACTCCATTCAAGGGTGCAGGCAATCGGGTAACATTAATTAATGTTGTTGGTCAACCATTAAGGTTCCCTGAAAACCCAACTGTTAGTTTTGCAGCCAAAGACTTGATTAGGGGGCTGCTTGTGAAAGACCCACAACATAGGCTAGCCTTCAAAAGAGGGGCTTCTGAAATCAAACAACATCATTTCTTTGAAGGTACAAACTGGGCTCTCATTCGCAGCACGCCCCCTCCTGAAATTCCAAAACCAGTAGATCTGAGCTTCTCAATGAACAAAACTACCTCCTCGGCTACCACTACAGAGAAGAAAGCCGAAGATTCTGATGCAAATTCTTCTGGATCATATGTTGAATTTGATTTTTTCTAAGGTTGCAGGGTAGGATTTGAACCTCTATTGTTTATTCCATGTATTTGAGTAAGTGCATTCTTCTATTTGATAATCTTTTTTGTATCTCGGTTCAATATTGAGTCAATCAAACTTCCCAAACAATTACAGCCAATGCTTTGTCTTTGTTGAGTTTGTTCAATTTACTAGGGTCCCATATTCTGAAAAAATAATTCCATATATCTGGAATGATTCCTAGTTTAAAATTCTCAATCATTATTATACTGATCTCAGCTGCCGGCATAATTTCAGCTGGATAAAATAAAGTTTTAATGATATTTATTGTTTCTGGCTTTTACTGCTTCCACAGCCAGTAATATTCAGAAGAAAATACTCAAATACCTTTGATTACAGTGAGGAAAATACTTGGGTCATACAACCATTTTGCTAATTAGTAAAGCAAAACTTAACAATCTCACAGTAGGGTCCAAACAACTATTTTTAATTTTTAAAGCAAGACAAAAAAAATTAAGTGATTTTTTCCTCGCTAGACAAATAACTATCAAATTATTATATCATAGTTGCACACACGTTTCCTACTTGTGGGATGACACATTTCCCCATATTGGAAACTCGTCGGAGATGTCTCTTCAATTTTTCATTTTAGAAAAATAAAAAAAATCCTACATTTTGAAAAGTTTCTATATGAAAAAAAAACAAATCTACATTTCTAAATTTCAATGTGTAATATCAAATAGATGTACCGGTAAGATACTATTAAAAATAAACAATATAAATGATGCCATAAATGATAATAACGATGGGAAATTTAGATGTACCGGTAAGATACTATTAAAAATAAACAATATAAATGATGCCATAAATGATAATAACAATGGAAAACAAATGATCCATAGTTAATAGATAATTGAAAGGGAAGCATCCACACTCATTGCAAACCATTGTTTAATAAGGGATAAGATGCCAAATTTCTAATCTATGAGATTAAAGCTAATTAGTAAAGCAAAACTTAACAATCTCACAGCAGGGTCCAAACAACTATTTTTAATTTTTAAAGCAAGACAAAAAAAATTAAGTGATTTTTTCCTCGCTAGACAAATAACTATCAAATTATTATATCATAGTTGCACACACGTTTCCTACTCGTGGGATGGCACATTTCCCCATACTGGAAACTCGTTGGAGATGTCTCTTCAATTTTTCATTTTAAAAAAACAAAATAAATCTTACATTTTGACAAGTTTCTATATGAAAAAAAAAAAATCAACATTTCTAAATTTCAATGTGTAATATCAAATAGATGTATCGGTAAGATACTATAAAAAATAAACAATATAAATGATGCCATAAATGATAATAACAATGGAAAATTTAGATGTACGGGTAAGATACTATTAAAAATAAACAATATAAATGATGCCATAAATGATAATAATGATGGAAAATAAATTTCAATAAAAGACCTTATTAATCATAGTTAATAGGTCATAATTGAAAGACCTCATCCCATCCCATAAAGAAATGAACACAACATCCACACTCATGCACTGCACCGAACCATTGTTTAATTCCTTAAGTCCCTCTTTAGTGTCTCTTTAAATGATGATTTTTAACTATTATACAGTTAATTTAGAGGACTCAATGTGATGGACAATGTTATTAAATTTATAATTAAGAAATAAAATTAGAACATTTAAATCAGATTGACATTTATTTGAAAAATATGATTAAAGATTGTTGTTATGTTGTATGGAGATGTGTTTTATTAGACCAGCTCCTATAAATATGTGAAAAAGTTCAAGGACAATTGAAAAAGGTCTTATAATGATTAAGGTAGGTTTTTTTTATTTTAGCGCATTAAATTCAAATATTTTGCTATCAATTTACTCTTTTAATGTTTGAGAAATGAAAAATGTGAAATGAATGAAATGAAATGTCTTTAAATATTAACACATAACATCAAATTTTGTAAAACATCTACTTAATCAGACTATGATGGGAAAATGAAGTGGCTACTCGACAAGTTTGAATTTAAAAAAGAGAAGGGTCAAGTTTGTGAATATAGAAATGATTTTGGGTACTTGAATAGTTAGGTCTAAGTGGGTAATGTCGATATCTAGGTAAGTGTACAAATAAGTGTGATAAATATGTAATATGCATGTATAAAGATAAGTTAAGAGCTAAGTGAATGTGAATTTATGTATATAGGGATGTGTAAAGGTTAGGGAACGACCTTAGCTTCACACAAAATTGTGCCATTTGTTGATATATACACATATCAAATCATTTTCTCAAACTAGACACATAAGTAAATGGAAAACAATATGGATATACAAATTTCATCATTATAATATTATTGACCACTTTAGTGCTTTAAAATCACATTTTTTTTTCACATAATTTTTTCAAAAGCTTTTAAATTTATCTTAAGAGTAATTTATGTTCATATGTTGGACGACATGGAAGTTTAATATTAGCTAATTATATGCATTTCTCTCTCTTTGAGTGTTCAAGTAAAATGTGCATTTATGCTTTTAGTTGTGTAATGGAAAATATTGCATACTCATGCCATTTACTATTTAGTTTTGGGCTTATTTCAATGCAATTTACTAAAACTATTGTATAGTGATATGTGGCATACCTTCATGTTAAGTTTGACTCTTTTCAATCCCTATTTATCCTCATTTAATTGCATTCATATGTCTTTATACATTCAACCTTGTCACGCTTATCTTGTTGAGGCTGTTGTAGTGCTGCTGTTGGTTTATGGTTTATCACAAGTGCAACTTGCTTTCCTTTGTACTAGGTTTCAGGCCCCATCAAAACCCATTTTTTACCCTTAATCAAAACAATACATAATTACAATGGGTCAAGACTACAACCCTCATCAATAATTACGATAATTATAATATAGGCTATGAGCCACTTGCCACATATGCAAAAGTGGTCTTATACAACATAAAAATACCAAGGCCTTCAACTTGGATCTACAAGTCAATCTATCCAAACTCCAATTGTTATTGGGGGAGGTATTGAACCCACACATTTGATGAAACCCATTTCTTGTCCAATCATAAGCCTTGACAAATGGAGCATTTAATCAATAACCCAAAAGTTCAAAATATGTTTAACTTTGGAGATTATCTTATTAATTTAGTCCTCTTCACAAATACATGTTCATTCAAAACCTTGGATCAATCAACTATATCAAACCCATCCAAATCCACAACACATTCACCACATCAAATACATACAAAACAATCATACCAAACCAATCAAGACATTACAACATTTTACAACACACCATCTAAAACACCAAAACCATTAAAAATAGCTAAACATGCATATCAAGACATAAACACAAAATATAATAACATAGAAACAAGATCATATCACAATGCAACTCCACTATACAACACTCTTCAATGTCCCATACAACAATAAGATACTAACCCTTAATGGTGTAGTGTCCCACTATACCAACTACCTTACATAAGAAAGAAAACTAACTACAACAATGAACAAAGCACACCATCTCATCAGGTGGAGTATGTATGCATACCAACAAGTTAGGCCATATGGCTTCATATAGAGAATCTCCTAGCTCTAGTGATGGAAGGTGATCACTATGTATAACATGGCCCATGGATTACCGTAGAGGAGTTTTGAAATGTTGTTCTTGCCTATTTTTGGAACCCCACCTTTACTTGCAAAGGAGGTTTTTATATTGTTGGCCTTTGGTAGATGTGTGGATGTTGTTATTGGTGCTAGTGTCAATTTGATTGCTACACCTTTTGTTAGACCTGTCACTCCTATTTTGGGTGGTTCTTTTGGGATTATTGGTGCTAGGAGCTCTCTTGTGATCCTTTTGAATGGCTACATCAATGGTTGAGGCATGGGTATTGAAGCTATCATTTCTCCTAGTTGGATTCCTTTGGATGTTGGTGTAGGTGGGGTGGATGATGGTTTGTCCTATGCAACCATGGCTAGGTCAAGGGGCTAAAGTTGTCGCATTGACGAAGGGAAGATTTCCTATGTAGACTACATAGAATTTGCAAGGAAGAGTGAGCCACAAAAGAAAGCGTTATACAAAAGCAAGGATCTGAATTATAAGTTGGGAAAACTTGTCGCAACATGTTTTGATGGGATTAATAAGATATCAACTAGAGCATGGTTACAAAAGATGGAAAATTATTTCTTGCTCAATCCTATGACAGAGAAAGATGTGGTTCTGTTTGCCTCTTTACATCTCGAAGGAGAATCCTATGAATGGTGGTTTCATAGCCGTATTACCCAAGGCCATGATCAAATACACATATTTGATGAATTATAAAGGATAATTCTTGATAAATTTGAGTTAAATGATGAAGAATATCTCAGCAAACTGGTCGTGATCAAACATCACTCTATAGATGATTATATAATGGAGTTTTAGAAAGTGCTGGTGATGGTGCCTGAACTATCTGAAAAGAGGATTATGCATCTCTTTATTACCAGGCTCGAAGATATTTGCACCAATCTCTTTATAAGTGGCTATCAAGAAGGCTCTAACCCTTAAGCCATTCATTTCAAAGAATTTGTTCTCTCACCCAGTTAAACCCAATACATGGCACCCTAAGGATGATTTTAAGAAAAACCCACTACTTGCTTCAGTATCGACACCCAAGTATGCAACTCCTAATGTGGTGAGAAGGTAAATGAATAGACAAGGAATGGACTCTGGAGGAAGAAAATTTGTTTCTCCTGCAAAGAGCTATGGGTTTCGGGACACAAATGTCTTGGTAAGGGGCAAGTTCACTATATATAGAAGTCATTTCTAATAAAAAATCATAATTAGATGGATCTAAGGAGTTTCATGATTCAGAAGACATCCTCCTGGGGGAGGAAGATAAGGAGAAGGACAATGGTGGTATTCTAACATCTCTATCCAACACAAATAGATACCATTCTTTCAAGGTCTAGGGAGTCTTTTTTAGACAAAGAGTGACTGTCTTGATTGATGGAGGAGCTACCCACAACTTGATTGATGAGGGACTTGTGAGGAGAAGAAGGTTGGATGTGGAGAACTTTGAAGGCTTCATTGTCACTGTGGCAGATGGATATATAACTTACCCTACAAGGAGAAAATTAGGAAGCTAGACATAACATTTGGAGATCATAAGGTTTGTGATGACTTCTATGTGATTGGTTTGGGTGAAATTCATGTAATTTTGGGTGTGTAATGGCTACATTCATTGGGTGAGTATACTACAAACTACCAAACGATGGAAATCAAGTTCAAAGCTAATGGGAAGGATGTGGTTCTAAAGGGAATGACTAATGGAGGTCCGTAAGTAGAATCAACCAGAAGAATGGAGAGGATCTTCTGGAGGAACCAAGTTGCTTGGACTGTTGGTTGTTTGGTGATTTCCAAAGACTCTTCTAAGGGTAAGAATGGTCAAGTTTCTTATTTATATACAAAAGATATTGGGTAGGAATAGTTTTGTTTTCAATGATATGCCTCCCAATTTACCACTAGATAGAGGTTTCCATCATATCATAGAACTTGAACTAGGATCAAAGCCGATTATGACCACCCCTTATTGCCATCCTTGGATGTATAAGGAGGAGATAGAGAAAGTAATGAAGGAGTTATTGGATATGGGCTACATCAAATCAAGCTCCAACCCTTTCATATCTTCTATCCAGTGCTGGTGAAAAAGAAGGATGACACTTTGCAGATGTGCATAGACTACCTGTCATGCCCATAATTTTTTGCTAGAAAAACCCTACATTTTTTTTTTCTTAACCATACATTAAGCTAATTAACCACTCTTAGTATTGCGGGATATACTAATCATGGTGTATGTTGAATTTAAAGAGAGGAAGTTGCCATAATTAATCCTACAAACAACTTTAACTTTAAATTAAGTCGCCATCAATTAATTGACAAGCAATTCACACAATAATGTTAGCATCAAGTTAACACAACAAGCAAGGATAACACTATCCTTTGACTTACCCATTAATATTATTATTATTATACTTCTTATTGATATTTCTGTCTGTTACTCATTAGTTACTAGATGTATTATTGCTAATGGAGTTATGGTTAAACCTGGATATTAATTTTGCTATTAAAGCAATAGTACAACAATAATTAAATTGATAATAATAATTTGACAAATACCTCAAGGTATTAATTTAATTCCCTTGTGAACATTAATGGTCTCATTATTATTTAATCAATACAATGACCATAATGTTACAACCTTAACAATATATAATTGACTTGACGATGAAATTTTAAGCTAATATTACACGTTAGAACACCATCTTTGTTAAACATGATCAAATAGTAATATTGATAATAGACTCCGTTGCAATGGTGATCTTAAATCAAAATGATAGTAATAAGGTTTAAACTCTACTACTGTTAGCCATAACAATACTATTAGACACCAATATTAATATTACTATAATTACTTTAACCACTCTGTATAACAATATTATTTTAAGTTTCCAACCACTCCTTACTAAAATTATTTACTACCCTATAATCATTTAATGAAACATTAACTTTGACCAATAGCCCTCAATACACTTTTTTGATAATAGTCCCAACATTTAACATTTCACCTTTAAATTTAAATATGAAACTGTATAGGATATTTATAATTTACAAGCTAATTACTAAATCTCCATTCTATTTACTCATTGATTTTCTTTTTAATTATTATTAATTTTACTATTTAAAATTATATATCTACGCTATGAAATAAATTTAAAGCTTATAAAATTAAGAAATAAGCTTACATATAAATATATTTTAATTCTCCTACATAATCTCTATTCTATTTACTCAAAGGTTAATTACTAAATCCACACTCTATTTACTAACAATTTAGTTACTAAATTTCCATTTTATTTACTCATAAAATTACTTATAAATCTCTATTCTATTTACAAGTTAGTTACTAAATTTCCATTTTATTTACTCATAAAGTTAATTATAATCTATTTACTCATAAAAGATAATTACTAAATCGCCATTCTATTTACTGACAAGTTAATTACTAAACCTCAATTTTATTTACTCATAAAGTTAATTATAAATCTCTATTATATTTACTCATAAAATTAATTACCAACTCTATGTTCTTATATTTACTCATAAGATTAATTACTAAATCTTCATTCTATTTGTTCATTAATTTTTTTTTTAAAAAAAATAAATAAATTTTTGAAATAAGTATTAAACAAATAAATATAATTTAATTCTTTTAAATATACAAATTATCAATGAAAGAAACAAATAATGTTAGTATTAGAAGTAACTATCTTGAAAATGCTATCATTGAAAACCAAACTAGCATACCTATATTTTAAAAATATATGTAAAGTACACTCTCTAGATATCTTTCTCAAGGCATCTATTTTTAATCAATTGAACCTTAACCCAAATTGAAGCTTAACCCTAATCATAAAGCTATTTGAACCCTAATCGTACCCTATTTGAAGTTGGTTCGGATTATTGGCTCATAGACAAGGACAAATTCTATTATAGACTATGTGTTTTCTATTATCTCTGGGTGTTTTCTATTATAGACTATGTGTTTTCTATATCTCTTGATGTTTTCTATCCATATCCTTCTCTACATATATCTAAAAAATGATCAACTGAAGACCCAACCATTGTATCCACTGCTATTACCTGACTAACATAACACTTTGAAATATAAACAACTTTCTCAACTTCCAAAGGTTATTATGAGTATGACTATGAATGAATGATATGTATGAAAGCTTCCTTTGTAGCCATCTAAAGTGTCACACATGGGAAAAGAAAACAAATGCTTTAGAAAAAAATGTATCTTAAAAAGGCACATTTATTGTGCACTTCAATTTTTTTTTTACATAGAAATATAGATATAACACCCTCCCACCTTACCAAAGAATCTATAGAAAGAGAAAAACATAAAACTTAAAGGTAAGATAGTATCAAATCAGCTATATCTATGCAAAAATTTGGCATTATTCAAAGATTGATATTTTGAATGTAAAAGAACTCATTCCAGCTTGACGACATCAAGGGCCTACACACACGTGTATACCAAGGGAAAGGTAAAGCCACTTTTGCCTTGATTGATTTCACAATTGCTCAAAACCTCACAATGTATTTATTTGTTCTGAACCCAACCTATAGGTGACCAAATTTATGCAACAGTGAATTTTACAAGTCTAATTAAACTTTTGCTCATTTTCTCTCCAGATCCAGTTTCTGTGACATTTAACAAAAACATTAATTCCTTCTTTCTTTTTTATGTCAATATATGCATTGGCTCTATACATGAATCACGTATGTCTTAACATTTAATTCATATACACAAGATCTGAGTATTCTGTTAAAAAAGGTTACAGATGTAACCAAAAATGATAAGAAAAATCAGGGCTGATAGAGAAGGCGTAATATTTGGGATACAAAATTATTTTTTTGCTTCAGTACACTTTCTATTTGGAAATAATATAGATGCAATATACTTCAGCAAATCCATAACCAGAGAAAAACAAACAGGAAATAGATATCGTAAATCAGCTATAGTCTACAAGTATTGGACATGTTGGGCATTCGTAACAATTGATATTTTGAACGACTGTAAAACCTTGGGTTAAATAAGTTATTTGGGATTGGAAATATAAAGGCACATGTAATCTAGATTGTGGTCCAGATCAACTTCAGAATGCTCAAAACCTCACTATTAATGTATCCTTTTATTCTTCACCCAACACATGTGGCCAAATTTTGTATCCATAGCATAGCATTTTACAAGAGTATTAACTCAATACATCCTTATTTTGTCTCCAGATCTAGTCTCATTCACATTAATATAATTTCCTTCCTTCTTGCATTCTGATGTTAACACATGCATTCCCTATGCTTGAAACATATGTTAACCACATATAATCCATAAACACAAAATTTCACAGAATTTGCGTCAAGTTATATTTTAAAGTGCTGAACAGGTCCAAACAGTGCAAGTGCTGCAAGGAAAAGTTGAATCTTTGTGATGCATAGTTATTTTCTTGTGTCAGTTCATTTACCATTAGGAAATAATATGTATACAATACCCCTTTGAAATCCACTGAAGAATTCATCAAGGATAAAAAAGAAAGCATGTAATTTAAAGATAATCCTACCACCAAACCAACTATAAATATGGCACAATTTAAGGTTTCTTAAAGAACGGAATTTAGAACGAAGTCACAGTTTTGTGGAATAAGGATATTGATTGTTTGTGCTTGACAAAACCAGACTTCTAAAATTCGAGATTGTTGCAATGCACATAACCTTAACTTTTATAATAAACTTCTACCAACCTAATGTGTATATGGCCCAGTATTAAACCAATAAGACAGTATTACAAGAGTGCAATTTTTTTTTTTCTAAATCTCAAATTTCTAATTTCCTTATGAACTCATTATATACATTTTCCTATACCTGATTCATATCTTTCGTATATTTAATCCATTAATATGAATTTTTCTTTTTATAGAAATAGAACAAGATAATGCAAACTTACTTGTTACCGAGTCTTGACCTATCTATTTCCAGACACCGAATAGATATCACTTCCTCCTCTTTTTACTTGTTAGTATACACTTTTATCCATCCGAATCTCAATCACACAAGCCCTATACACATCATAATCACAAAATTGGCTAACCAGTATATCTAAAGCACAAAATTGGCTAACCAGTATATCTGAATCATAAAATAGCCCACGCCATTTATATGAATCACAAATAGCCCTATACCCATTTATCCAAAAATAACCCAAATATTAATTTGTATCACATATGACCTATACCCTTTTATCCAATTCAGAAAATGGCATACACCAATTAATTTGAATCACACATGACCTATATCAGTATCCAAATCACAAGATGTTCTGCACTTGTTAATATTAATAAAAAAATCAAAATCACAATACTATTTGTTTAAATAATATAACTCCCATACCAATATATCTCCATCGCATATGTCCCATAGCAATTGATCCAATTTGAATAAGAAAATGGCCTATACCCATAGCCATTTATCTGAAAGGCAAAATGGCCAACGTCGAATAGTCTGAACCATAAAATTTTTAGTATCCATTTATCAAAACCTTATATGACCGAAACCAATTTATCTGAATCGCATGTGGCCAGTATCTTCTTATCAACAAATCAACAAATAACACTTTTCAAATCCCACGGATTAGGAACCTTAACTTTCTGCTCCAACAATGAAAAAAAAACCATCGCCATTAAAATCTCATAATACTGCTACCTCCTGTCATTTTCAACACAACTTCAAAAAGTTTACACTCGTTGCTTTCACTATATAACGCCTTTTGGTGTAAATATTACTAGCACTATTTTATTTGCATAATAACAAATATTGATATCAGGTCACATAAAAAAACATTATGAATAGATAAAATATTAATATTGCGCTACAAATCACGTTATTGAAAGAGAAACTATTACTGCCTTCCATAGTGCTAATTTTAATATTGATGCTGTCCAAAAACATACATTTACCATCTTACTCTCCTTAGTAAATTCAAGAATATACTTACTAGAATTTTTAACCAATAATATTGATATTTATACTAGTATTGCCCTTTAAGATAACAAAAACTATTACTTTAAGATAATGAAAATTATTACATTGTCCTTTATTACGGTTGATTTTGGTATAGCTTATTGAGTGAATTTAAATTATTATTTCTAGTATAGGACTGTTGCTCACATATCTGTACTCCTCACTTAAGTAGTTGTTGATATTAATGTCAGCCCATTTTTCCAAATTGACGAAAGATCTGCTAACGAGTTCAAATCCAAGCTCATTAATATCGTATATATATTTATATGTTTTATTTTGTTTTCTTGACGCCAACATAGTAAGCTTGAAAAACATGATTGCTCAATGTAATTAGATTTCCACAATCCATATGAATTTAAATCTACTTGCTTCTGGATTTGATTGTGTGCTAGTTTTTCATCAATGTTTCAGATCACACTAAGTGATCCATCATCAGGATAGAGAGTTGAGAAAGATCAACATGCCAGCCAAGCCTGTGTGGCAGAATTTAATACTGTAGTTGTCCCTTCTTGAAGCACTAGGGATTGAGTACACAAGATGGTAAGGGAGGCAGTAGTAAGTTCTGACTTATTCGATACACGCTAACTTGAAGTGCTTCCCAACCAACAACAGTGACCCGATGTGACAAGAATCTAATTCTACCACTCCTATCTAATTATTCTACCTAGAGTACATCACACCACACCAATACTTTCATTATTGCATTGATATTTAATATACAAACTGCTTTGCAAGGAAATTATATTGATAAGTTTAGTCATTCACTAAAAGTTAAACTTAAACTCTTATTTCCCCCTTTTTTTTTTAAGAAATGAAACTGCCTACATTAGCTTCAGAACAGATGGTTCATCCTTCCAAATCAAGTATAGATCCTTCCATTACTTAAATCCTTAATGAGCTACACATTATTCTCTTGCCATCAAGGAAACACAATACAATACCCTCTTTTCTTACACTTCTAAATTCTCGAGCAAGATGCTCATTCCATTACAAAAGAAAGCATAGTTAAGTCTACCTAGTATTTCTTTCAAATGTTGAATGAAAACACTTTCTATTTCCAAACACCTATATTTTTCTTTATTTTTTTTCTTTACATGTTTATAGTGTTTCTTCTTTTCCTTCTCTTTTCTTCTTTTTCTTTACATTCAAATGCAAACTCTTTACATATATTTTCCATAATACCACTTATACATAAAAATGACACAATTAGTAGTTCAATCAATAAGACATCCTATTTCATCCTTTCATTTTACAATGAATACTAACCTTCAAACAATGAATGACACACAAACAAACAAGGCTTGCTCTCCACCCTACCGTAATGGCGTCATGGAGCCTCGTGGGCTCTAGCCATACCCCCGAGCAAGGAAGTCTCTTAGCTCCAAGATGATAAATGGAGTCTTTTCAAAATTTTACCAAGGATAAGCATAACATAGTGCAAAATTTTATGTATCTCTACTTACTGTTTCAACCATGATTTATGTAACATACCTCTTTCTTGCAGAAAATAAATAAGAGGAAATGGAAGTAATGGGAAAACTTATCTCTCTTATGTAAGTGAGGGAATTAAACTCTTGTATCCTTATTTTCTCTCCAAGCTAAGCCATCTTTATCACCATCCCCCAAAAAGGACTCCTCCTCTTCTCTCCTTCTTCCTACCATCTTTACTCAAGTTCTCCAAAAGGAGAAGTGGGTAACACCCCACTCATTCTTCTTCTTCAAAATATATAAAAGTTTCAACTTGCAACTCTTGGATGGGGATGTGTGGGGTGTAATTTCCTTCATAAATGAGGGTCTTTTCCTTATCAAGTAAAATACATGCACTTGGACAACCCCTGCATCTTTCCACCCCATCCTCTCCTCAAAATTCGTCACTCATCATTATGAGGACTTTTTAGGGGTCAAATCGTGTCTTTGGAGCACTATTGTATGCCTACTTGACCCCTACCACTATGGTATAGACCCTAGGGGGTTTATTTTTGCATCCCAACCAAGGAAATTGACCAACAACCCTCTTTAAAGACCCACCTAGGGATTCATCCGAGTTTCACACTTGGATAATGGTTCCTAAACCCTAACCCCCACTTACACCTCACATGACACAATTAAACACCCTCACAAAATAAATAAATAAATAATCTCTTTAATATCCACCCTCACACCCTAATCTACCAACACATTAACTCTATTTCCTTCTAAGCTCAAAAAGAAATCAAATAAATAACCACAAGGGAATGTCTTTCCATTTTCTTTCATTGGTTTTCCCTTCTCGTATTGCTACCCTCACTTTCCTGCACATTACCAATGCAATCATTACCAACAATCACACATCCCATTTTTTTGCTAGTTAAATATCCCAAGGTTTGACCTTACAACAATTCTATTTAACATTTCAATTGTATTCCCTGATTTACATACATGCCTAACACACTCATGGCAATGGCAAAGAAACAAAATGTCAAAATGAAATACCAGAATATTGCCACATAACCACACTATTTATCGCCCACATCACATCTCACCATCTATCCAAGGAAACATATAACAAACTAGGGTTGTATCAATCACACATGAAATGGGGTCTTACACTACCGAGCATTGAACAAGAAGACCATCAAGAACTAATACCCCATACCACAAATAGATGAGCTGATTGATGAGCTACATGGTGTTGTGTACTTCTCAAAGATTGATTTGAGGTCTGGATACCGTTAGATCCACATGAGGGAAGAAGATGTATAGAAGAATGCTTTCCGATGTCACTAAGGGCATTTTGAGTTCCTGGTTATGGCTTTTGGTCTCACTAATGCTCTAGTAATGTTCCAATCATGTATGAATCATGTTTTTGGTAAGCACTTAAGGAAGTTTGTGTTGGTTTTCTTGGATGATATTATGATCTATAACAAAACTTGGGAAGAAAATTTGAAGCATTTGGATATAGTCATGGGGATTCTAGAATAATAGTCTCTCTTTGCAAAGATGTCCAAATGTGAGTTTGGATCAACATAGATACTATATTTGGGACATGTCATAGGTGTAAAAGGAGTTCAGGTTGATCAACATAAAATACAAGCCATCCTAGACTGGCCACCTCCTACAAACTTGTCTCAGTTAAGAGGTTTATTTGGACTATGTAGCTATTATTAGAGGTTTGTCAGAGGATTTTCTGAGTCTGTAACACCCCTCGCCAATCTGACTAAAGAAAGAGTCTTTGAATGGAAAAAGGAAGCACAAAGAACTTTTGAGATGCTGAAGGAGGTAATGAGTTCTTGTTCAGTTCTTGCAATTCCTGATTTCTTACTTCCATTTGTTGTATTTTGTGATGCTTCCAGTGAAGGAATTGGAGTTATTTCTTATAAGGGACACCCCATAGCATTTGAAAGTAGGAAGTTGAGAGCCAATGAAAGAGGATATTCCATATATAACAAAGAGATAAAATCCATAATGGAAATTTCGGCAATACCTAGTGTGTGAAAGATTCATGGTCAAATCAAATCACAACAACTAGAAGTTCTTCCCAAGTCAACAAAATTTGAATGGTAGACAATAGAAATGGGTAAGTAAACTTCAAGCATATGATTTTGATATTGAATATGTCAAAGGGAAAAAGAATATTGTGGCATATTCTCTCTCTAGGAGACCTACTTTGTGTCATGTGTCCATCACCCCAATGGACTGGAAGGAGTCAATCATGGAGGAATATGCCAAGGTTCGTTTCACTACCAAAATTTTGGAAGGTGCAGAAAAGGATGATCAATATGTGGTGTCAAAAGGTATGTTCCTATTCTAGAATAGAGTATTCCTAGTTTCTAGATCCAAGGTGAAAGAGAAGATACCAGAAGCTTATCATAATGCACCTATGGCAGGGCATCCCAGGTTCTACAAAACTTATCAGCAGATCAGAGAAATATTCTCTTGGAAGGGCCTCAAGGAGTATGCTCTCACACATATCAGGGAATGCATCACATGCCAACAAAACAAAGGGGAACAAGAGTTTTTGATTGGGCTACTACAACCCCTTCCCATTCTAAAGCACAAATGGGAGAGTATCTCCATGGATTAAATCACCGAATTACCCAAAGTGCAAGGAAAAGATTGCATCTATGTTGTAGTGGACAAATTGACTAAGTATGCTCATTTCTTTGCCGTCTCTAGTGACTACAAGGCTCTATAAGTGGTAAAAATATTCTTCAAGGAAGTTTTTAGATTGCATGGGCTACCCAAGAACATTGTTAGTGACAAAGACAATCGGTTCCACAGTACTTTTTGGAAGGATCTATTCCATCCGATAGGTACCAAGCTCACCCATAACACAAGCTATCATCCACAAAATGACGAGGAAATTGAAATTGTAAATAAGTGGTTAGAAGGATAATTGAGGAACTATGCCACCAGTTAATAAGCAACATGGATCAAATGATTGTATTTGGGAGAATATTGCTATAATACAACTCATCACATCTCCATTAGCATGTCTCCCTTTAGAGAACTCTATGGATATGATGCATTAACATTTACAAAGTTAGTCCTCACAGACAATAGAGTTTCAATAGCGAGCGAATTGGTAAATCAAAGTCGAGATATTTTGAGAACTCTCAAGGATCATTTGCAAATTCCCCAAAGTCAACAAAAAATGTATGCAGATAGGAAACACATAGAAAGGGTATTTGAGGTGGGAGATATGGTATTTATAAGGTTTCAACCCTATAGATAGTCATCCATCAAGAAAGGCAGAGCAAAGAAGCTCAAGCCTAAGTTCTATCGGTCATATAAGCTATTTTGGAAGGTTGGAAAAGTTGCTTATGAGGTGGAGCTTTTGGAAGACAACAAAATTCACAATGTCTTCTATGTTTCATGTTTGAAGAAGGTTTTGGGATTGAATATATCTCCTGTTGCTGAGTTATCACCACTTGATGATGAGGGGAAACTCATACTTATTCCATAAGCTATGGTTGATACTAGGGTTAAAAATCTAAGGAATCAAAATATAACTGAGTATCTTGTTCATTGGAAGGATTTTCGAATTGAAGATGCCACCTAGGAAGGGCCTAAAATTCTAGAGCATCCAAATTCGCATTGATTGAGGACAAGCAATTTTGGGAAGGGAGGATTTGGCATGCCCCTTTTTCTAGAAAGAAAATTACAGTGGAATCCAAAAATCCTACCGCATTCCTCTGTAGGAGCACATTTTAGCTTACGGGTTAAAATAACACCCACAATGACACCTGCACAACACATCCAAATCTCAAGGGAAATGGATTAGGTACCGAACAAATATTGTTATCAAAAGATGATTGTGTCAGAAAAATGGAACCTACTTCAACATGCATAATGGATGAGACACCTTCAGATCATGCAACATCAATTGTGAGGTTTCAAGGAGGAAGGGGCTAGGGAAGCGTGTAGATAGGTCCATAGGGTGGCGTGCCTATTCCAAAAGAATCTACTTTCACCTTAAGGCCAACCTAGTGTAGCATATGAAAATTAAAATTGTGGGCTTGGCATAATTTTGGCTCAAGGCCAGTCTTTTCCTTAGGGAATTATTAGCATATAAATGTAGGGAGTTAATTCATGTAATAGGTATCAAATTATTATGTCATTCTTCTATTTTTAGGACACTTCTATTCTAATTCTTTCTATGGGCGAAAAATCATAGGCACGTTTATGTTCATTGGACAAAAACATAGTGTTCACTAGGATCAGATGATGAAACACATTTAGTTCTTGAGGAAATTCACTCATGGATTGCATCTGAGCTTCAAAGATATGTAATAAAGTTAGTGGTTTTATTGTTGATCTGCAGTCACATTGTATATCATTTTGGATTAGTTTTATGAATTGTAATTGATATATTATATATGTGAATGAGATTATAAAGTTTATCAATATATTGGAGTTTCATATTTGTGTTCATATATCTAAAAACCAGTCTATTATTGAAATTATATGTTAGAGACATTACATAACCAAGATACTCAATGGCAATATGAAAATTAGGCGTGTAGAAGCTTCAGATAGTTTTCCTATTATATGCTTACTCATCCAACACCCATAATAATAAAACAATCTCATTAAAGAGATGATCTCCATCCAAATTATGCTAGGAAGTCAAGTAAAAATTTACAATCTTGATAATAAGACAATCTCCACCCAAATTGAGTTGGGGATTCAAATAAAATAATGAAAGACATAAACCTTCAAGATCAAAACATTGAGGCACTCTAACATGTAACAATATGGATTAATACTAAGGAGTCATAAATACCACTTTATAACCATACATGTTTTAAGCTCACTAAGGAAACAATATATCAACAAACAAAATTGAAATCAAGTATAAATATTAGGAAAAAATCATCCTAACTAATCTTTTCAAAGAAAGCATCACATAATAAAATCTATTTACTTATGACCATGCATGTAGTGAAAACATTTAATACATAACACATTTTAAACCCACATCTTAGATTTGGGTTCTAGAAACATAGAGGACAAGGACATTAATTTTCAAAACACTCTTTCATAGTCTCCCAATAAATTTCTCATGTTTTCTCTCTACTCTAGCATGTTGGTGTTAGTAGAAAACATAAATAATACACTCTTGTTATAATATCAACATATATAGATAGTCACTAATTTGTTCATACTTCACAATTTGTAAATTGGGCATTTCTTTTTTTCTTTAGGATTTAACCAACTTGATCATCCATAATTTTTTTGAGGAACACTATTTACAATTTTTTTTGTTGCAACCATAACCTGACTATATTTTTTCATGACAATAGTTTCACTTTATTAATTCACCCCAATTCTAAATTTACTCAATTTAATACAAAAATACTTCTTTGAATTAGGAAAGAGACATTAGGTTCACTCATAATCATATTATGGATTCATTCATACAAAAATATAATAAGATTAAAAACTTCTTTTACTAAGAAACCTTCTTCCTAGGTTGTTTCTAGACTAATTTGGGGATTCAAATAAAATAATGAAAGACATAAACCTTCAAGATCAAAACATTGAGGCACTCTAACATGTAACAATATGGATTAATACAAAGGAGTCATAAATACCACTTTATAACCATACATGTTTTAAGCTCACTAAGGAAACAATATATCAACAAACAAAATTGAAATCAAGTATAAATATTAGGAAAAACTCATCCTAACTAATCTTTTCAAAGAAAGCATCGCATAATAAAATCTATTTACTTATGACCATGCATGTAGTGAAAAAATTTAATACATAACACATTTTAAACCCACATCTTAGATTTGGGTTCTAGAAACATAGAGGACAAGGACATTAATTTTCAAAACACTCTTTCATAGTCTCCCAATAAATTTCTCATGGTTTCTCTCTACTCTAACATGTTGGTGTTAGTAGAAAACATAAATAATACACTCTTGTTATAATATCAACATATATAGATAGTCACTAGTTTGTTCATACTTCACAATTTTTAAATTGTTCATTTCTTTTTTTCTTTAGGATTTAACCAACTTGATCATCCATAATTTTTTTGAGGAACACAATTTACAATTTTTTTTTGTTTTTGAAAAGTTAAGTAGCATTTTCAGGGTGTTGTACCCTTCACAACAAGCCACTAGGCCAAAAAGGAACAAGACTAAACAAAAAGCATAAAGGAAAAAAAAAACACAGAAACAACCCAAAGGCAGCACAACAATTGTAGAGCAACAACCGATAGACAGGCACAGGGAGCAGCTAACTAGCGTTGTCCCAATTTTTAATCAGGAGGTCCATCGCCTCATCACCCACCCATTCTTTGTTCTCCTGAATGTTGTTCCCCTCCAGCTCCTCCTTTATAGCATTAGACAGGGTGCTCGTGACAAAGTGACCCAACTTCATGGTGAAGCAGGTTAACCCCCGAAACCTTTTGTCAAGAGTGTCCATTCTCTTCACCACATCGCATGATTCCACCCCAACATCCATAGTCCCTTGAACCTCTCGAGGATCATCCACCAGGGGATGCAGAGAGTGAGAGGCAGAGCCATCAATAGGAAGCTTGTTGTCCACCGGAGTAAACTGGGGCCTCTCCACATTTTCTTCCTCCTCATCTTCAGATTCTTCTTCCTTGTAACCTTTGCTGTCAGACTGCTCCTCCTCAGAGTCTTCAATAATTAGCCTCTTCTTGCTGTTCTTGGCCAACCTCCCAGATATCCTCCTGGTATTTTCCCCTCCAGTAATCTCTGTGGTCCCCACAACCGTATCCCCTATGGAGTCTTTCCTAACAACATTCTTGCCCTTGCCATCCTTAGCAGTCAGGGCCAACATGCATTTCTCCTTACCTTTTTTAGTTGAAGTGGCCTTGTAGGCTGAGTTAGCTTGAGTGGCTTTTAGTTCACAGAGTCTTTCCGCCACGCTGGCATGGGCCTTGCCCAGCCCACCCTTAAGTTTTTTGGTGGCAAATTTTGCTTTAGGATTCCCCACAATGCTCAAATTGGACTTCCGAGGAGGGCTCTTGGACTCGGCCGGGGAAATATGCACAGCTGAAAGGGGTTCAATGTTCTCAATGTGGACCATCGTGATGGCTTTAGGCAGACAGAGGGCAAGATGAAAGTGATATAGTCTCAGGATAATCCCCTGATGGAGTGGGAGTGGCAGGAGATCACAGGGGTTATGGTTGATCGACTCTTTGCACTTGTTGACAGAGCTTTCAAGGTCCATTAAAAGAAAAAATGGGAAACTGAGCAACATTTTATGTCTAAGGTGATTTAATAGAGGGAAATGGTAAAAAAAACAGGTTTTAAATCCACCTTCCAAAGTAACATACTTCATTAGCGCCATGCACACCTGGTCCCAGGGCTTCAGGAGTGCATCCCTCTCAAACCCCGACTGGTTCCGCACTGGGGCCTCCTCACCTCTGAAAAATGATTTAAAGCTTTCATAGTCCAGTTTCTTGGTGTGTTTGGGGTATTTTTTCCCAGAACACAACAACCCCATAGCCTGCGCTATAACTTCCTCTCTGATTTCAAATGATATACCACCAATGGAGACCCATCTGTCCTTCCACGAATTGGCAAACTGACCCGATAAGATAGGATCATGGCTGACCAAGCACTCCATAAACAGAGCAATGTCACCCTCCACACAAATGTTCCAGACCAAAGGGTTGTTCTGAAACTCCTTGCAGTTGTCAGGTTCAGTCCTAACCCGCTCACCACCCATACTACCAACCTGCATAGAAAACTCAAAAAATTGCAAAAATACCAATTGTAGCAGCCGCAAATAATAATCACAATGTGATAGTTAAGGCAAGGAATACAACGAAGGATAATAAAACCCACGTACAGGTCGCACATGCGGAGGGGAAAACCATCACAGGGTGATTTGACACAAAATTTAATGAATTTATGATTACGACCAAGAAGGCAAGAATTGGCAGACATGTAGGGAATGCAATAAAAACCATGCGAAAAGGCCAAATAACTAAAATTAGCAACCATCCAAATTGAGCCAAAAGAGTCCCACGCTAAACTAACTAGCCCAAAGTCCCTAGAAGGAGGCCATCTCCCATCATGAATAGTCAAATCATTATAAATACATTCACACCACCAGATGCAAGGAGGAGATAAAACAAGAAATCCAACAATCCCCAAGAGAATAGATCGCACAACACGGCTCCACAGATATAATGAAGTCACGTCCTTCCACCTATCTATCATCAAGCCACCAAAATTATACTTGTAACCATCTTTTAAGTCCCAACCCCGCCACCTCACTGTAACCCTAGAACCCAACCCCATCCACCATGTCCAAAGGACAAACACGTGGATCCTCCTTTCCGTGCCCCACACACGCAGATATTTTCTAGGAAACCTCCACCTATACTTCATTTCAATGTTAACACTCATCCACCAGATCCCCAAAAAAATCCAGTGGGCCCTCCATTTAGCTCCTATCATCCAAAGATTAAAAATCATTGCAAACCATGGTAGCTTTGTTCCTGCGCGATTAAAGATTGAATATTTGGCGGAAGCCTTTCCTTTTTCCTCCAATGTTTAGCCAAATCCCAATCCGAGCCAAGATTAGCCAAGGCATCCGCCGCATGGTTGCCTTCTCTGAAGATATGAGTCACCTTTTTATCCCTAAATTTGGATAAAAGGAAGTTAACATCCAACAAAATCTCCTTTGTATTCCAACCAATTAATCTATCTTTATTCACAGCATCCGTAATTGACTTGGAGTCTCCTTCAATGTGGAGATAAGCAATCCCTAGAGAAATAACAATTTTGATGCCCATTAGCAGCGCACGAGCCTTCGCCACTAAAGCTGACTGAAACCCAATACCTCCAACAAATCCTGCCACCAGAGCTCCCATAGAATCTTTGATAACTCCACCAATACTTGCCCTACCTGGGTTGCCCTTAGCAACCCCATCAAAATTAAGTTTAAACCATCCACTATCCGGAGGCTCCCATTTAGTGTTTTTTCTAGCTAAAAGTTTCGAATTATAAAAGGAGTTAGCCTTTAAATCCTGGTGCCATTCCTTAGCCATTTTTATTTCATAATCCATCAACCCCATCTCCAGGAGTTTCCCATTAAAGAGAGAGATATTCTCCTCAATGAGCCTAACTCCAATGCCAAACACCTCCTTGGGACTCCTCTCAATATTCCTGAAAACCCTGTTATTCCTCTCCTTCCATAAACACCAACCTAAGATAGGGGGGACCTGCTTCCAAATTTCACCAAGCAGAGGGTGGAAAAATGAGCCATACCAACCCAGAATAAATGATAAAAGGTCCTTGCGCATAACCCAAGGGACATCAAGTTTCTCAAAATCCAGCCCCCAAACTTCAGCAGCATATAGGTAGTGTAATAAAAGGTGACTGACAGTTTCCTCCCCTTTTCTTGCAAAGGAAACATCTATTGGGAAAACAAAAACCCCGAATCCTCAAATTGTCCTGGGTTAGAATCCTGTTATGACAGGCCGTCCACCAGAAAAAATTAATTTTAGGGATCATGTGATGATTCCAAACCTTCTTCTAGGGTTCCACAACAGAATTTTTGTTAGTCAGTAGTCTGTAAGCTGACCGCACAGAGAGATCCCCCTGTTTATCTAAAGTCCAAAAAAACTCATCCTCTCTGTCATAGGAAGGAAACCTGGTGCTGGAGAGAATCACCTAAAGGGATCGAGCAAGACAACAAAGGTCATGAGAATGGGGGCAACAAAGGGTAAGATCCTTCCAAATCCTAGCTCCGGGAGGTCTAGAAACATAGTCACTGATATGTATGCCAAAGAATCTCTGAGCCGCTCCCATCACCGCCCTAAAGCCAGAGCAAGCCAGAGAGGAGTCAATTAGCCAAGTATCTTCCTAGAACCTGATTTTAATCCCATTTCCCATTTTCCATTTAATCCCTTTCTTTATCAGGCCTTGTATGCTACAAATGCTCCACCAAACAATAGAGCCTTGGGGGTGAGGTTCCGAAAGACAATCAATCAAGGGCCTGTTCTGGAGATATTTGGCATTCAAAATTTTACACCAGTCCTTAGTGTTCCTTAATTGGTCCCAACCAACTTTGGCCATTAGAGCCCTATTAGAGTTGACAATCTTCCTAATTCCAAGCCCACCATAATTTTTAGCCTGACAGACCCTTTCCCATTTCACCAAAGCGAGTTTCTTTTTTTCCTCAGTACCGGACCATAGGAAATTCCTTTGAATTCTTTCAAATTTATCAACAATGTACTTAGGCATCTCAAAAATGGATAGAAAGTAAGTGGGGATACCTTGGATAGCCGCAGTGAGCAGTTGGAGTATTCCAGCATGGCTTAGCAAAGAGCCCTTCCACCCAGCCAACTTCCTTTGAATCCTTTCTAGAACCGAATTCCAAAACTCTATGGGTACCTCCTTAATCGTGAGGGGGAGCCCAAGATACACCGATGGGAGAGAATCACCAACACATCCCAGAATCACAGTCACCCTATTTTTCAAATTAGGCATGCAATTAAAGAAATAAATCTTGCTTTTATTGTAATTGATGCTTTGACCGGAGCAAGAGGCATAGTTGTTAAGACAAGCTTTCTATTTCCTGGCTTCCACCATAGAGGCCTTCCCAAATAGAAAGGTGTTATCCACAAATTGCTACACAACAATTGGATTTAGAGAGGAAGCCGCTCTAACACCCGAAATGGAGCCCTCTGACAATAGACTTGTGAAATTCCTACTGAGCACATCAACAATCATAATGAAAAGATAGGGGGACAAAGGGTCTCCTTGTCTGAGCCCTCTACTAGCAGAGAAGAACCCACAGGGGGATCCATTAATCATAACCGAGAACTTGACAACACTAACACATTCCATAATGAGTTTGATGACTGAACTGTTAAAGCCAACTTAGCCAAGACCTTCGGGATGAAGTCCCCCAACACTTTATCATAAGCTTTGGAAATGTCAAGCTTGAGAGCCATCCCCACATTGTTACATCTATCCATTGAGTGGAGCAGTTCATGGGTTGTCAAAGTGGCATCAAGAATATGTCGGCTAGGGACAAACCCCTTTTGAGTGTGACTAATGTTTTTTTCCAGAAAAGGTTTGATGCAGTTAACAAGTATCTTAGAAATGATCTTATAAAAGGTGTTACAAAGACTAATAGGTCGGAAGTCAGTCATAGAAAGAGGCTCACTTATCTTGGGGATAAGAGCAATGGAAGTGTGTTTCAATTGTTTGAGGATCCTACCAGATTTGAAGAAGTCCCTTGCCGCAAGCACAAGGTCCCTGCCCACAGTATCCCAATTTTTTTGAAAAAAAGTAGTCGAAAAACCGTCAAGCCCCAGGGCTTTGAAAGCCCCCATGCTAAAGGTATCCAGATGAAATTCTTCCATGGAAACAGTCCTAAGGATTCCCAAGTTATCTTCCTAAGAGATGGAGGTAGGGAGATGTTGGAGAATTGCATAGTCCAAAGCCAGGTTGGACGCCTGAGCAGGGGCCGAAAAAGCCTCCTGGAAATAGTTAACCACACAGATCCCAATTTGAGCTTGATTTGAAATCACCTCCCTTGTGGCATTTGTCAATTTGATTCCTTTTCCTGTGCTTGATGGCAGAAACATGAAAAAAGGAGGTGTTCCTATCTCCTTCCTTTAGCCATTGGACCCTAGATTTTTGTTTCCAGAAGACCTCCTCATTTTTTAGGACCCGTTCCCATTCCATTCTAGCTTCCCGTTCCTGGATGTGAGTCTGCTAACTATCATCACCCTCATCCATATTTTTCTGTAAGGTCCTCAACTTTCCTTCAAGCAATTTTTTCCTTTGAAAAACATCCCCAAACACATTCTTGTTCCATCCTTTTACCATCAGTTTTATATGTTTAAGTTTAAAGCAGATCCTAAACATAGGGGATCCTTGGATAGGAATATTCCACCATTCAACATTTTTTTTTTGAAATCGGGATGAGCGTTCCACATTATTTCAAAGCGAAAAGGATAGGGACCAACAATAGGACAAATATTAGTTCAACAGAAGAGGATTATGGTCAGAGACCATCTTGGGCAAGGTTATTAGATTGGCATCTAAGACATTAGTCCAATGAGGAGAGCAAAGGAAGCGATCAAGCCAGACCTGAATCAGGTCACCACCAGCCCGTCTATTAGACCAAGTGTAATTCTGGCCCAAGAGCTCAATATCAACTAAACTCGAAGAATTCAAAAAATTAGCCAGATCCAACATGCTGTCAGTGTAATCCAGAAGGCCACCACTTTTCTTAGAAGGAAACATGGGAGAGTTAAAATCTCCAGCAACAAGCCAACGACCTCCCTTATTCAGATTAATCTTAACCACCATGTTATTCCACAAAATACTCCTTGAGTTCCTCTGATTAGGAGAATATATATTAACTATAGACCAAGCTTCTCCAAGATAAGAGAATGAAACCCCTACACTATTTTTACAATGAAATATTTTAGAACCCTACAGATAAGATGGGTTCCAAAGCATAGCCAAACTCCCCAAAGCTCCCTCGATAGCACTATAGAGATAGGAAGCATTAGGCCAAAAATAGTTAGCAATTTTATCAAAATTAACCATCAAAATTTTGGTTTCTTGAAGAAGGCAAACATAAATCTTATGTTCCACTATATAGTCCTTCAGGGCACGTTGTTTGTGTGAGATATTAAGCCCATGAACATTCCATGAGATGATTCTCATTTCTGACCTTTTTTTGAGGACACATCCAATGTCCTCTGCTTTCCCAAGACAATCTCATTTGTCGTTTCTCTCATTCTAGTGAATATCTAAGAAGGTCTCCCTGGCTTAGATTCCCCTCCTACATTTTCCTTCTTTTTCCTTCCTTTCTTCTTGGGCGTAGTCCATATCCCTTCATCCCCAGCTTTCTCAAGCTTTAAACTCCCCAAACTTTTAGTAGAATCTTCAATCATACTAGAGCTCTCTTCCTTCCAGATTTAACCATCTTCGATCAAGGCCCCACAGGTCCCCAAAGTGACAACTAAAAACATAGGGTCAATAGCCGTAGCGCCAAGAACAGGAAACCCACCAGAGACCCCCACAAATAAGGGATCAACAGCCGAAGAGCCAGGGTCCCAAGACAAAAGGACAGATAGGGTTTTAGTAGCCAACTCCAATGAGTCACCAGGGTTAATTAATTTAGGAGGTGGACCGAAAGGGGAGGGTGGGTGAGGAGGATTCTCAGGTGACTGATCAACACCTGGGGGAACGAACCCAGAGTCACCTGACGACCTCAGAATATTCTCAAACAAAGTAGTGGGATTTATCACATTGTCCTTAAACTCCTGACTGACAATAGATTTGCAAGAAGAGATAAGATGCCTTGCTTTGGCACACTTTTGACAGTATACGACAACATTTTCATAACACACAGGTTGAGTCCAGCTGCCCAACTTAGAGCACAACTTGACTGAGTTTGGTCGAATTTTATCAACACAAATATTGACACAGAATCTTGCAAAGACTAACCTTGATTTTGATTTTGTGATAGCATCCATGGTAACAAATTGACCCAGTGAATCCCCAATAGCTTTGAAGATGGCTTCATCCCAAAACTCCAAAGGCAAGCCTGACAACCTTACCCAAATAGGAGCTGACTTATTTAGATTAGTGGCAGGGTCAAAACCAGGTTTCCACTTGCACAAAGCCAGACTGTGCTTCCCAAAAAACCATGGACCCGATGACAGAGTAGCCACCAAGTCCTCCGCTGCAGTGAATCTAAATAGGAAAAGACCACCAACCATCGCGTGAATCTCCACACTACCTTGAAGGCGCCACTTCGCCGCAACCCATTTCTAAACCATATCCATGTTGGACGGTAAGAGAGAAATCTTCCCACTACAACATTCTCCATGGAGGAGAGGATCCTGTCACTGATCAAATCAGGAATGTCAAACATAGTACCAGAGGTCGATACAATCTTAGGTGAAGATGGAAACAAGGAGGAGACTTGTTTCCCATTAGAAAGCACATCCTTCCAACTGAGAGTTAGAGGGATCTTCACCGCCGGCACAAAAGATACGCCTAGAGAAGCCAAAGTCTTCGAAAAGCCTGATGGTGAAAGCATTGACCCCGCGGGGTGGTACCTGTTAGACACAGGCCCAAAGGAGGGGAAAACAGGTCAGGAGGGGGCAGAGGGAGACCATTGGAAACCCCCAAGATAGAGTCCACCATGCACACAGAAAATTCAAACTCAGAGGAGCGGTGCATATACCACAATTTTTTTTTTTTGTTGCAACCATAACTTGACTATATTTTTTCATGACAATAGTTTCACTTTATTAATTGACCCGAATTCTAAATTTACTCAATTCAATACAAAAATAATTCTTTGAATTAGGAAATAGACATTAGGGTCACTCATAATCATATTATGGATTCATTCATACAAAAATATAATAAGATTAAAAACCTCTTTTACTAAGAAACCTTCTTCCTAGGTTGTTTCTAGACTAAAATTTCTAAGACACTAGCACTTGCAGCCAAGGGAGCTGCAAGGAATACACTGATAGTTTTGTATAATTTGCTGAGCATTATTGACACTGTGCTTTTTTACTTGGACTTGTTCTGCCCATGATATGGCTTTGCCACTTTGATCATTAATATTGTGGAGATGTTCCAGACTATGACTCATAAATACATGTTCAAGATCAGAAAAGTAAATTAGTTTCATGAACATGTAATCCAAAATCTGACTCATAAATACATATTCAAGATCAGAAAAGTAAATATTTTCATTTATTTTGAAGAAATATCAGATCAAAAAAAAATGCCAATGGTAGGTGAAGACATCTTTCATAAGAAATGTGAATTTTTAGTAGACACCATAGTAGCCATGCATGGTAAAGATGATCTTAAGGAATGTAGAGAAGTTTAGCTATGGGTATGGATTTTATTTACAAATCCAAACTTCATAATAGTGCAATATAAATGTTGATAAACAAGTTGAAGATGTAAATCAGTCATACTCTAGACTATCAACATTTAGAGCTACTACTAATGTTAGTACAACAGAAAACAAACACAACAAATCCCCTATCACAGTGGGCAAGTCAAATACAAAACCTAGAGTATCAATCCCATGATTCTTAAGTAGTATGATGAAAAAAAACTACCCAAAGTACATAAATCTAATCTTTCTTTGATTTATATGAATGAAAACAGTAAATATATTCCATGATTTTATCATGAGAAAGACTATGACCCCAATAAATATATGCAACAATTAACATAATTAGATCCAGGCCAGAAGCAGTTCTTTAGTAATTGTCTCAACCATGAATCTCTTTCACACATTAAATGAAGCATGTATTCTCTATATGTGTATCAGATGTCATTCTCAACCAACAATATTTGAAATAAAATATGTGATTGAGAGAACTTAAGCCCAATAAATATATGCAACAATCAACAAAATCAGATCCAGGCCAGAAGCAGTTCAATTCTTTAGAGAAGTCCCCTGTTTATCTTCAATAATTGTCTCAACCATGAAGCTCTTTCACACATTAAATGAAGCATGTATTCTCTATATGTGTATCGGATATGATATGCCTATGCCACTTTGATCTTGATTGATGGTGCAAAGTGGTGCTGGGTGAAACTTGGAATATGAGGGAAATTTCATTCATTTGAAGGAGATCCCAAACAATATTGAGTAAAATATTAAAATGAAAGTTCTGAAGCATATTTTTTTTTTACTGATCCTATTTCTATTTTGTGGTTGCGTGTGGAATCTACGAACTATTGAAATGAAGCATTGATGTCTGATTGAGGCATTGACAAATATTTATGTAGTTCTATGCTATGATATTTACTGTAGAAAGGCTATGATTTAATAATTCAACTGGTTGTCCCTTTTCCACTTAGAGAACAAATATGAGATGAGACCATCCAAATCTCAACAAATCATAGACATTACTCTCCAGGGACTACCATCCGCACTGGATATCTATGGGCATGCACTCTAAGTCATTCTATGTTAGTATCTTGGATTTGTCATTGATGAGATTGGTATTCATCCATTTCCTGACAAGTCAAAGGGATCCAAGAATGTTTGATCTATAGATTGAAAATTAACAAAAATCCTTGGGGTTATGCCAAGCCAACTCCACTTAATATAGAAAAATTGTAATACACATCTCAACAAATTTCTAAAAGTTTAAAAAATATAAGTTTCAAACACATTGGATTTTTCTAACAAGTATAATGGTCTGACTCTCAAGTTCTAATTACAAAAGAGCTTTAAATTGTTACTCACAGGTAAAGTTGCTTGTAACAAGATGTCACTAAATTGACCATGATCTGTAACAATCCCGTGTCATAATCTCTGTAGAGACAAAGCAGATATGCATATCATGGTTACCAGGTCTGTATCACTATCATCTCACATTTGACCTCAATAGACATACCAAATATTTACACGAATTAAAGTAGTTTCTAAATGTAAGTTGTGACTAAAGAATATTTCTCCTAAGAATGAGCATAATAAGATAACTCATTCTATCAATGACATTGGATACTGAGAAAATTTCCTACCAAGATTTTAAAGAACAAAGGCACTGCATCAAAGACCACCACACACTCTAGAACTAGGCAGATAGGGAAAATTACTTGAGATCCCACTATTAGTGATATAATGTGCCAAATTTTCATGAACTTTCTCTCCATTCAAGGTAGGGACTCTAATAGCAGAACCACTGATAAAAAATTAATTTAATATAAAAATTCTCTTGTATACTGTCATTTCAATTGCAGTTATAACATAACCATTAGATCTTTATGCTTCTTTCAAGTCTATAGGTTTGGAAAGCATTCTCTTCTCAGCCATATGTTGCATGCTGCAATTCCAACGTGCTCTTATTTGTGTTTTTGCAAGCCAAATGATGAAAATAGAGTTTCTTGCCTTCTTTTGTTCCTGTGAATGATGACAACAATAGAGAATATTTCATACCTTGGATAGCAACAAAGATGGCAGTGTAAGTGTAAAGGACATATTGAATGCTTGGGATTTAGTAACCTTGTGATGATAATATGCAGATAATGATGGGAGCTGTCATGATTTTTGCATTAAGTTTTGAGATTGTGATAACAACATTATTTTTAAAGCACAAACATAACTATATACAACACAGACACTGGATAAGGCCACACCATGTTGTTCCACAGACACATTTAGAATTTTTGAGAACACAAGTCATCATAAATAATTTTCCAATCCCCGTTTAACCTTTTAATGCAAGGAACAAAAGATGAACACAAAATGTAAAGCCTAGATTATAGGCTCTTACATGGTTGGTGATCCTAAATTAGATACAATTCAACATAACCTTCAAAATTGAAAATTGTTTATGTTTCTGTAGCATATCTTCCACTAGACAATGGCAGATTTCTTGGAAATCAACTGGAGAGCTTTTTGATCCCTGCACATCATGGAAAATAGTGTGTGTGTTATGTCAGTATTTCTTTTGTTGGGTAAATAAAATGAAATTAGTAGATTAAAAGGTTGCATTTGTAGTTGTTTACCTATTATCATTATGATGAGAGAGCTTGTAACCGAGCTTCCTCTTTCTTCTTGATAATGGTATAAGGGTTATTTTTCATTCGGGAATAGCGGTCGAATGAGAATGGCAGTTCTATTAGAAGATCATTTACTGATTTGACTCTAGAGATAGCTATAAAAGTGAGACCTTGTCTTTCGAATTTTCCAATATCAGTTGTTGTCTTTTTTAGTGTTAGGCCTTGAGATTTATGTATGGTTATTTCCCATGCCATGGAGAGTGGTATTTTCCTATGGTTGGCAATAGATATAGGTGTGATAGGTACACATTTTGGTTCATTTGGGTTCCATATATGAAGATTCCACAGATTCATACAAATGCATATCAATCTTTCATGCCATACCAATCTCCCCTAGAAGTTATAAGTGTGTACCTAGTATTGCTTTACACCTCTGAGCTTTATATTTATGCAACCTAAATATGCACTAAGCAAACACAGGCATACATTCATGTTTTGAATCCCCTGTTTTGAACAAACAACATAAGCATCACAGTGCTAAATTGCCAGCTATTTAGAACTACAAAAGGAGAAAAAATTGAATGAGCATTTAATCATTCAAGAAGTAACCCAACATTCTATGAAAAACAATCACTCCCCTGCTAAGAGGGAAGCAAGTATATAAATATGCCATTGAGAAGATGAAAACCATCTTTCAAGAGTGTTTGGGCTGTTAAATGATTTTATTTTAGGTAATCCTTGCCTCTTGCAACTAAACCCAATGCTTAAGGTTTTCCATTATAGTTGCTCTCACATAATCAGTTCTAAAAGCTGCAATACTTGATGTTCAAACTCAACTCCTAACCACTCCAGATCCACAACCCAAGTAGTGATTTTTGGTAAAGATAACTGGACATCAAGTTCTTCCAAAGAAAAGGAGTTACTCTATGTTTTAAAGTATTTTTTGACATTTAATTTAATTTTAAGTAGCGGTTTACATTTTAACAAGCATAAAGGGGTTCGAGAGATAAGCTGATAAGAAATTAAAGGTGAAGTGAAAATGAATTTTATTAAATTTGTTGAATCATAGAATCAACTCTTCACATTTATCCATGAGATTCTGTGGTTTTCCTATTGCTATTTGGTATATTGAACATTCGTCTCTACCAAATATCTAAATTCTCACCAACAACACACTCTATGCAAAATTGGGAGAAATTGTCACGATGAAAACAATTAAAAATTCCTTTTGTGCCATAGAGAATGATTTGAAGTGAATTCAAGTATGAGGCTATCCTCAACCGACAAACACATTATTGTTGACATTTAACTTTAGGAAGCTATGTCAATTTTAAATCATGCAATCCTATCTTAATTCTAAAGATTTTCAAGATGGGGATGATCAACCAGTCTGCACTACTCCATACATGGTTGTAATTCCACAGTACCACCTTCTTATGCATGAAAAAGATTCAGCGGTGGAGGAATCATATAGTGCCGAAATTAATGATGGAGCTATTCATGATGTTCATAACCCCTACAGGTAAGCCTATTATGCAAAATCCCTTTTAAATTTGCTTCATCTAAAAATAATTTGAGTAAATACTATCACCATTGAAGTGTTTTTGAGTTCTGCAGCAACAATAGAGCTAGGCTATTTTCTAGTGTCTTTTAAGTTAGAAGGATGCATGGCATGAAAGAGCACAACCTACACAATGGTGTGTTGCAGGCATGTGGAGGATGCAAACTGTCATGAGGCATAGACTGCTGCACCAGACACCATTGCAGAAGATCAACATCAGGGGTCCACCAGTGTTGGCAAATATTGGAAGCAGTTCAAGGTTACAGTAAGAGCAACATTATGAGTTGTAGTTGGGAGTGGAGAGAATTGGCCTCTGCATACTACATTTTTTTGCACATGTACCATGTTTCAAAAGAATTAAAATCAAAACTTATGAAATAGTTTTTAAATCTTTAATTAATACCTATTATTTATGTGCATTCTTTTTTCTCCTCTCTCGTCTTCCACCAATCTATTAAGCCATAAATTCGATGCAAAAAAGATCACAATTTTAAGGAATGAATAAGCTTTCTTGCTACCACTCTTCCATGTACCATTTTTCTCTTGCATACCAACTGGTATATTGGTTTTCGTACATTGGAAGGATTCGTATATCAACAATAAAGGTTTCTTTTGGGATTTATGTGGGAAAACCTTGAAAAATTTGAAACAAGCATCATGACATAACTCATTTAGTATGGCACTCCTTAAGAAATATCAAATTTTAATACTAGATAGTTCATTATGGGCGTCAAATTATGGAAATGAGCGCGGAAAAACCTAGCGAAGAAACCAAGAGACTAACTCCAGAAGCTTAAGTTTTATAAGAAAATCATGGGGAAGAGGAATAACAAAACAAAATCCTTTTGAAATCCCCACAAGACTCAAACTGCAACTCACAGACCACGCAAAATCAAAACCCTAATCATAAACAATGACTCATCACACAAAAATAGTGGCATGTATTCTTGAAAAATCCTAAACTCAAATCCTAGATTCCTTTGGTTTTTACTGAAAACTCCAATAAAGACCCCAAACACAAAAGCGTACTATCCACACAGAAAAATTGCACAAATTCATTCACGAAAAAAAATAACAAACAAACTAATAGTAAATGCAAAGTATAATAACAAATAAAAAAAATCTATCCACAAAACAAAGGAAAATTACGACACCTATTTTTCAAGATCCCTACTTGTATTTTGGGAGAATGACTGGAGAGTCTGCAAAAATCGCCTCCTGCTGCTTATGAAACCCTACCAAAGTAGAACAAAGCCTAGATCACGGTAATCTTGAAGAACCAATAGACATTGCAAAGACAATGAGTGGAGAGTCTGCAAAAATTGCCTCCTGCTATTGACGAAACCCTACCAAAGCATAACAAAGCCTAGATCATGGTACAAGATGAAACAATGGGAAAGTAGAAAATAAATGCTATCGGTTTCAAGCACACTTATACAAAGCCATGGCTGTGATGAAGCACCTCCTATGCGATCGACAAGCAGCTGTGTAGCGGGGTCAGAGTGCATGAGGTGTCTATATAGAGCCGCGCCAGGAATAACCAAAAGTTTCCGTTAACAAACACGATTCATTTTCCAATCGCCGGTGGTCAGTTTCCAGCATTGACAATTCCCAGGAAAAACTTTCCGGCGTGAGACAACTTCCTGACCAGAAGCTCACGCATAATATAGCCTATTGGCTAAAATATAGGATTTCATACACCATAAATAATATAGCCTATCGGCTAAAATATAAGATTTTATACACCATAAATTATCTAGTGAAGAATTAGTTTTAGACTTTGCTTAGTTTCAAAATTCATTCATAAATTATTTTAAAGAAGTTTCAAATTTAAATCCACTTCATCTCTTCTATCTTCTCTAGAATTCCCCATGTTTCTTCGTACACAAGAAACCCTATATTTCTGCATATATTTAATTTAGTTTCAATGGAGTTTCCAAACCATTCTATCATTCTTCAGTATCAAAATCTTTTCTAAATTGAAATCCTAATTCTTAATTTCAATAAGTTAACAAGTTTCCCATTGGTTTCTTGCAATAAACACTTATACAATCAAAACAAACATCTCTTTTATATTCAAGACCTTAAATTCTTTATTAAAAACCAATTGAAATCTTTGTTAAATAAATTCCATTGTAGATCCTACCTCAATTCTTTTAGCAATTTGAAAATAAATTGATGAAGTAATGGAAATTTTAATTCCATATTTATTTCTAATTTCAGTAATTAATTTTCCCAAAATCTATATATAAAATATGCTTTTTATTACATGAAACTCCATTAGTTTTCACCAATTTATTTACTAAAGTGATATAAGTTTAAAATCTTGTATAATGCAAAATCAAGAATAAATAATTTGTAAAGTTAATTAAAACTAACATATTAATTTAATATCTATTTAATACTAAAAAAAAAAAAAAAAATTTAAAATCAAGATAATAATATTTTATGTTTTATAAAAATAAATGTATAAAACATTATTTCTTCCTTTCATGCTAATCTTACTAGACAATTATCTAATAGTTTTATTTTTAGATGAAAGTGGCTAGGGGACCACACCCATATACAATATGCCAAAGTGGACAATACAAAAATGCTCTAACAAGGAACCATACACCCATAGGAAAAATCTAGCACACAAAGGACATACAAGACAAAATTGTTCCATTATAAACCTCTACATATCACAAGGATAGTAGCAAGACTTAATCCTAGTACATCTTGAGCTCCCATCACAATATTCCTCTATTTCTGCATCATCATTTACAAGTGGGTCATTGGAGTCCAACACGAATGACCTCTGCATCCTCATAAATTAGTTGAATTCAAAAAGTTGATGCCCGAAAAGGCCTTATGACACTAGGAAGGTTCATCACTACCAACCTATCATATGATAATGAAACCCAAGGCCCATTAATTTGCAAGATAGTTCTCAGCCAAGCCCTAGCATCAAAGCTTGTGCCAAATATATGCCACCTTTAGGATGCTATCATTTTCATTCATGTCAATTTCCCAATTGGCCAACCTATTTCTCACATTGTTTCCTTCTTTGTACATGTGGGAGATGGAAAAAAGCATTGAGTTGACCAAGGATCTCTCAAATAAGCATTAAATATTTCATTAATTTCCAATTTGGTGTGTCTCTATGTTGGATAATGTTGATTGTTATTAGGGATTCACCTTGCAAATGGACCTCGAGATATTTAAGTTTGTTGCATAGTTTAACACCTAACATGACTGCTTGGAACTCCATATCATTGTGTTAGTTCCTTTTGGTAGTTTTCTCGCTACCCCATCTTTTAATTTCTCTTCATGATCTCTTATCACACAACTTGCATCAGAATGACCAAGATTCCTATGAGAAGCACTCTCAAAATTTATCTTAAACCATCTTGCACTAGGAGGAACCCATCGGGTATCAACCCTATCATTCATCGTTGTATTAACCTGCTAGACCCCATTAATAAGAGGGGATTATCTAATATTAAAATATTAGCATTTTTATTAATTTAATAATAAAAATCATTCAAACATTTAATTTTAGGAAATCATTCACCTTATTTCTAAAATGAATAAATAATAGTTTATTTTTGTAATTTTCCATTATGTAGCTTGCACATTCAATATTAAAAAAAATAAAATTACATATTCCAATTTATTTTCTTTTAGAAATTAATTAATAAATAATTAAACCAATGCACACAAATTAATCATAATTAATTAATTAATTAATCTTTTTTCAAATAACTAGATTATAGGTGAAATGCTTCTACACCAAGACCTAATTCACCTTCCCCATTTTTTTTTACAACACACTTGCCACAAAGTACCTTAGTAGCATTGCTAAATAATCATAATAAACCTACAATGAGTATTTGGATAATTAATCATATCAAACAAAACAAATTGTTTAGAAAATAAGCACATAAGGAGATAAACACTCTCCAAAGTTGCATATCAAGCAATCCATCCACTAATATTTCAAATAAATATTCATACATATTATTGAAATATTTTAAGTTATCCCATGTTTTTTCATATTTGAGGAACTCCATATACCACTTCAATGAATCATCCTTGAGCATCCTAATAAAATTTAAGAAATTTATCTAATCATCATTGATCCTTAAACTCCTCTGGTGAGATTCCAAGATATATGGATGCTTGATTTAGAATTCTTGACGTTTTTTCAGAAATAGGTTGTTTGATCCCATTTACAACCATTTTCATAGGAGGTGAAGGCATTTTTGAATTTTTTTTGTGGTTTATGACCTATCCTTCCTCCTAATTTGTTCTTATCTCTTTACTACTCCTTTTTTATTTACTTAGGTATCCTCTATCCATTTTCACTTCTTTTCTCCTTCACTAGCTTCCTTTCTCTACCCCTACCCATAGGTAATTGAATATCAAAGAATTGTATTTCTCTAAAATATCTTACATAATTACTTCTTTCTCTCACTTCTTGATGAATAGGTCTATGTTTAAATCGCATCTAACTCTAGAGGTTTAAGCTCCTTGGAATTTCTACTAAAACCAAGTGAATAGACTCACCATTCCAACACATGATCTCCAAAAAAAAGAGATATATCCGTCCTATTCCAAATATAATATAGGTGCACAACCAATTATCTAATGCTAATTGAAATCCAACTACATTGCTACAATATCCAAAATATTGTAGCGAAGAAAATCATGCAACAATTTGTGAGGAAAACCCTATATGATGGAGGCAATGGTTTTGGCTCCTCCATTGATGACAATGATGGTGAGGGCAATTTCAATGATACAAAGGGCATTGATGTCATGCCAACAATGGTCACAGGTGTTGGATCCCTCTCCCCTATGGTGGCAATGACAAAATTTGGATGTGGTGGTGTTCTTGTGGCTATTTTTGGCAAAAATCCTTTCATGGATAAGGGGTTTGAGGATTCTTTTACTGTTAAAATGGCTAGTGAGGAGGCAAATGTTTGGTGGAGGGGAGGGAGAATATTTTTTTGTCTTCCCAGTCTATCTTTGATATTTTTTCCTTGCGATGGGGTTGTCTTGGGTAAAGAGGATGAGTTTATCATGAATATCCTCTTGGATGTCCATTTGAAGGTGAATAAGCTTGTTAAGGTGTCTATGGCTTAGGCCATTGATGGTGAACAATTTTTGGGTTTGAGAAAAGAAAAGATGTCCATTTGAAGGTGAATAAGCTTGTTGAGGTGCCTATGGCTGAGGCCACTGATGGTGAACAATTTTTGGGTTTGAGAAAATGGTTTCTTTTCCCTTCTAAGGGTGTTTTGTCCTCCACAATGGAACTTAAGGATATGGTTCTGCCAAATCCCATTTCTTCTACTCTGAATTATTGAGGGTTTCAATCGATGGTTGAAGTTGCTGCTTCATTTCTTGTTATTGTTTCATCTCCTACTGTCATTTTAGAGGCTATTGTTCCTTTGGTTTTTGTTCATGATCTTACCCTTAGGGGTGTGGATGAAGGCTATTTTGTTGGGAGTTTTGTTTCTTTGGAGGATAAGGAGGTTGTACAAATCATTGTTGATGTTCTTGGTTCTCTTAAATTTCTAAGATGTTTGATTGGTTAAGGAGATTGCTTGTTGGGAGATTATGTGGTAATCGTCCCAATATTGATACTGTTAGAAGATGGATCCTTCATATTTGGAAGCTTCATGACAAGTTTCAAGTATCAACAATGTTGAATGGTTTTTTCTTTTTTCCTTTTTCCTATCAGGATAGTACTAGGGTCCTTCTTGATGACCCTTGGTTTTTGGGTTTAAATGGTATAAGTCTTCAAAATTGGTTTCCTAGTTTCAACTCTATGATAGAAACTTAAAAAAATTTCAAGTTTCCTATTTGGGTTTGTCTGCATGGGCTACCTTTGGAATTTTGGAATGAAAATATTTTCATGGAAATCAATACTGTGCTATTGGTAAGATCACTAAATTTATGAAGCATTTTTTATTTGCTAGATTTTGTGTGTTTGTGGAGAAAAATCAGAAGCCTCCCACTCAAGTTACCTTGTCTTCAAAATTTGGAGCTTGGGTGCAATAGATAGACTATGAAGACTCTCTGATTATCTATCTTTCTTGTGGTAAAGTGGGTCATATCTCCACTACTTTTTTAAAGAATAAGAAACAAAGATTTTTTTGGAAGAAGAAGGATCATCAACCAACTTCTAAGGATGATTCTATTACTCCTATCTTTCAAGAAGTTCAAAAAGTAGATCTTAGAGGGTACTCCTCTATGAATTATTCATTGATGGACCCCTTGTTTATTTCCTTGGGTATGGGAGATGGTTTTTTTAGTGATTGTATGTCTCCTCTCTACCCCAAAATGTTAGTTTTGGGGAGAAGGATCCTTGTTTTGAGATAAATCAAAGTTTATTTGAATAATTTTTTAAACCACCCTGACTTTGGGTGGGTTGTCGGTCTTTAGTTTTGTTGTTCCTTTAGTTGTCCTTTTTAGGAGTTAGTTGTTTCTTGGTTGTGCTTAATGCTATATCATTTTCTTGTACAAGAGTTGAGGTCCTTTCAAAATATTGCTTACCTAATAAAAAAAAATCATCTAGTAAATTTATCTTCAAAATTATACCAATGCTCCCTTTACATAATAGGAAAAAATGCAAATTCTAAGAAATTCCTATGGATCCATGATTTGCATCTTCATCATAGAAGATGATCTATCTTTAACCAAAATATATTCTCAAAAGCAACCATATCATACCAAAAATATAATGCATGATTTAGATTTGAACATGACACAATAATATCCATCCTCCAAACCAAGGATCATCTATTGAACTAATAGATCATAGTTAACAACTCAACCAAGAATTACAAGTACACTAGAGCTCACCTTAGCAATACATATTCCACATTTAATCATCCTATATCTATCAAAAAATGTCAATAAACTATCACTACTAATGAGTTGTAAGAATGGTAATCTCATGACACTAACATCCACTATAGAAGATAATCCATCACAAGGTAACATATCCACATCACTATATAATCTCTTTGAAAAAATGATCTAGAGCTTCCTAGGGTATTGTGACAAACATTTCCTAGCTAAAAATCATACATGAACTTAACACAATTGAATAAATCAACTATAGCATTAAGAGCTCCCAAAGGGAAAAGTAAAACCCCAATCTCTATCCAAGAAGATACAATTAACTATGGAACTAGACAAAACTCCTACTACCATTTTTTGGATCCTCTCATGATAGCATAGTCAACTGCTACAAGTTCCAAAGATACAATTTGAAGTTATATAAAGCACTACTGCATGAATTCTATAGGAATATCAAAGTACTTAATAGGAATCATAGGTTCTCCAAAAAATTCTCCCCGTCTCACTTCAATAAGCATACTAGTTCACTAGGATGGTTGAGACACCAACAAACCAAAATCCACAACCCCATGTCATCTAATAGTCTACAAAAAGACCCTAGTACACACATGAAACTAATAACACTCCAAATATTTGCACCTAAGTTTTCCATGCAACATTTAGGTACAAAAACCCACAAAATTTGAACACATGTAATATCCTAAAAGTGACAAAAATATGGCCAGTGGTTTAGTTGAAACCAAAAAAATATAAAAAATCATAGATCTTGAATAGTGCATCATACATATTCAACATTAAATTTGTAATAAGCAAACTAGACACAACTAGAGATAACATGTAGATTATCCATGATACCAAATTCACATCAAAACCTAGATATGAAAAGCTACAAATCCATCACAAAGCAACCATAATTTAGGAACCAAACAAGAAAATCCTTATAATTTTTAAGTGGATGATCATATATATCAACACTTCTACACTTGGGAAAGTGATAAATACTTCCTCAAACTATGCACAATGCATGCATGCGACTCTAAAGTTGTCTCCATTTAGAAAAATACTTAGGATTTACATTTTGAAAGCAAAGCCACATATTTTTGTTAGCATGTAAAACTTGTAAGACTATACATGTCAAAGACATCCATGCAAATATAAATCCATGAACTATCCATAAAAGATCACAAATATAAATATATTGATTTTATAAACTGAAATAATTCAATATCATAGATATTCACAAGCACAAAATTTTAACCAAAAAAATAGAAAACTCATAGATCCAATAAACATGGATTTGCAACATAAAAGTGAAAATGTTAGAAATGAATAAAGTACTATCTAGGAAGTCTAAGTCACCAAAAGAGACCAACTTCACAACCTCTACCAAGTACATGAAGTTGAGGAATCGAGTTTTCTAGGAGCTCTTAGGTCACTAAAAGACCAACTCCACAACCTACATGCATCCAAGAGCTAATAATATAGTGCTTTCTCTTGTTAAGGGATAAAAACAAGAACCTGGTATGAGCACTCCAAACAATGACCAACATAGCCAATTCTCTCCCAAATGACTAAGGGATAAAAATTGACACCTAGCATGAACACTCTTTAGATGCATATGATCTTCAACTGAAGAAACATAGCTACCACATTAGAGGCTAGTGCCATGTTTCCAAATAAGAGTTCCAAGTCAACACTATGCAACATGCAAACAAATGTCCAGCTCCAAGATCCTCCACCTCAAGGATCCAAAGCTTAAAATTAGTTCCATTGGACTTGTCTACCATTTTATAACTATTATCCATACCATTTATTGAAAATAAAATAAGATTTATAGTAATATTTACACTCAAACAAATATCAATACCATAAGAAGAGTAAACCCTCCTAAATTCAAAACTAAGTACTAATACATTTAACCCATATAAAAGAGTATTCAATGACATACAACTCAACACATGGAACTGACTTGGTTCTAATACACAATGTAAGGAAAATATATCCATAAACCCCTTAGAAATTGAATTTGAAACAACACTTAACTATTTTCTTTTTGATCGGTGACAAAGACAATTTTATTGAAAATTAAAGAGCTATTTCCAGAACAACTTCAATTACAATTCCTTCCAGACCCCACCAATTCCTAAATTAATACCCATAGACCTACCCCCAACACCTGCTGTAAATCACTCCAAGATTGATTACAACAAACAAACGAGATTAAGACATGACTCCCCTAGAACCTATTAACAGGTCTAGAATTTAAAATGTTTTTGTACTTCCTTTGGTCTAAGAACAGAAAACCATTGCATATGCTTTCTTCTTTTCCTTCTTTTCTTTCTTCCCTATGATTGTTTGCCACCCATCCTCAATCCTTCTAGCCTCCTTCTGCCATTCCAAAGAGGTATCCCAGGAACTTCTCCAGGCTCCATTTGCACTGCTAATTGCTTGTTGATCCTGAACATCAACCTTCCATTTTCCAGCATCCTTCACTTTTGGCCTCACCACACCTTTCTTTTCCTGACACTCTGGAGTTGCCGCCCTGTTTTTGAATTTAATCTCCCTTTCACATCCACTAGGAACAACTTTAACACTATTCTTAGCTAGACTCCCATCCTACGTTAAGGCTGCCATATCCTATTGTTGGTCCTCTCTTCTAGACACCTATGACAACATCTTCCCATCCTGATTCTACTCCCTTGTTGTCCGACCCTCCACCCCAGTTCCTTTCAGCTGTGAGCTCTCTTGTTTCTCTACTTGTTTCTCGACACTGTAGTGCTAGGTGGTCGCATCTTTCCACCAAGAAGCTGATTTTTTGGTTCTCTATTTGGTGCACTTAGCTTCCAAATGTCCCATTTGATAGTAGATTTTGCACCTAAAAGGTACCCCTTCATAATCTAGGGGCTGCACCCAACAACCCTTCGAAGATTTTAGCTGAATCTCCTCTGGAGGCACCTTGGACATATTCATTTCTATGAAAATCTGAGCATAAGTCGAATGAAGAAGATTTGAGGATCCCTCATCCACCATTAGGAAGTTTCCTAATGAGTTTCCTATATCCTCCAAGCATGAACCAAACCAGAACTGAAGGGGGAGGTTAGGGAGTCTCATGCACAAAGGAGCCCTCTCAAAAATTTCAGTGGCTGGGTTGAAAGCCGAATGCCATGGCTTTAGCATCAAAATCTATTTCTCTTCACAATCCTAGTGATAATTGTAGAGGATCTTGTTTCTATCATGTTCTTTTTCAAAAACAACAATAAAAAACCTCTGGCCATTGGATATATGTGCACGTACCCTTCCAGAAGAGGCTTCTAGTGGTTAGAGATCCACTGGTAGAGATCAGTCAAGCTTGGCCAAAAACCCCTAAATCTCCCAATCAGGCCTAACCTAGAGAAATTTTTTTCATTAAATGCCACTTCTCATTCCAATTCCCCAACAATATCCAAAGTGATTGATTTAGCAGAGGGGTGACTAGAAAAGTCCCCTCCACCCCCTGCAGACCTTCTGTTTGGCTTTTTTTTGCCCATGCATGCCCAAATTTGTTTTCTTCTAACTCAAGCTTTCCTAACTCCTTCACTACTCCTTCTCCCCCTGTAGCGACGATGCCCTATTGATGCCCGTCAATAGTAGTGATAGAAGATTCAAAGTGTTGTGTAGATAGCATCCCCATGGCTCCCTTTTGGCTATCCCCAACAACAAAATAATTGTTATAGTCTCCTCCCAAAATCTGGATGCCCTGCTTCCCCTATGGAGCTGTTCTCTGGGTGCTCGGCTGAGGCAAAACCCTAGCCGCTGCCATGAGATGCAGACGACCGTTGGAATCCATAAGCCTCAGATAAGGGATAATGAATATTAGAGCGTGGGAATGTTAAACAACACTTAACTATTACACATGCAACAATTTTCACATTACTCTATAAAGAGAAATTTACATAAATTGGTTTACAAAAGAATCGGTAGCATTTTAACATATGAAACAACACTTAGAAAGAAAATAATAAGAAACACAGAATAAAAGCAATAAAAAAACAAGAAAAACACAAATATACAATAAAAAAACTTTTTGAAAAAAGACTAGCTTCCAAAATAAGTAGCCAATGTATTTTCATCAACTTAATTATACTGCAATATTAGACTTCATAACTTCCATGGAAATCAACATCTACAGCCTACAAAAAAATTGATTCTATATCATTATGAATTCTTTGTGGGTGCAGTTTCATAGCTTATACCTATCCTAAAGCTATCTTATCGACAAAGGTAGGATGGTAGAGATCTAGATAGTTTTACTTAGCTTTGAATCCTTCTGTTGCATTGTGTAAAAGTCTCTAAGCCTTTTAATCAATCTATTTTGTGCATATTTTGTTATCTTTGCCATCCTGGACCTCATTTCTCTGAAGGAAATCTGTTAATGGTTTATGTGAATCATTCGAGTTTTTTTTTTTTCTTTCACATGAATGCTTGCCAAAGCAGTTGCAACTATGTTTATGAGAGCTTAGTTATTCTTTACGTTATGATTGTAGTACATGCACTATTTTCTAGGTTTCTATTTCTTTCAGTCTTGAGTATTCAAGATCTGTATTTGCTAAAAGACTTGTTTTATATTCCTCTTTGTTTTTAGGTTTGGTATATGTTTGTCTAGCTAAAATCTCAATTCTTATAGGCTATGGATCATATCTTGGTGCTACTGAAAAATCATTTACTTCCTTAATTTCCTTGAGTCTTGTCCTAAATGATAATATCCGGGTCAATGTTGATTTGCTATGATAAGTTTTGATATATAAATATAAATAACCTTAATGTTGATAAATAATTATTTAATATTGGGCCAAATACAAATCTTATAAAGCTCACCTATTCCATTTGTATATTTCATTTCCCTTTATTTTCTAAGGTCTGTATCATTACCTTTCATAACTTTTCTTTATGAATGCATACTTTCAAATTCAATGGCTTTATTTAGATGAAGAATGTGGTGAGTGTTAGTCACTTCTCATACTTCTCACGACTTCAAGGATATGGACATGTTTGGGATAAGTAATTGTTACAAGAATGATTAAAATTTATTATTGTTGAGGAATTGATTAATATTAATAATTATCATGGTTATTTTTGTAAATTAGAAAGTTATAAATGACATAAAGTTAAATAGTAAGAGTTAAAAATAAATAAGATGTTTTTTATTTATGAATTGGTCTATCTTTAAATTATTGTTTTTGATAAGATAAACAACATTTATAGGGTGTTATACCCTTCACACAAAAATTTCAAAGGGCTAAAAATAAGCTAGTTCAAACTAGAGCATGAACTAGAAGAAAAACAAACAAAAATAGTTGATTGACAACTGTAGAACAAAAAATGAGGATTAGAAAACCCTAGAACTAGAGGGGACTAATATGACTCTCTGAACCTGAGGCCATGCAAAAGCAATAGATTTGGGGAGTCCCTTCTTGTTCCTCAACACAACCGACTAGGAAGACTCACCATGCAACGAGGGAGCTGGCATCGAAGGAGAGGAGACAAGAGCGATCAAAGGATCAACATAATTGTTCAATAAGGGATGGACAAGTTCTGACTGAACAACGACAATATATCGAGGCAACAAAGGTTTCACAGAAGGGATAACCAGAAGAGGAGCCTGGAAAGGCCCTAACTCCAATGGAGAAACAGTCAAGGGAGGGTCGCCCTCCTCAGATGAACCATCTGAAGAGGGAGAGCCAATCATGAGATGGTCTGAGAGAGAATTCTTCCACCAAGTAGCAGGACTCTTGCGGCAAGTAATAGGACAACCATAGGCTAGTTGACCAATTGAGAAACATCTCCTACATCGAAAAGGAAGCCCCTTGTAGTCCAGAAGTTGCTTCCAAGGTCGGCCCCCCACCATCAAGACCACATCACCATGGAGGGGTTTGGATATGTCCAAATTGATTAAAATACGAGCCACCATAGTATGCCCAAGATATCAAGACATATAATCCACTTTCAATAAGCTACCAATGGTGTTGCTAATGGCTTCAAAATGAGAATCCTCGCAATACTGGAGAGGGAGATTTGACAGACGAACCCAAAATGATCTGATATTCAGTGGCTTCGTAAGAGGATTGAAAGAGCGAGACCAAGACCAAATGAACAACGAATGAAAACCCCACATCCACACCCTATCCAACACCCTGTCATGATCCTTATAGGAAGAAAAAGTTGTAAAGAAAAAACCTCTAGCAAAGGGATAGAGGTCAATCTATCCAAAAACAATAGGCTTCTAAGAAATGAAAACCCACTCATGGAGATTAGGAAGGGAGGGCCACAAGCTATTAAACCTACAGACCACACCCTGACACACACAAAAATCCTCATTCTTAGTAACCTCAGGTCCACATACCAACACAGGGGAGGCCCGGGAACAAGGAAAAGGTCGAACCCTAGTCGAAGTAAAGGAATTTGGGCATGAGAAACATTAGAAAATGATTTTCGTTTGCAATCACACACAACACTAGCAAAGGAAGCAATGGGAGGAGAGGGAGGGCCCTCCCCTACACAATCCCACACCTCACTATCTAGAGGAAGCCCATCTAATAAAGGAGGCATGCCAAGAGGAGGGAACATGCCACTCAGAGGAAGTTCTTGATCTGTGGAGGGAAGAGCCTAATGCATGCCTAAAAGAGAAGGAGAAGGGTCCTCGTAGGTCACCCAACCTCCCCTAGTAGCTCGCGACACCAGAGTCATGCCCGAAACCTGCACGTTGTCGCCATTCAAAATTGAATCTGCCCATTGGCTCCCTCCCAACGTTGCCATCACCGTCACTATCACCGTCGCCATTTTTCATCTTTAAATTATTGTTATAATTGACTGACTACAAATTTATAGAGAATTAGTTGATGAATTTTTGGATTTAATCAATTATTGTTAAAGGGATATATGAAAGTTTGTAGACTATAAACAATTAGTCATGATGTGTTGTATATAGAACATAAATTTGATACTCTTAGTGATATGATAATTTTTTATAGTACTTAATATTATTTATGAAAATATGAATTTGATTTGGTTTTAAACAAAAATATAATTCTTTTGTTGGATAATATAAACACACATTGGTATTGAATTGTAAATTACCAATTGATAATGTTGTATATGATTTTTAACCTCATGTGGAATGTAAGAACTATTTTAACCTTATAGAGTTGCAAGTTAGACTTCCAAATTGGATTAAAAAAACATCATATGCTCTCAAATTGCCCATTAAAGATCTTGGTGATGAAAAAGTGAGTGTTCTTTTTTCAAAATTTAACCTATCACAATTTTTAGTATAAATGGTGCTTCTAGTTTACGTTTATGAGAGATGGTGTCTCATTTGAATTATTACACTTGTAGCCTAACATAACCACAACAATGACATTTGTGACATCGTCCCTTTAAATCACCAAGGATATATATGGAAAACAAAAACCTTTAAGTATGAGCAAATGAGAAATCTTCCTCAAACAAGGCTTATGTTTCAAGTAAAATTGAAAACATAAAAAAGAAAAGAAAATTATGTTAAACACCCCTTTAGGTGTTTGCATGTACAAGCTTCTTAATTTTTTGTCCCTACTTCACCTAAATGGGTAGTAGCCAATGAAGAAATATTTGGGGAAACAATAGCCTAAAAATGGTTGCATACCCACTCATACAATTGCACAAACATAGATTAAACTAGAAATACATATTTCACATAAATATTCTCATGTACCTCGATCACATGGATATAATTTATGCAAATAGTCTAGAAAATGAAGGATGTTTCCAATACTTAGGTACATCGAACATTGTGAGGTTTTTGTCATATCCGTTCTAAGTAAAATTTTAAATCAAAGATAATAAAATGAAATGAAAACCATTGATACTTAGAAGAATCCCTACGGTCCAAATTTTTCTTGTACATGGTTAGTATCCTAAAACCTAAGTGAGGGTACAAGATATTTTTAGGACTTACAAAATAATATCGATACACTAATATGGGAATATTGTACCTATTGTAGCTTGATAAGATTTTTTGTCTTTGATGTCAAAATTATGGTTGAGGTTGTTGTAGTTTGGTTTTTATTAATGTACTTGAGAGTTGATGAAGTCAAAAGAGAGTTGTAGTCTAGTTGTTTGGTTGCTATAGTCTCTGAGAAATGATCTGCATTTCTCTACTGGTGATGTTGTGCTCCTGTATTTTGGAAGATAGCTTCATGATATGTTAGGGCATGTGTGATCTAGGTTTCAGTTCATTTGGATTTCAAAAAGACTTTTTGGTAGTGATAGTTTGAAGATAGTGTTGTTTCTGTGAGAATGCTCATAGAGGTATAAATTTTGGCTTTTCATTCCTCTGAATATGCAGATATGGTCATTTGTATCAGCATTTAAGCTTGTTGCATTAGGAAGGTGTTATATCCAAAGTTTCATGTCATTAGTCCTTTCATAAAGAAATTTGTATGTGATAGAGTTCAGGGTTGTGTTGTTTGGTGGCTAGTTTCAATGTTTGTTGGCTTACACCAACTTGTTTTTGCTTGAAGTTGTGAAAATGTTGTATTAGAATATTCTTGAGTATCATGTGATGTTTTATGTTTATTTTCAAGGTGTTTTCTAGTTTTTGGGAACATGTCATGGTCTGAAATGAAGGTTTTGTCGGGTTATGTTTTTGCTTGGTTGTTTGAGGTATGTTGAGAGTATGTGCCACAAGTTCTTGGTTGCATGAAGTATGACAAGTGTTTGAAGGTGTTGTATGGGTCATTTCGACTCATCTAAGAGAAGCACAAGTAATGTTTAATCATTCATGTGTACCACTGATGTTGTAAGGCCGACATGCTACAAGTTTTATGTTTTCTTGCTTAAGGACAACCTAATTTGAATGTGTGAAGCATGCAGATGTTGTTCATTGAAGACCAAAGTTGTGAAGAGTGTTTAGGACCAGGTTAAGTGTGTGTTGGAACCATAGGGCGTGTTCCTCTTCTCGGTGTCATGAGTAGTCCATTTGGGTCTAGCCCGACCTACACGTTTCATGTTGTTGTTTGATCTTTGTTTGGCTTGTAATTGTAATATTCTTGTTGTTTTTAGTTGACATGTAACGTAATCAATGTAATATCATGTATATATTGTAAATCTAGCTGATATAGGTCATTTATTGAGTTTTGAAGGTCGAGGATGTGTAATTCATTATGACGTTTATCTAAGTGACCGGAAGAGAAAGCTCGGAGAAGTGATAGATCATGTTCAAATTCAAGTTGATCATATTTTTGTGATAGAAGAGAAATGAAGAGTGCGCCTAACTCTTTTTTGGAGGTAGTGAGCCAAAGGAAAAATATTGAAGGGTGAAAGTAGTGATCTAGTAAGTTACAGAGAAGACTTTTGAGGAAGTTACAAAAGAGTTGTCAAAGTAGAATTGCAATCATCAAAAGAGAAGGGAAAAAGAAGAATTGCAATCATCAAAAGGATTGAGCTTCATTGTCAGATTTAGATAGTAGGACTATCATTCTGTAATATTTTTTGAGTTTTTTCTCATTTTAGGGAGTAGTTGCTTCCTTGGTTGTATCCCTAAAAAAAATTCTACAAGGAGTTGTAGCTTTCTTGAGAGTGACCCTGAAATATTTCTACATGGAGTAGTAGCTTCCTTGGGTTGTATCCCTAAAACAAAGTTGTAACTGTTATTCATTTGTGAGGCTAGATTCGGACAATATCTCCTAGCAACATTTCTCACTTTGGTTTTTCACCTTTGGGATTTTCCATGTACATTTGGTGTTGTGTGGTGTTATGTATTGTGTTCATCTTTCATGTTTTATTTGTGCTATAAAGTTTAAGTTTCAGTTTGCTCTAGAGGGTTTGAGATTCAATAGAGTATTGATTCACCCCTCATCTTAGTATTTTGATGTGTGTTCAACAATTGGTATTAGAGCTTGGTTCCTTAGAACAATTCTAACAACTTGAGGAAGATCCAACATGGCACAAGAAGGATCTCACAAGATACCTAGGTTTGATGGAACAAATTTCACTTTCTAGGGATTTTGGATGGAAACCCATCTGTCCTCTTTGGGTTTTGGTGTTTGGAAATCTATCAAAGATGGATATACTATTCTTGCTACTCATCTAATTTATTTGGTAGAAATCAGGGCCTATGAGAATAATAGAAAGGCAAATAATGTTATCTTGAGTGGGCTATTAGATTTTGATCTTGTAAAAGTAATGCATTGAAAGTCAACAAAGGAGGTCTGGGTTAAGCTAAGTGACATCTATAAAGGAGATATCAAAGTGAAGCAACCCAAGTTGCAAATCTACAAAGGTAAGTTTGGGAACTTGAAAATATCAGAGGATGAAGATATTGTAGGATATGTGCTCCGGGTAGATGAAGTGGTCAATGCAATCAAAGGACTTGGTGAAGATCTTGAAAAATTTGTGGTGGTCAAAAAGGTATTGAGATCTCTTCCTAAAACTTATAGTTCTAAAGTATCTTCTATTAAGGAAGCCGAAGATCTAGAGAAAATTTCAATGGATCAATTATATGGTCCCCTTATTGTATTTGAAACAAGAGTTTGGAAAAGAAGTTCCAAAGAAGGAAGCAACCTTCAAAGCCAACAAGAAAGAAATGTATGAAGAACCTTATCCGAATAGTGACACTAATGAAGAAGAAGAAAATTTTGTAAGGAAGTTGAAAAGAGGTATCAACAAGTAGAAAGGTAAGCTACCTTTCAAATGTTTCAAGTGTGGAGAGGTTGGTCATTTTTCTTCTAAATGTCTGTTGAAAGATTTTGACAAGAGAAACAAAGAGCCTAGAAGAAATAAGGTTAAGAATCTAGTCTCTACTCCATGGAAGATCCATTCTCTACAAAGGATGATGATTCTAGTGGTCCAAATAATGAAGATGAAATCCTATTTTTGGCTACCAAGAAGACTGAAGATAAAGCTAAATATCCTAGTGTTTTATGTATTGATTTCATGCAAAATATGAGGCAAACTCATGGGTGATTGATAGTGGTTGTTCCAATAACATGACATGATATAAGAGCAAGTTTATCAAGCTTATGAAGTGGAATGGATGCATACTAAAGCTTGGAGATGATACCTTAATGTAGATATGTGGAAAAGGTACTATCAGTATTGATAGAAAGAGTGAAACAAAAGATGTTCTTTATGTCAAAGGTCTTTGGCGTAATCTTCTTAGTGTGAGTCAAATGTGTAGAAATGGATACAATCTCATATTCAATAATAGTGGATGTGAAATAAGAAAAGAAAAGTTTGGACAATTGGGTGTTGAAGGATCTAGGACAAGTGGTGACATATACAACCTAAGGGATGTCAATCAGAGAATTTATCTTCTGAGACAAGCAAGTGAATGTTGGTTGTGGCATAGGAGAATGGAGCATATTGACTTTGACAATATTGTGAAGATTAGATCATTGCATGCGGTAAGAGATCTTCCCAAGATAATACAACCTATAAGTATAATGTGCAAGGAATGTTAGTTTGGTAAAAAAACAAGGATAAGTTTCAAGTCTAAAGAATATTATTCTTGTAGACCATTGGAGTTGGTAAATACTAATTTTTGTAGACCTACCAAGACAAAAGTCTTGAATGGATAAAATTATTTCATGATTTTTATTGATGATTTCTCTAGGATGACATGGGTTACATTCTTGAAAGATAAATTTGATGCTTTCAATAGATTCAAGATTTTCAAATCAATGGTTGAGAATGAAATGAATGCTAGAATCAAGTTCTTAAGGTCTGATAGAGGAGGTTAGTTTGCATCAAATGAGTTTAATTACTTCTATGAAAAATATGGAATAAAGAGGCATCTATCTACTACAAGAACTTCTCAGCAGAATGGAGTTGTGGAAAGAAAGAGTATGATTGTTCAAGAGATGACAAGGATCATATTGATGGAAGAAAATGTTCCTAATGTCTATTGGAAAGAAGAAGTTCATACTATAGTATATATTTTAAACAAAGGATTTTTAAGATTGAACAACACTAAGAATCCATATGAGTTATGGTGTGGAAGACCTACAACTGTTAGGTATTTCAAATTTTTTGGAAGAAAATGCTATATCAGGAGAGATGAAGATGTTTTGGGGAAGTTTGATTCAAGAGATGTGAAGGTATCTTTCTAGGATATTCATCTCAGAGTAAGGCATATAGGTGCTACAACAAAATATTGGGAAGAATAGTTGAAAGTACTATTGTCAAGGTTGATGATGATCTACACCAGAATATGAATAAAATTGGGGATTGCAGATTTGATGCACCTCCTTGCTCAGATGATGAAGAAGAAGAAGTTGAAGAGAAAGAAAAAATAGTAGAAAAGCACTACAAGACTCCTGCAAAGTATGTTCAAATAAATCATTCAAAAGATTAGATCATTTGTGATAAGAATGAAGGAGTTATGACCAGAAGAAGGCTTGCAAAGACAAGGGAACAAGTAAAATTTCTCCTTTTATCAAAGATAGAACCAAAAAATTTTGTTGATACCAGCAAGGATGAAGGATGGATACAAGAAATGGAAGAAGAGTTGAATTAGATTGAGAAGAATTAGACTTGGGAACTGGTTCCAAGGTATGCAAACAAAAATTTGATAGGGAAAAATTGGGTATTCAGGAATAAGTTGAATGGAGATGGTGAAGTTGTAAGAAACAAAGCAAGACTAGTTTTTAAAGGCTATTCACAAGTATAAGGTATTGATTTTGAGGAGACTTTTTCTCTGGTAGCAAGAGTATAAGCTATAATAATGCTTCTTGCTTTATCTACTCACAAGGACTTCAAAGTTTATCAGATAGATGTCAAGTCAACTTTCCTGAATGGATATTTGGAAGAAGAGGTCTACATAGAGCAACATGATGGATTCTATCTATTAGAAGAACTTGACATGGTGTGCAAACTAAAATTGGAAACAAGCTCCTAGGAATTATTATGCAAGGTTGGAAAAGTACTTGCTTCAAAAAGGATTCAAGAAAGGTACCACAAATAACAATATTTACTTCAAGATTGAGGATGAAATAATTTTGATAGTTGTTGTATATGTTGATGATATAATATTTGGTGGAAATGAGGAAATATGAAAGATGTTTGTTGAAGAAATACATAAGGATTTTGAAATGTAAATGATAGGTGAATTATCCTTATTTCTTGCTCTTTAAATTGCTCAGCTAAATGATGGTAACTTTATCTCTCAAGAAAAGTGTTTTAAGGAGATGTTTTTCAAAGAAGTTTGGTATGGAAGATTGTAAACCAGCTAATACTCCCATGGTTACTGGTTCTCATTTGAGCAAAGATGATGAGCCTCCCCTATTTGATCAGAATCTATATAGATCTATGATTGGAAGCTTCCTGTATCTAACTGCTTCAAGACTTGATATCATGCATGAAATATATTTGGTTGCAATATTTCAAGATAATCCTAAATAAAATCATGTGAAGGTAGTCAAAATAATCTTTAGATACTTGAAGAGTACTCTAGATTATGGATTATGGTATCAAAAAGGTAAAGACTTTGATATGAGTGCTTACACTGATGCTAAGTGAGTTGGTTGTGTTGATGATAGGATTACTAGTGGTGGTGATTTCTTTTTAGGAAGCATATTGGTTTCATGGCATACTAAGAAATAAGCCAATATCTTTGTCAAATGTAGAAGCAAAATATATTGCTGCAACATCCTATTTACACAAGTGTTGTGGATAAAGCAAAGATTGAAGGATATCAAGATGTAGTATGATGAACCTATTCCTATCCTATGTGATAATACAAGTGCTATCAATATTTTAAAGAATCCACTAATACATTCTAGAACTAAGTACATATTAATTATTTATCACTTTTTGAGAGAGAAGGTTGAAGATGAAGAAGCAAAGTTGGAATATGTACCTTCAAAGGATCAGATTGCAAAATTTTTCACAAAGGCTCTTGCGAAGGATACATTTGAGTATCTTAGATAGTGGTTAGGGGTAATTTCCCCTCTATATTCTTGCTAGATGCATTTTTTATGCCTTTGTCTAGGGGGAGTAATTCAAGCCATGTATTTTTTCCTGGACTGATGGTGGCTACCTCTCAGGGGGAGAAATTAGTGGTTGTTACTAACAGGGGGAGCCTACAATTTGTTTCAAGAAGGAGAGAATGTAATTCAAAGAGGAGGGTTTGAAGAAGAGAAAGTGTGTTTGGAAGAGTGATAAAATTTCCTTTTTCCCTTTGTCTTTGATGTTAAAGGGGGAGAGAGAAATGTGAACCTAAGGGGGAGAGAGATTGTGCACCAAAGTGGTGTGAGGATGGTTTTTCCATCAATGAAAAAGGGGGAGATTGTTACAACTTGATAATCTTGGTTTTCATTGATGTCAAAAGTATGGTTGAGGCCATTGTATTTTGGTTTTTATTAATGTAAGAGAGTTGCTAAAGTCAAAAGAGATTTGCAGTCTAGTTGTTTGGTTGTTTGAGTCTCTAAGAAATAATTTGTATTTCTCTGTTGATGATGTTGTGCTCATATGGTTTGGAAGATAGCTTCATGATGTGTGATCCAAGTTTCAGTTCATTTGGATCTTGGAAAGGTGTTTTGATAGTGACAGTTTAAATATAGTGTTGTTTATGTGGGAATGCTCATAGAGGTGCAAAGTTTGGCTCTACATTCCTGCACATTTGTAGATATGGTCATGAAGATCATAATTTAAGCTTGTTATGTTGGGAAGGTGTTATATCCAAATTTTCATGTCATTAGTCCTTCTACAAAGAAATTTGTATGTGACAAAGTTTAGGATTGTGTTGTCTGGTGGCTAGTTTCAATGTCTGATGGCTTGCGCCAACTTGTTGTTGCTTGAAGTTGTGAAAAGGTTGTATGAGAATATTCTTGAGTATTATGTGATGTTTTTTGTTTTGTTGCAAGGTGTTTTCTATTTTTTCCAAAATAGGCCTTGGTCTAGAATGAAGGTGTTGTTGGGTTATGCTTTTGCCCGACCAATTGACGTATGTTGAGAGTGTGCACCAAAAGTTCTTGGTTGTGTAGATTATGAGAAGTGTTTAAAGGTGTTATATGGGTCATGCCTACTCATCTAGGAGAAGCACAAGTAATGTTTAATCATTCATGTGTACCCCTAATGTTGTAAGGCTGACATGCTACAAGTTTTTTGTTTTCTTGCTTAAGGTGGATCTAATTTGAATGTACAAAGTGTGTGGATGTTGTTCATTGAAGACCAAATTTGTGAAGAGTGTTACAAACCAGGTTAAACATGTGTTGGAATCCATAAGGCCTATTCCTCTTCCAGGTGTCATGTGTAGTTTGTTTGGGTCTTTCCCTCTACACGTCTCATGTTGTTTGAACTTTGGTCGAATTGTAATTATAATATTCTTCTTATTTTTGGTCGGCATGTAATGTAATCAATGTAATATCATATATATACTATAAACCTAGTTGATCTAGGTCATGGATTGAGTTGTGATGGTTGAGGATGTATAATGCATTATGATGTTTATGTAAGAGACTGAAAGAGAAAGAGCAATAGTGATAGATCTTTTCTAGATTCAAGTTGATCATATTTTTGTGATAGAAGATAAGTGAAGAGTGCATAGGTAGTTGTTTGCTAGAGGCAGTGAGCCAAAGGAAAAACTTCTTGAAGGTTGAAATTAGTGAGCTAGTAAGCAACAAAGAAGACTTTTGAAAAATTTGCAGAAGAGTTGTTAAAGAAGAATTGTAATCATCAAAAGAGAAGGGAAAAAGAAAAATTGTAATCATCAAAAGGATTGAGCTTCATTCCCAGATTTAGATAGGACTATCATTCTGTAATTTTTTTCGAGTTTGTTCTCATTTCAGGGAGTAGTTACTTCCTTGGGTTGTAGCCCTAAAACAAATTATGCAGCGAGTTGTAGCTTCCTTGGGTTATAGCCCTAAAAAAAATGTAATTGTTATTCATTTGTGAGGTTGGATTAGGACAATAGCTCCTAAAAAAACTTCTCATCATGGTTTTCCCCTTTGGGGTTTTCCATGTACATTTGGTGTTGTGTGGCATTATGCATTGTGTTCATCTTTCATGTTTTTATTTGTGTTGTAAAGTTTTAGTTTTAGTTTTCTTCAGAGGGTTTGAGATGTGATAGAATACTGATTCAACCACCCACCATCAGTATTCTGATGTGTGTTCAACAACACCTATTTGGTCTTGATAAGTCTAAGACTCTTACCAAATCATATTATTGTTTTTCTTGGCCAATTAGCTCACATGGCTATTTTAAGTTGTATATCCTATACGAGATATAATTGTGGTCTTAGTTGACCATATTGTTTTGATTGTCCCATATAGACAAGAAGTGCAATGGACAAAAGAGACTAGATTGGCTATGATTTTTTTTTTTCCATAAAGACAAGAGAGCTTGATTTGGCTAATGAATACTTCTTGAGTACACAAATTGACTGAAACAATAAATAAGTTTCTTTCTTAAATTGATTAATAAATACTATTTTATCATTAACTATTATAAAAGTTTACTTGCTTAATTAAGATCAAATCTAGGTACTTACATCAATTCCTCAATGTATGGACTTCTAGAAAACTACCAAAAGATAATACTGTTATCTTCGAATCCAGCTGTGCCAAATTCATAGGATAACCCCCTACGAAACTTGTCTGTTTCATAGTTTCGTGTACTTCAAGCATGCAAAATGAGGCAATTCTCAAATGACCTCAACGCGTAGTCCAAAACCTCAAACAATCCGTTTAAGTGTTTCCCCTCGTCTATCTTTCAAAGAGCTTTGAAACAAGTATCTTTGTTAACTCTCAACCTTTGAGAGTTAGTCAAATTGTGAGTCATGTCAGAGCGTTGAAAATCAATGCTCCTACATGAGCCTATGTCAAATTTCAACTCCAAGTGTTAGAGCACTAAAAATCAGAACTCCTACAATTTGATCACTCTGCCGAAAATGCACAAGCGATGAAAATCACTGCTTGTGCACTTTTTGGTTTCTCAAGTCTACTTTATACGCAAGCGGTGATTTTCACTGCTCATGCATCTATTTTACTGTTAAGTTCACCATAATTGATGTGAAATTCAAGTTGCATTAATTACCATTTCTAGCGACTTAATAGGTGTTATTTGGTTAATCTTCCTCATTTTAATCCGCCTCTCCCTCTTCCTCCAAGCTCCAAATGAAGTTGTAGAAAAAAATTTCATGGGCATGTCAACTAGGTTTTCTTCACTTTTATCAAGTGTATTTTATGTTTATGCTCTTCCTTCCATCTTTCACATTCTCCTTATTGTTGTGCCCTTGTTTCTTATTTTTCATTTCTCCTTGGAGTCTTCCATTCAATTTATGTCTCTCTGTTTTGTTTAGATTTTTGTGTCTTGTGTTTTTCTTGTTTTGGTATGCACATCAGACAATATAATGACATTCCCTTACTTTCCACCATTTGTCTTACCCTTTTCGGTGTTTCCATCACCTAGAATTTCCTTCAAATTTTTAATCGGTGAAAGTTTTCAAGTTGTCTAAACCTTTCTCAACAACATGTGTAATAGCGAGATTAATCACTGCTCACACATGTTTTATATTTCACTCTTCGTGCAGGAGAAATGATTTTCACCACTCCTACACAAAGTAAACCTAACTTATATCATATGCTAAAGCGCTAAAATTTAGCACCCTCGCATTTTATTTCAAGATTTTTGCCGAATTCTTAATATGTGGGACCGATGAAAATCACTGCTCCTACATGGAGTACCCCTATCCCAAAATGCTGAAGTGGTGTTTTTGTCCGCTTGTAAACTTCAACCAACAAAGAAAGAATATGCTCAAGTGCTAAAATTCAACACCTGAGCATAAGCAAATGTCTTCCCCAAAATGCATAAGTGCTAAAAAGTAGCGCTCCAACACGTGAAATTCTCCTAAGTCCTAAAGATATGTAGGAGTGCTGATTTTCAACACCCCTACTTGCAAACCATCATCTCAAGATGTAGGAGCACTGATTTTCAACTGTCCTGCATGAAAAATAGTTTTTTCTTCTAACGCTCTGAAATCACTCTGCTTGTGCTCCGAACCTCGTTTCTTCGCTCATGCTCCATTTTCCATGAAAAATAGCTCGTTCACACTTGCTCCAAATTGCCCGCTCGCTTCACATTTTCCAATACTACAATTTTCCTCTAACATTTGTTGATTCACTATTCTTGAAATTCCTCTCAAGATCTCGTCAGGTGATCCAAGAAGGTGATATCCCTTGATCATGTTGTTTCTAGATGACAACAAAGAATCCTCCATCGTCTTCTAAGATAGAAGGAAAAATGAAATAAAAATATCAAGGTGTCTTTTCACCTACCGTGGTGATCTCAAAGGTGGATGCAATTAAAGACACTAAAATTGGTCATTAAGACCTTGAAGATTTTGTGAAAAGAATTGAGAAAAAGCCCTTAGAAGAGCTTGAGAGCTATTTCCCATAGCAATTTGCACCCAGTATCCACATTCCCGACTTCTGCTCATAATACAGAGTTTGTTCTCTAGGTTGCATCTCACTACATCAAAGATAGTAGAAATGTAATAGATTCCTTGAGGCAAGTCATGATGAGACTAGATCCTAAATTCTTTGATATTTTTTTTTAGGTTCCTCACATGAAAAAATATACAAAGATCTTAATGCAATAGGCACAAGAGGTTTATGACCAGGATCCAACTAAGGCTAAATTTTTTATTAACAACCAATGGTTGAAAACACCTATGCCTACTATCTCAAGATGGCCAAATGGATTTCCTAGGAGTGATTTCAAAGAAGATGTCAGAGATATGATTACTCTCCTGAGCAGGGTTAAAGGATTTCCCGAGTCATCCCATTTTAAGGAATGGATGTATGAATATATCTAGATCATCAAGAGAAAGAAAGCTCATACTGAATGGGGGACTCAAATCAGTGATGAAATTCATGAGTAGTTGATAAATGTGCTAACCACTCTAAAGTTATACATGACTTCTTATTTGGTGTATGCTGCCACAGTAATGAGGAAATTTTCAGGGTTGTATACAAACGAGACCAAACATTATGTACCTATGTATAAGTATTTTTATCAGTTGAAATTAAGAGAAAGTCTTCATCATTTTAGGAGGGTCACAAATGACTTATTTGCACCCCTACTATTCAATTTTGATTCAACTCTTGAAAAGAAGAGAGTATTAGATGAGGCATACAAAGTGGTTAGTAAAGTTGGGTGTATCTTTTTGCAATTTCCAACTTTCACCTATATGAGAGCGGGTTGCTATACTGGGTGTCCGTACATGTTTCCTAGATATCCCTTAGATAAGCAGATACTCATGGATCTAAGCAGACAGATGATCTCAGTCCATAAGGAACGCATGAGAATTCACAAATCAGGTTTCAAGTTTCCATTGACAATTGGGAGGTATACTATTCATAGTGTACAAAAGGCAAAGTCAATCTATGCAAAAATGTAAGTCATAACTATCAAAACATACAAATATAGATTTGACTTTGACTACCAAGATGTGAAGAGGAAATTGAAGAGAGATCATTGACATGTCTACTACTTCGAAGAAATATGGGCAGACTGCAAGGATGAAGAAGACATCTGCAAAATGGACTTTTGCAAGCTAACAATAGAGAAAATCAGAGAGCTGGGTGTAGGTGATCTACTAGAGGATTTCCAAGATTTTGGCGACATCCTAAACTCTACTTATGAAGAAGATGAGATTTCTAAGAGGCCCTTACCTCCAATTCAATGGTCTAAAAAGGAAATTATTTCTATCAGGGAAAGGCTTGCTCCCATCTTGCATAACACAACAGAATGGTTGCATAAACATGATTTCCAATTTAAAGATTTCAAGACCAAATTGGAAGGAGAAGGACGAGGAGCAGAAACTAGTCAATGGAAAGAACTCCATGCAAAGAAAAAACAAGTAACTACTCCCTCTTCTTCTCAAAGAGGTCCTAGAATCGAGTTCACCGTTGGTAAGAAAGTTACATAGACTATTGAAGAATAGGAGGCAACAAAATCTGAACCTACACATGCAAAAGGAAAAGAGCTTGCTTCTGAGGAACCAAATTATGAAGAAGAAGAAGGAAACAAAAGCGAAGAATCTGAAGAAGAAGAGTTTGCAGAAGAAGAAGAGTCTATAAAAGAAGATGATTTTGAAAAAGGTGAAGGAGAAAAGGCAAGTAATGAGGAAGAACTTGGGCATGACGATGAAAAATCTCTATCTCCACATGAAAATGTTGTCAAAGATCTTCCCCGAATGTCATTGCTTGTTACCTCAAATGTTCCTCATACACCTCTCAATCCTAATACTCCTCCACCTCCTCTACCTACTTCACCCCCTCCCACATCTACGATACATGCAATGGAAATTTATCTTCCCCATGCAACATCAATCATCCTTGCCACTCCTCCTACAATTTCAAACCTATAAACTTTTGATGTCTTGTCAAGCTCTCCCTCATCCATCCCAAGTTTTTCATCTCCATCTTTTGATATTTCATCTGAAGTTGAATTCAACAGATTTATGAATGAGTCTTTGCAGAGTCAACTTGGTATGCGGTCTACTAGAGCAATCATGATAGATACTAGCCTGATTGTTACCATACCAATCATTTCTTTAGAAGTAGCAGCAACACAAGAGTTGATGGTAAGTGAGGAAGCATATACTTCCTCCCTTCCTCCTTGGTTGGTCTCTCAAGTATCAAAACAAAGGAAACAAGTGGTCTATCTAAAAGAGCTTGATCTTGAAGAGATAGCTCCTCCAAAATCCAAGGGGAAGAAAAAGGCAAAATTTCATTCAAGACTTCATGTTGACAAATTTGAGCATAAGTTTGTAGAGATTGGTCTACCCCCACAAGAGGAAGGTGATGTTAACATGGAGGACTACATAGTCACGAGAGTCCAGCTCGACAAAGTGACAAATGAAAGTACAAAGGTAGATGCAAAGGTGGTCCTAGATGCATTAGTAAGAAGGCTTGACAAGATGGAACATGTCCGAAATATGTACAAGGTGAAGGCTGAGTGTTATGCAACTGTTTTAAGGAAACTATCAGGCTCTTGAGGAAATGTACAACCTATGGCTATGGCAAGTGTTGAGGAACCAACAATACAAAAGATAGAGAAGTTTTCCTCCAAGGGTAAGGTGTTGTATAATTTCATTGATGAAATGATAGAACATGGTTCACAAGTTATAACTATTGCGGATGAGAAGGCCACTCAGATAGCCAAGCTAAAATCAGAGCTCGATGAAGAAGAAAGAATACTTTCCCAAGAGAAAAAAGAAATGGAAAAATGCCTCTCATTTTGGTCATGAATGAAAGAGGCAAAGCTGAGTAAGTTGATGGAAGTTGGGGTAATTCCCGACAAAGAGAAATATGTGGAGGTAAGATAATCTTTCAAGCACCACATTCAATTAATCAAGTCTCATATCAAAGATATCCACCAAGTACAAGAAGATGTTGAAGGACATCATGTTATCCTAGAAAATGGAATTAAGGAGTTATCGGGTAAGCTCCTTGATGAAGATCATATTTTCCTTCCGACCAATGAACTTTCACAGATCTACAAGGAAGCCTTCATGAAGCAAGTGTAGGATGCTAACTTTTCAAAGACTTCCATGCATGCAATTTGTGACATACGACTTTCTCTTGATAATCTCAAGATGCATCTTGACAGATGCAAGGAGATTCACTCATCTACCAGAAGATCAATTACCAGAGTTCACACCATTGTGGATTATATTATTGGTCTAGATGAGGCATTCGTACTGGAGACAAAGAAGATATATGAAGACTTTCGCGCCCAATGCAAGGAACCATGAAGATTTCTTTTCATCTCTAGTGTTAGAGATAGTTTTTTGCTTATATTTACGCATTTTGTAAATAGTTCTCGACATATTACATGTATTTTTCCAAGATATATTTACATTTAAAAATATAGATGTTTTCCTAAAAAGATGGATGACATTTTTGAAAAAGTGAACTAGTTAATTAGGTTAGATTTTCCTAGATTTGCTCCTAGATTCGCTTTTTTGATTTTCCTAATTTTTCTCTTCTCTACCATCTATAAATAAGATAGGATCCTATTATAATGTTTTATCTTTTATCTTTTGCAACAAAGTGCTTCCCTTTTAAGAAGCAAATACATGAAACTTTGTGTTCATCTTTGTGTATCTATTTTGATCAATAAAGAAGAAATTTGCATACCAAACTTTGTGTTGGAATCGATTATCTTTTGGATTTGATTGAGATTGGAAAATATTAGTGATTGAGATCTAAAGGGCTTTGAGTAAATCCATGCAAACTTCATGTTACACTCTTTTATTCGAATTTATGTTATTTGATTGAATGCTATTGGTGAGCTCTCTACAAGACTTTGTGCTTGTATTTGTTCATGTTATTCGTGGATCTATCGTGGAGTATCTAGAATACTTTGTGCTTATAATACAATGCTGGTTATATATCTCAAAGGATTCATTGATGAAAGCTGGGAAACGACTTTGTGCCTTCATGAGTTTTCGGGCTGATGCAAGAAGTTGGGTCCACAAAAAGCTCAAAAAGTGGAAGTGTTTTTGCTGTTTTTCAGAATTTGTCACACTTGGACCAAACATTTGAGGCACTTACACAATGAATTTTTAAAAAAGTCAGTAATATGAAATTTATCATTTTGAATCTAGTTTCTAAATATGTAAATTAATCAAATACCCAGATTGTAGAAATTAAATTTTGATAGGGATCTATAAAAACCACTTTTTAAAAGTCCCTATTTTTTTACCATACCATGCATGTGTACAAACACCACTTTTTGACCCAAATAAAAATATTTTGCTAATTCCTTTTGGGGAAAGAGAGATAACAACATGAAGATTGATGAGGAATTTTTTTTGTAATTTTTTGTTGAATATTTTTTTTATTATTTAATTTTTATTGGCCTTAATTGTTGTTTTTAAAAATCAACGTGTACGGACAACATAATTTGACCTAAAATAAACTTTTTTTGAAACTTTTTTTTTTCATTGTGTAGAGAATTGTCTGAAGATTGATGCCATATAATTTTTTTTGCAAGAAACTTAATCCAAAAAAAGCTTGATATTTCAAGTTTAAGGACTAGTTTGATTTGAAACTAATTAAAAAATAGCAAACATAATCCAATATTAATAGAAAATTATATATTTGGAAACTAGACATCGTGTTCTCTAATGGGTTTTAATTTTATAGATTGATTCAGAAAAAAAGTCCATCACCCATATTGCCAAAGTTGGACATTCTTCTTCAATATGCCTTAGTTTTTTAGTTACAGGTCAAAGGCTAAGGCTCAGATTGCCAAGCCTTTCCCAAGCCTAAAACCAAGGCTACATGTGGATTGGGAATTCAATTTTTAAATAATGTGTACGCGTTATGAAAATGTGTATGCGTTATTTAAATGAAACACGTACACATTATTTAAATGAAACGTGTATGCGTTATTTAAATGAAATGCATACGTATTATGTTTTTACCCATTGGGTAAAGGTAACGTTTACGCATTATGAAACACATATGCATTCTATTTTCAGAACATGTACAGGTTTCATAATGCATACGCATTTCTAATATGACCATTTTTCCCTAATTTGAAAAATTCTGATAAAACATGTTTTTCCTGCAACATTCTTTTTCTGTAGTACGGTCTGAAAGCGCCATTTTCTGCATTTTTTATTACAAATTTGTTGTGTGTAGGGCATATTCTATTGCAAATTGTTGGAAGAGACAAGTGCAGGTTGAATTTTCTAAAGTGGAATCAAGTACAAGAAGATTTTTTAAAAAAGAGCTTTTGGATGTATTCATGATGTTTTTGTACTTCAAATTTTATAGAAGAAAGGATCTTCATAATACATAGTTTTATTTGAATATTTGAAGGAGATGGAAATTTGAAAATTGGTTACAAGTAAATCATTTGTTTTATCATCAAAGAGGGTTTGGTAACCATGGGATCAAAGCAAAGACAAAGAAAAAAGTATAGAAAGTCAAGGACACCTAAAGAAATTCAAGCAAATAAAGATATGGAGGCAAAAAGACAAAGGGATAGAAGAGAAAGGATTCGTCAAATGAAAAATTTGGAAGCATCTAGTTCCATGAATTTTGAAGAGGAAGCCAAGAATGATGAAATGAATGTATATGATGAAAATGTGGAGATGGTGAATATGGAAGAAAATGTAATTATGGAGACAAACTCAACTATGCCTTCAACTTCAACTTTGAATGATATGGAAATAGTACCTATGCAAACAACTTCGGGTATGTATTCAAATCCACCTCCCAATGATATGGAAAATGCACCTATTCAAACAATCTCTCTAGGTATATTTTCAAACCCAAGTCTTGATAATATTGATTTTGCTTGTTTAGATGAAGCTGGATACACCATTGATGATATCAATAATTCTAGGGTTGAAACAATGCAAAAACAAAAAAAGGATGAAAATATATCTTATGAGAATTCAAATGATAATCAAATCCCTCATATTGATGAAAATGAGAATGAAATCCCCTTTACATTTGAAAATGAAAATGGAACCCCTTGTGTGAATGAAAATGAAACCCCTTGTAGGGATGAAGGTGAAAATGTTTTTTTAACAATTGAAAAAGATGTGCTAGATAACCTTCATGGTAAAGTTTCTTCGAGACAAATTAGAACTTATGGAAATAAAATATATAAAATGTTTTTTTATAGAAAGAAATTAGGATTCCAATGTCAACTCATTTGAATTTGTATGGAATTTATAAGATCCAATTTTGTAACTTTTACTATATATTGTTCTTTTCTCGCATGAATTATTTACTTAAATGACTCATAAAAAGTATAGTTACTTTACTTACATTAATTATTTTTGTAGGTTCTCATCAAGTCGGTCTACCATGTGATTGTCATTGAAAAATTATTTTATCAAGAGACTATGTAAATATCAATTTTCGGTCTTCACCTAAAAGTTGATAAGCTAAATAATTGTATATGCATGTGCACATATATGTTTCATCATATTATATAGTTGTATTAAACATAAATATACATTATATATGTTTGTTCGATGTATGAACTTCAATGAACTTATTAGTCACTTTTTAAATATCTTGTTCCAAATTTATAGATTATACATTTCATGTCTTGTATTTACCACATTTTATATAATTGTTCAATTGTATAGATTATACATTTTATACATACAAGGAGATAGATTTTTGTTTATTGATTCAAACATTTGCTAGAATTTGAAAATAGTTAAAATTACTTGCCCTTAATTTATTATGAATATAATCTAAACTATTTAAGGAATGTTTTAATTTGTCACCTAACCATATGATAATTTATATATATGAAATTTGATTCTAGAGATAAGAATTTATATAGTGCATGTATTACTTGAAAATTAGATAAAATATCTATACATACATGAGTGCATATAATCATCAAAATGAACATAACATGATCATAATTGAGTGCATATATATAATCATCATATTAAAGTCAACTGATATAAATAAACACAAACATGATCATATTAATTGATATAATGTATGTGAAATAGTCCATGAAATAACATGTTGAAAATGTATATGTCAAGTCCAACACATATATTTAAATAAAACTAGAGATCTATAGTCCATAAAATTTAAAACCATCTAACTATCAGGACAATCAGTCAAATCAAGTCTCCTCTTTGCTCCACGTGGACTAGATGTACTCGTATCATGCTATAAAAGAGTCCAAGAAACTTGAAATTAGATTTAAAGTTATTTAGAAATTTTGATATAATTAAACATATTTAAACTTGAAAATATAAAATTTTAGATAAAAATATAAATTTAATTAAATATCTAGTAAATACAATAAAAATTATTTTTAGTATGCATAAATTACCATATGATCATGTGAATCTACTAGCACATTTTGTTCAACGGGTAGCATAATTGTCACTTGAGAAGATCCAAATGCTTGATCTACTATATCCTACATATTCATATAAAGCAAACAATATGTTAAAACCTTGAATATATATATATATTTAAAAGATTCATAAAAATTGTTTAGGAGATTTAGTAAAGTTTACAACCTTGAATGATATGACCTCATGATCACACACCTGAGATTGCCCATGCATAAATGCTGACAATGTCTCAGGTGCACCTACGATGGGTATCTCATGAAATCCCTACATATAGATGTAGAACCGTTTATATAGATCATTCACGCATGTGTATGTAAATGAAAAAAATAAATTAGATCTATGATGTGTATTTAATTCAAACTTGACAATCTTTTGAAAGCACACACCTAAGTTGATGATGGCTTAGGAGCACTCACCACAACTTGTGGTTGGTTAGTACTAGATATCATATGACCTCCCCGCATCTAGATATAATATATCAATTCACACATGTGTACACATTCAAAATAAATTAGATATATCCACACAAAATATTTAATATATATTGGTTCGAGCACCTAACCAAAAGGTGAGCCCATATCTACAACACTTGACATATAGACACAATCATTTTGAGTTTCAGGCATTGTGTGATCATGCATCTACACCAGACACTTATTGAATTAATATTGTATTATATATATAAGTTGATGTTATTATTTACTTGAATTTTGCATATTTCAAAAAAAAAAAAAATTTCAAAAGATGAACATACTTGTGTAGGATGATGCTCAGAATATAGTAAATCCATATATGACTTTGTCCCAGATGCATGTAGGTCACCTAAAGTGGATGCCTGAGTATTCCTATTGCCCGAGCCTCCATGCTCTCTATTGACCACTTTAGTCGTTGCGTGTGTAGTCTGATGAGTGAGATGTCCTAAAAGTGAACTCAATGCTCCTAATGTCAATAACATAGTTTGTTGCTGAAATGCAGTGGGAACACCAAGATAAGGAGGAGGAGTAATAGGAGAAATCAGAGCATGTCGTTGAGGATCAACACATGCTCCTAATCTATGTTGGGGCATGCCATGCCCAACTCCCTGAAATGACCTCATATCAAAATAGTTGGGTTTTAAACACAACGCAAACTCAACCCATAACTTTCTCAAAAAGTATAGGGGCACCTCAGAATTTCCATGTGGTGGACTATCAAACACCATCCACCATCTATCCCAAAAATGTGCAACTATCTAGTGGTGCCTACACCATAAAATTGAAATTCATTTTTTGGTGGGTGGAATTGGTTGGTTTGTTTGGGGGTTAAAAAAATATTGGCACATGGCTTGTTTGGTAATTTTCAGGTCATTAATTTCTTTATAAGACAATCCATCTACATAGAATTGTATTCTCTCTTCTATCCATTGATGGAACCTATCTAGGTCTACATCAATAGATCAAACATAATCGAAAATAGTTTGCATCATAGATGCAAACCATGCGAGATGGGGGGGGATTCTAGGCTCATTTTTTATCAGATCTATATTTCCTTGAATCATAATAAGATTTTCCCTAATGCTCTCTCTCAACTGATCCTGATCTACTATGGGGGGTGGGGGGTTAGGAGGTGGAGAGTTTGGAGGTGTGGGGTTTTGTTATAGTGGTGGGTTTGGATCTATGGGATCTATAGGAATTTGTGGTTTAGGCATAAAATCCTCTATGTTAAATACAAGATCCATGTGAATGTAACCAAATGGCAACTGCATGTTAAACAATTAAAAAATATATATGAACAAACTAATTAAATAATGCACACAATTTGAAATTTATTTAAAAATCACATTGAAAGTGCACAAATTCAAAATACATTTTATTTGAAGACCATTCGATTTATAACATTAAAAAATCCATAACATTAAAAATCCATAGCATGTACACATTAAATTGAATCCATAAACTTATTTTTAGCTAGATATCACTTGATAATTAAACTATAACTAAATTTGATGATATGCATTAATTGATTTATTTAAAATAAATAAAACCACATGGATTAAGGTAAAGACTTAAGATTTATTTAAATAAATCACCATCAAAATTTAAACTAGGAGTTGATAAAATGTATCAAGAATTGAGAGCTCACAAAAGGCTACGATATCAACAATGAGGCTTCTTTGAATCATTATTGGAAAAATTAAATAAGAAGATTAGAAATAGAGACTGTGAACATGAGGTGAGGAACCATTTAATTTCTATAGGTAAAGGACTAAAGAATGAAAAATAAGACACATGTAGATATATAACTTTGATTTCTCAAATTGAGTGTTAATAGGAGGTTAGGGGTTGTTTAGAGTGTCTTCTATTACATATATGAAGGTGGAAAGAGAGAACCTGAAAGGTCCCCAAGATAATTTAGGTTATGAACAACTCAAGAATGAGTGTGAAAATGGATAAATCATGAAAACCATGTAGTTTAATTCAAGTACAAATTATACTAGATTCTTTTTATATTAAAGGATTATTGTTAGACAAGGGTGCTCAATGGAGCTCATAAATATCAAGCCTATCATTAATTATCTAATTCATCAATAAGTAATTTATTCTTCTAAGTTTTTATGGGTCTTTAGAGCTTTATCTTTTGGGGCGAGGGGATGTTTACTCATAGGTGTGGTTGTTTCCCAAAAAGAGTATATCTATAGAGCTAAGGTATATCGATTGTGAATTTACATGTGTATTTATCAAGTATGACGTAGAATTTAATTAAATGTGAGGGGATAAATTGATTTATCTAAATTTTCAAATTTCGTGATAAGAGACAAAAGTTCTCTATAGTGGGAAAAAGTAAAGAAGAAATTATAAGTTTAACACTAACATTAATTTATAATCTCATTCATTGTTTTCAAAGCATACTATTTAGATAAGAATAAAAAATTAATAGAAGACATTCAAAGGGACACATAGATATATGCTAACTCGATAATTGCAATACATACAAAATAAACAAAGATGAGGTTGAGCTCTATTGAAATATTGAAAATGGCTTCTTTAAGTACACAAAGACTTCACTAAATTTAAATTTAGTTGTACAATGAAATCATATTTATACATGTGAAAGTATGGAATAAAAAAAGGTTTATTATAGTATTTTATTATATATTGGAATTTTTAAAATATTTTTGTAATTAATAGCTCCAAAAAACTTTGGTCCATGAGATCAAATATAACATATAAAGTTTAAACAATATACATAAACCCAAATTCATTTTATAAATAACACTATTTCTAATTGCAACCCTTGAATTCTAACTCTAAACCTTACCCTAACACTCACACTAATTCGAACTTGAACCATAGAACCTAATTATAACTTGAACCCTAATTTATTCTAACTTGAACTTCAACCCTAAACCCTAATTGTAATTAAATCCTATCATAACCTTTGTTGAACCCTAACCCTAACTGCATATAAACCTTAATCATAGCCCTAATTAAATATTGATTGAATGTTAACTCTCACCAAAATTACAACCATAACCCTAATCCTAATTTAATTTTAACCCCAACCCTAACCCTACACATATTGAACCCTAATTCTAACTCCAACTCTAACCTTGATCTTAACTTTTAATTCATAATTGTAATCCTAACCCTAACCCTAATAGAAATATATAACCCTAACTCTAAACCTAGTTGAATACAAACCCTAACCTCAACCCTTACCCAAATATTTATCTTAGAACCCTAACCTTAATGAATTTTAACCCTAATTGAACTCCAACTTTAATTGAACCCTAACCCTAATTGAATTATAATATTAAACTTAAACCTAATCGTAACCCTAATTGTAGTTGAACTCTATCTATGTATTAAAGCTTAACCCAAACCCTAATTGTACCCTAGCTTTAACCTAACTTTAACCTACAAATAGGGTTTTATTTTACGTTTTAGGGTTTAGGTCCAAGGATTAAAGTCTAGGTAAATTAGTTTTTAGGGACCTATATTTTTTAGAACCTAGGGTTTAGGGTTTTGAAATTTCTAAATTTTAAATGTGTTGAATTTAGGTTTATTTTTTATGGTTTTCGGTTTAGAATTTAATGTTGTTTGTTTCGTTGATGTTTTCAGTTAATTAAATGCAATTAAAAAACTATAAAATATTAAACTAAAACAAACTGAACAAACAAAAACTAAATAACAATTATAAAACAAAAATGCAAGATATAAAGAAAAAAAATGGCAGAATTCAACCAACCTGGAGGTCGTTGAGGTCAGTTGCGTTGACAGGAGGAGGTGGCAGTGAAGATTTTCTTGAATCTATCCCTCTGAAACACATACGCAATATTCTTCTCCTTCTGGCACGCTAAAATTGACTATGAAAATGATTTTCATAGTCGCTTATTTTGAAAAATAAATGTGTACGCGTTATGAATGCATACGCGTTTTAGGCTCGTGTACCCGAATCATAATGCATATGCATTGTGAATTTAAGCTCAGGTACTTGATCCATAACGCATATGCATTTTTTAAAAACGCGTACACGTTTCATGAGAGATTTTTTTTTGGGCCGAAACTTCCCCTCTTTGTGGACCCAACTTCTTGCACTTACCCTTTCTTGTTTTATCATTTATCATTATTATGCTGGTATTCTTGGTCTTTGCTTTAACAAGATAAGAATATCATAATTATTGCTTTGTTTTTAGTTTGAAGTTATATTGAATCAGGAACTCAAAACTGTGAAGCATTGTAAAACATATTCTCTAAAAAAAAGAGAGAATTATGAATGTGACACACCCCCATCTCTTAATCGTAGTGTTCATCATTGTGAATACTTAATTAGTTTTACTTAGTTTCAATAAGTAGTAAGAAGGGTGCCTCCCCTTTTTGAGAGGAGAGATTGTATCTCACACAACTGTGGCTAAAAGAAAGTTTTGTAATCTGTTAAAGGGATTACATAATTTTCACCCAACAGTTTTTTGGTGACTTCGCTAGGGAACGATACACACAACTAAATCCTCACGCTTTGATTGAAGTGAATAAGTTTTCTAATATCTTATTTTTATGTTGTGTATTATTGTTTTTAATATCTCTCTTGTTTCCATCTACATTCATGTGTTTAGAAGCTATACACAAATTTTGAGGGATCAAGGAGTAGTGGATCCACTTTTTGAAGACTTTTTGCAAAATAATACTCCACCTACTACTCGATGAGTAAGGTCTCCATTGTAGTGAACCACCGGCTATCCTCCACAAAGACTAAGATCTCGTCTTCTGAGTAAATCTTTCGTCTTCCATAGAGTTCCAGTCTAAGCACCAGTTGTACAACGTGTGATGGCGACACCACCTGCAGGACCTTGGGGAAATGCATTTGGCCCCCTAAGTTTGGCCGCACGTCTGCATGAACTTCCACATGTCTTGATAAATCATATTCTAAAGTTTGTAGGTGACAGGAAACAACATCCTAATGAACACATTGCTTCCTTTTACATTGTCTGTGGTGTTCTTGGCGTGGAACATGAAGATGTAGCTGTGAGAATTTTCATTGAATCTCTACAAGGAGTTGTTGCTGAATGGTTTTATACCCTTCTAGTTACCTCAGTTACTAATTGGAACACTCTTCGTACTAAGTTTGAAGAAAGGTTAAAACCGGATAAAGATGCACACACTCTGTTGGCATAGCTTATGACCATGTGGAAAGAGGCTCATGAACCCATGCGTGAGTTCATGGCTAAGTTCAACAAGCTAGTGACGAGGATCCCAACAGTGGCAAGACCAACATATCATAACTTAAAATATTTCTTCATCAACATGCAACTCCCCAAAGTAAGTTTTTTCTTGCATAGGAAATTTCTCGCCAATGTTGAAGCAACTCGACAATTAGTTACTAGCTTTAAAGATGAGATGATCCTTGCTAGAAAAATAAGGATGAATACCAACAACAAAAGGTGCAAGAATTAGTATGTTTTGCTTCTAATGCTAATACATCTAGTGCTAGCTCTAATTTTGCTGATCCCATGGTCCAAAGGTTGGCAATGAAATTTTGGCTTTGAAAAATAAAGTTTCCAACAATAACACTTATAAGGATGTTCCAAGGAGGGCTTTTCCTAACTATGCTAGAAACATAAATCAGAATTATCATCTAGAACCACAAGGAAGACTCGCACTTGAAGCTCCACCTACTAACACAGTTGCGGGATACTATGAGGTTGAACAAGATGAATGTGCATAGCTAGATTATCCCATGGAAGAAAGTGTTGATCTCTTTCAAGATGAAGAAATGGACTCAACCGGTGACTCCAACATTGGCTATTTACAAATGGCAAATGAATCTGAGGACGAGGACTTAGTAACAGACGTATATGTTGTCTTTACATGACAACAACAAAACTAGCTTGATTAGCCTCAAGCTGCTACTCCACCAAAAAAGGATAAGTCACCAGTTACCATTGCAAAAAGGGGATATCCCTTGCCTTGGCAACCAAAAAATACAACAAACAAACAAGTGTTTCTTATCCTCCCTTGTCAATTCTTGCTGTTACAAAAGCCAATCCCCCAATTCCTAAGACCAGTGTACCTTTTGTTACTAAATCCACTTTACAAAATTATTTCCAGGCTTTTGACATTATCGATCATGACAAGAAAAAAAAAGCCCAAATGTCTAAAGCCGAATACCTTAAAGAAAATCCTGACCAATTTGATAAAATTTTCAAGTTCGTAACAAATAAAAGAATTAATCCAAGTAAAGATTTAACTCTTGATGTCCCTGTGGCCCCAAAGCCTAAGATGCCACCAAATAATCTTGTTTCTACCCCTCTAGTTTCTTCCAGACATATTGATCCATTCTTTATTTCATTAATTGTTAATGGATTTAAGTTAAGAAATTATGTCAGATTCTGGTGCATCATACAATGTGATGCTAGCCAAGGTAGCTCCTACCTTGGGTTTGAATCTGACAAAAAATCTCAGCCATTGTTTTTCTAAGGAAAAAAAACAATTACCTTTGATTGGACAAATCAAAGATGTACAGTATGCATTTTCCGCATATCTTGAAAAGAAGATCAAAATGACGGTTCTAGTAGTTGATGTGCCAACATCTTATGGAATACTCCTTGGACACAATTTCTATAAAGATGTTGGCAGTGAACTAAACATGGACATGTTTGAATCCAGGATACCTGTGAAAGGCGTAATGCAAAAGTTGATTGTTGAAAGAGAGTCAAATTTTTTAGTAACATAGTCTGATGATCCAAGAGCTCAAATCTTGTTCGAATCTTCAGGCGTCGGAACATATTATTTACAAATGCAAGAAGTTGGTGAATCTTCAACAAGACATGAGTTGGAGAATGTTGATTTTTTTTGACAACAGATGAGTCTTCATTAGATAATGTGTCAATCTCATATCTCGAGGCTTCATCAAATGATGAAGCTACATATTTTAATACTGTTGGTCTTGGTGACCCAAATGGTGTTTGGTTACTTGAGTTTGATGGAAATTTATCTTCCATCAATTTTGGAGCAAGAATGGTTTTTATTTCTTCCAAAGGAATTTTTTTTTGATACTCTTTCAAATTATAGTTTGACAACACTAATAACACTACTGAATATGAAGCATTGTTGTTAGGAATGCAATTTGTGTGCAAAAATGGTATCAAAAATCTTCATGCACAAGGTGATGCCGAGTTGATAGTTTTTCAAGTAAGGAATTTCTATCAGACAAAGAATGACAAACTTCACCATTATCACGATCTTTTTTGGGATTGCATCAAAGAATTTGATGCTTTTGATATATCTATAGTTCCAAGGGAATATAATGACAGAGCCGATTCTTTAGCAGTCTCAAGCACACTCTTGATACAACATAGAGATTTTCATGGTTCCACCTATACCATTGAGTTGGTCTTCCACCAAGTGTTCCTGACAATTGAGAAAACTAACAGATCTTCAATGGCGATAATCAAATTGTTGCATTTTTGAAAAAGGTAGAAAGCTTTGATGAGTTGTACTTTGAAGGAAGTGATTCTCCACATCAAGAATCTATTTATGATATGGATCTAGTTTCAGGTGAAAAGTTCCTACAACTCAAAGGGAATAAAATTCCTAAAGGGCTGGTATCCCTTGAGAAATTTTTTGATAAGCATGATCACTATGTCAAGAAAAAACTCTCATAATTTGATTCAACTAATGAAGTTGAACAGATTAACTTAGGAACTGAAGCAGATCCTAAGATGGTAAACATTGGTAAATGTTGCACAATTGAAGAAAGAAAGTAGTTTGCGAAGTTGTTATGAGAATATATGGATGTGTTGACATATTCTTATGAGGATCTAAATTCTTTCTGACCAAAAGAGGTGTAGCATGACATTCCACTTAAGATTGGAGCATTTCCTTATAAAAAAAAGCAAAGGAAATATAACCCTAAGATTTCGGGAACAATCCTTGTGGAGGTTCAAAAGATGTTGAATGCCTGAATTATATTCCCTATCCACCATTCAACATGGATAGTGAATATTATTCCTGTTCATAAGAAGAGTGGCGAGATTCGTATCTATGTGGATTTAAGAAATCTAAATCAACTGCCACTCAAAGATAATTATCCTCTCCCGGTAATGGATCAGGTTCTTCAAACTGTGATCGGATCGGAAATGCTCTCCATGTTGGATGGTTTTTCTGGTTACAACCAGATTGAATTCAATTCAAGTGATCAACACAAGACAACCTTTACAACACCATGGGGTACCTTTGCATACCGTAGGATTCCTTTTGGTCTCATAAATACTGGTGCCACATTCCAACATGCTATGGACCTAGATTTTTGTGATGTGATAGGTAAGTTCATTGTAGTATATCTTGATGATCTTATGGTGTTTTCTAAGAAATGTCATGAACATTTTTATCATCTAAGGAAAATCTTGGAGAGATGACGACAACATGGTATTTCCTTGAATCCCAAGAAGTCAACTTTTGGGGTTACAAAAGGTAAGCTTCTTGGTCACATGGTGCCCACAGAAGGCATCAAGATTGACTTGGAAAGGGTTAAAATTATCAAATCACTCACTATGTCATCAAGTAAGAAGGTTGTTCATTCCTTCTTTGGAAAAGTAAATATTTTGTGAAGATTCCTTCCAGATTTTTTAGAAAAGAATCATCATATTGTTAATATGATGAAAGGTACTACCACTTTTCATTGGACATCAGAAGGAAAAGCTTTGTTTGATGATATCAAAGAGGCTATTGCTCATGCACCAGTGTTAGTCTGCCCAGACCACATGAAGGAATTCATCATGTATAGTTATGATTCTAAGCATACACTCTCAATAGTTTTGGTACAAGAAAACAGTAAGGGTTTTGAATCCCCGATTACATTCATGAGCTGCCCTCTAAAGAATTATGAGTTGAAATATTCGCAAATGGAAAAACATGCTTTTGCTATGGTCAAGGCTGTTAAACATACTTAATAGCCATATTAAGGTCTTGGTTCTAGATTCAACCGTCAATTCTATCCTGACACAACAGGAGTTTGGAACAAAAAGAGGCAATTGGATTGCCAAGATTTAAGAATATGACTTGGATATCAAGCCTACCAAGATGATACGTGGGAGAGGTTTTTGTCAACTCATTGCTGAAAATGATCTAGATGGAGAAGTTTTGGAGACTGAGGAGTCAGATCCAAGTGAACTTCAAATGGTGTTATTTGTCAGATGAGTGGTATTCCAACATTGCCCATTTTATCACTTATGGGGAATGTCCTGATCATTTTACTCCAAAGGAGAAAAGGACCATCAAACTAAATTCAAAAAACTTTGTCTTATGGGACAATGGTTTGTACAAATGTGCTTTGGATGTAAATTTCTTACGATGTGTTGATAAAGAACAACATGAAAGATTGTTGAAGTCATATGATGACTTAGCATGTGGAGGACACTTTTCAGTGCTAGTTACTGCCCACAAGATCCTAAGAGGAAACTACCATTGGCCTACACTCTTTCAAGATGCGTACTCTTGGGTGCGTAAATGCAAACTATGTCAACAGTTCGTAGGTAAGCCAAAGTTGGCAGCTTTGCCTTTAAAACCAGTTCTTATTGAAGAGCCCTTTCAGCAGTGGAGAATTGATTTCATCGATGCAGTAAATCCAACCTCAAGTGTGGGACACACCTATGTCCTAACCATGACTGACTACTTCACCAAGTGGGTGGAGGTAATTCTGGCTAAGTAGCTACTTCCAAACTGGTATACAGTTTCTTAAAAGAAAATATCATTTCTAGGTTTGATGTGTCGAACAAAATTGTTGCTGACAATGCTTTTTCCTTCTCATCAAGTGAGATAACTGAGTTCTATTTTGAACATGGCATAAATTTGTCTCATTCATCCGACTATTACCCACAAGGTAATGGTTAGGCCGAATCAAGCAATAACAAATTGGTGACTATAATCCGCATGCTTGTGTATGAGAATCAATGTTTGTGGCATAAAGCTTTGCATGATTCTTTGTGGGCAGACATAATAACTCCAAAGTGGGTGATTGGTATGTCTCCTTTCCAGCTCTTGTAGGGGTTGAATGCAGAAATTCCCATAACCTTAGAACTTTGAACCCTCAAATTGGCTAAGGCCATTGAGGATGATATTTTCGATAATTCAGTTGATAAGAAGATAATGTATCTCTTCGAATTGGAAGAGAATCAAGTTTAGGTGGTTAACCATATCATAGAGCATCAAGAACAAGTCAAGAATATTTTTGACAAGAAGGCCAAGTCTCATGATTTCCAAATTGGTGATCTTGTTCTCGTATGGGACAAGTGAAGAGAACCAAAGGGTATGCGCGGGAAGTTTGATTCATTGTGGACATGACCTTTCAAAGTTCACCAACTGCATGGTGAAAAAAGTTTCCTATTGGCATATGAGGATGAAACACCATTTTCTCTTCTTCATAGTGGGAAACATCTCAAACACTTTACACAATAAGGTGGCAGGCGTTCAAATGTAAATATTTAATTACAGTCTCAGCGTCTTTTTGTTTTTCAGTCTTTCTTTTTGTTGCTTGACTCTTTGCCCAATAGATGGATAAAGACACTTGATTCTGGATTTCTTCTCCCTTCAGTCATTTCTAAGAATGACTGAAGGAAGCTCCCCAATTAGAGCCAACTACTATCATCGAATCTAGTTGTGCTAGATTCATAGGATATCCCCCTAAGAAACTTGTCCATTTTGTAGTTTTGTGTACTTGAAGCACATAAAACAAGGAAATTCTAAAAGCACCTCGACGTGTAGTCCAAAACCTTAAATAGTTTTTTTGAGTGTTTCCCCCTGTTCGTCTTTCGAAGAGCTTTGAAACGAGTATCTTCGTTAACTCTCAACCTTTTAGAGTTAGTCAGATTGTGATTCATGTCAGAGCGCTAAAAATCAACGCTCCTACATGAGCCTTTGTCAAATTTCAACTCCAAGTATTGGAGCACTGAAAATCAATGCTCCTACACTTTTCTCACTTTGCCAAAAATGCACAAGCAATGAAAATCACCGCTTGTGCACTTTTTGGTTTCTCAAGTCTACTTTCTGCACAAGTGGTGATTTTCACCACTTGTGCATCTATTTCACTGTTAAGTTCACCATAATTGATGTGAACTGTGAGTTGCATTAATTACTCTTTCTAGCGATTTAATAAGTCTTATTTGGTTAATCTTCCTGATTTTAATCCGCCTCTCCCTCTTCCTCCAAGCTCTCGCCATTCCTCCAAGCTCCAAACGAAGTTGCAAACATATTTTTTGCGGGCATCTCAGCTAGGTTTTCTTTGCTTTTATCAAGTGCATTTTATGTTTATGCTCTTCCTTACTTCTTTCCCGTTCTCCTTACTATTGTGCCTTTTTTCTTAGTTTTCATTTCTCCTTGGAGTCTTCCATTCAATTTTCGTTTCTTTGTTTTGTTTAGATTTTTGTTTGTCCTATGTTTTTCTTGTTTTGGTATGCGCATCAGACAATATCACTACAACAAATCCCTGTGATGTGCTCCATTTTTTGCTTCCACCCAATGTTTTAATGTATTTTTTGAAAACATCGGCACTATTTATCGGGATGACGCTATTTTGGCATTTATTTGCACTGATCAGGACTAGTCGGTGCTAATTTAGGTGCTAATTTACGCTGGAATTATCAACGCCTTTAGTGCCAATATTGGCTTTGAGTGGGGCACCACCATTAGCGTCGCCTTTAGCTCCGAGTTTAGCTTTGTGTTTAGCGCCACTTTTATCTCCCGACTTTTGCTTCGAGTTTAGATTCGGGTTTAGTGCCAGTTTAGACACCCCTATGTCAAAGATACTTATTTATATGTGTCATCGATGATGTAAAACAAAGAAATGTCAACAATATATCAGCATATCAAGGAGAGAATCACTTACGTCACATCGACAAGGTATATCTACAAGTGCTTGGCGAAACAAAACTCTTGGATATAATGAAGTAATGTCGATGAGACATTGAGATATCGATAAGACAAATAAGATTGTCTCATCGATACTCTTGAAGTAATGATCAAAAGCATACACTGCTAGGCCACTGGGAGGGTGAGCAACATATGTGGTAGAGCGGTATACACCACAACCCTGCAACAAGAAGCCTTGAGCAAGGTGGTAGTGTGGTAAACAACTCAAGAGAAGGGAAAAACATTGCCATACCGCAACGATAATCACGAGTCTCCCCGATATGGAAGAGTTACACCGATATATAAAGAAATACCATCGAAGGAAAATGTCGATGAGAGATTGGCATATCGACAAGAGATATTAAATTTTCTCATTGACACCAGCAACCAAGATCAGAGGAACATAAGATCTAATGTCGATGAGACATTGAGATATCGGTAAGACAAAGAAGATTGTCTCATTGACACTCTTCAGGTAATGATCAAAAGAATACATCGCTATACCACCAGGAAGGTGAGCAACATATGTGGTAGAGCGGTATACACCACAACCCCGTAGTAAGAAGCCTTGAGCAAGGCGGAAGTGTGGTAAACAACAGAAGGGAAGGGAAAAACACCGCCATACCATAGAGGGTATAATAAGAGATGGTGGTAGTACAGTAATCATGGTAGAAAATCATGTTAGTCACAATCCATTTGAATAAATCATTTAAGGAATCAAGAATATAGCCCACCAAAATACTCTAAAACTCTAATAAAAATACTCTAAATTTTTTTTTGAAATCTTATTTTCAAGCATAGCCCGCCAGAATGGAGTTTTCATTTTAATAAACATACAATAAAACCTTTGTTGAAACCTTATTTTCAGGCGTAGCCCACCAAAATGGAGAAGTGTTCCAGTAAAGAATGATAGAGAATGGTAAGGAGATGTGCGTGATAGGAGGCATAAGATTCATTGTTGTTGATATTCCAGCTCTGATCAACAAGGGTTACAATGTTCGTGCCACTGTTTGTAATCCAGGTATTTAATTGACATATGTTTGCATAATCTCAAATTCCTTCAGATGCTTTTGAAGTATCAATGTATCCTATATAGGATTTAGAATGACTTCTTTTAATTTAAAAAACAAAATCAGATGCTTTTGAAGTATCGATGTGTCCTATTTAGGGTTTAGAATAATTTCTTTTAATTTAAAAAATAAATAAATGATGTATTTTCCTGTGATTAGATAATGTGGAGATCTCCTAAATCTGCCCTAGCACACTGTCCTCTTTCACACTATGTTCATTACTCCAGCTGATAGGGTTTTGTATTTGACATCTTTAATATCTTCATGATAGTGGCTTTTAAATAGATCTCAGTCTTTTTTTTAATCTTTATCATGGTAACCCTTGAGTTCCATAATCCACCTTCAATCTCTTCTAAGAATGTTGTCTTAAGCTAGACTACATAGTATGCATATAAAGCAAGTCCTTCATACATGCCATTGTTCCAAACCACCACTCACCACCTTGCTTAAAATGTTGTCTCCATAAGCACAATAGCATGTTTTAAAATCATGGTTTCCAGTCATTGACCATTAAGTTCACTAATTTCATCAAGATACAATGAGATTTTTGTCTTCAAACTTAAGGAATTATGCAAGATAACATTGTGAATTGTTTGTTGTGTACAATTTGATTTTCTTTCACATTTACTGCTTTGCTAACTGCCTTTAAGACTAGATATTGCAACATCAGCTGCAATCTCAAACAACTCACTCACTATCACTTGAAGATTCCTTTCATGAGAATCCTTGTATAAAATAAAACTATGCCCTATAGACTACCTACTTACTAATATACGGGACTCATTTTTTATGGTATTTTGAGTTTTATTTAGAAGGGGTTAATATGTGGCATTTTTTATGTGCAAGAAGAATAGATTGTGATGCAACGTTCGGGTATGGATGGTTCAGGAAAAATTGGATTGCTATCAGTGTCATAACTAGGTTGGATTGTACCTTGAGCTAGTGTGAAACACTTCCAAGTGTTTTTGCTCCAAAGCAGAACCTGTGTGTAGGAATTTCCAAATATCCGAAAAAGGAAGCTCCTACATTCTAAAGATAAAATGATAAATCTGCTTGTCCAATTTCTGATGCAACCTTACATCTTTAATATCCGATAGAGAAAGTTTGTATATTCTAAAGATAAAATCATAAATTTTATTGGTCCAATTTGAGATCCAATTTCAAGTCGTGAACCTCCGACAAAGAAAGCTCCTACATTTTAAAGATAAAATCATAAATCTGTTTGGTCCAATTGTATGGATTTGTCTTTTTACTTATACTTTCTGGCATTTGTCTTGATACAAATTGTTACTTTAAAATTATGGTATTTCTTTTCTTCTGATGTTTTCAACCCTCATTTTACGGAAGAGCTCCAAAGATGGTTCCTTCAGATGGAGACTACACGTTTCCGCTATAGGTTCCATCTAGAAACACCAAAAGCTCGAGTATTGTCATAGTCAGGTACAATAGAGTTTGAGGTTACCTTGTTCTCCTTGATACAAAATGTTGTCCTTCAATTTCTCTTAAGCAACATTCACTATTATAGACTTCAACATTGTACCTTTCATGCATTCAATTTAATTTGTTATGTGGAAACATGTCTTTGTCTTTGCAAGTGATGACTATTGTGTAAGCTTTTAATCTACATGACTACCCCTCATGTTCAATTATTGTGATTTTTATGATGCTTGGGTCTGCTTACTTTTAACCAGACTAATAATGAAAACTATCTTGGAATCCTTGATGATCAATTTTGTCAGAATCATGGCTATGTTGATAGTGGAATGTTCTTATTAATAAGGATAAATCTTTATCAATAAGGAGATTACCCCTTACCAACTTACTCCACTATCCTTACAAATATTGATCTTTAATGCTTCATGGATGGTTTACTTGTGATTATCCTTCTCAAATGAAACAATAGGGCAACAGGCTGGGCTCAGCCCTTGTGGGAGCCACATTTCACCCCACATGTTGTAACCAGATAAACAAAACAACAACCTAATTTTATCTATACCTGCACAATGATAAAACATGATAGATAAAACTGAGCATATGATAGATATGTTTGATAGCTTTCTTGTTTTCCTGGACATCTATGGTATGCAATTTATTTGAATGCACATGATGATCAACTTATATGTTTATAGATGTATGCACATATTTTGAATTGTGATCCTGCATTGCTCTAACAACACTCTTCTCACTCAAATGTAGGGAACCTAGGAGCAGCAAGGAAGACATCAACTTGGAGGCTTAGACAAGCAAGAAGACTGAAGATGATGCAAAACAAAGCAACCGGGATTCGTTATTTCTCTTTATGTGCATTTTTCTCCTTTGTATCTATAAATGTATAGTTTTTCGATTATATGCATTCAAATAGTTAGTTCCACGACTTGTGTGGAACAACATACATTTACATTATCAATAAAGACTATATTTTTGAAAGGATTGTGCAATCTTTCCTTTATTATATGCATCTTCATAAGTGCAATCTAGGAATGTAATCTTCTAATTTTGTTTATGCACATGAATGTAATGTAGCAAAAATAAAAATGTACCTTACTCTTCATTTGAAAATCATAAAAGCTCTACCTAATTGAGCTATTAAATTTTGTGTCTTCACGAACATATGTTGATACAAAATGAATGGAAGAAGCATCCAAGTAATCCTAATTTTTTCTGCCAACAATTCATACCAAAGATTGAACAATTTAAGGATATTCCAATAGGCAATTTGTATTGACACAAATAATATTACTGAAGCATTTCAAAGTTTAGGCCATAAGAATCATCCTTATTTAAACATGGATTGTGTTGTAGCCAAAGTTCCATCCTAATTATTTTTGCATACTTCCATTTTCACTCATCTATTATATCCACCATATGCATAGAATTCCTATCATAATAACTTAAATTTAATAAAATCCCTCACGTGAGCTTCCAAATAAAACCCTTGATCACAACATCCAAGTGTATTCCTCCTTTGAGATACTCCTATGATTTCTCATAGCATATCACCAAGACAAAACCATGTCGATGAGAGTCCCTCCAAGGTCTCCCCAACATTAGCACAAATCATAGATCAAAAATGTAGATGAGACACCCCTATGTCGAAGAGACTTATTTATATGTCTCATCGACGATGTAAAACAATGAAATATCAACAAGATACGAGCATATCGAGGAGAGAATCACTTATGTCACATTGACAAGGTATATCTACAAGTGCTCGATGAAACACAACTCTTGGATATAGCAAAGTAATTGTCGATGAGATAGTGGCATATCGGCAAGAGACATTAACTTGTCTCATTGACACCAGAAACCAACATCGGAGGAACATAAGATCTAATGTTGAAGAGACATTGAGATATCGGTAAGACAAATAAGATTGTCTCATTGACACTCTTCAAGTAATGATCAAAAGCATACATTGCTATACCACTAGGAAGGTGAGAAACATATGCGGTAGACCGGTATACACCACAACCTCGCAAGAAGAAGCCTTGAGCAAGGCGGTAGTTTAGTAAACAACAAAAGGGAAGGGAAAAACACCGACATACCAACATATCAAAAAAACAACATGCATTTTAATGAGAAGTCTCTTCGACAGTTATGAAATGATGATTATTCTGATTGATGTGACTAACGAAAATATCAATGAGACTACCACTATTAATGAAGAACTTGATCATAAAGGTGGCGCGATGAAGTGTCCTGAAATTTGCTAAGTACGGCCTCAAAGAAGTTGAAATCACTGTGAATTGTAATTGAAGGATTTGGAGAACCAACTTGGACGGTGGTAGGCAGTTGGAAATTTGCAGCATTTATCCAAGTAAGTGGTCTAGATTCAGCTCAAAGTATTATCTCAGTAAGTAGATGAAAGAATTGCATGAGTAGGGTTAAGATGGAAAAAACCCCAAGCAAATAGAAAGCAAAAAGATAGAAAACTGAAGCTAGGCAATTGAATCAAGACTTAATCGATCGGTGTCATGGGTCTAGGCCAAAATCTAGAAGAATAGCACAACTTAACCCATCATCTGTGACATTAGAAGATAAATAGAAAAATTTGGGAGATGTATGGACTCCGTGTAGGGGTTACGACCTCTTTATTTATCATTATAGGAAGAAATTCCAACATAGCCCAATGTCAAACCCATGGAATTTGAATTTGGGTAAGCTTGTAGTACCCAACATCTTTGTGAATGTAGAGTTAATCAAGGTGTTGGCAAAGAATTACAATCCAAAGATGAGAGCAATTCATTTGCCTAATGGGTCACAGTTCATGGTCATAAAGCCAGATTATATTTCCATGATTTTTCAGCTAGACACTTCCCTGAAAACAAAATTATGAATCAGAGACTTGTTAGAAGAATACTGCACCATGGAAAAAAGTTACAAGAGGTGGAAATTTCCTCTACATAGGGTTAAAGGTGTGGGTAACCAAAATATGAGGTTCTTTAGTGAAGATAAGACCCCATTCTTTGTGGCTTTGTTTGAAGAATACTTTCAATACACTTATTACTCAGCTGGTCAAGTACTGGGAATTGATGTTCCTGAGAACATGACAATTGCTCCCATGGTTTTATCCACAAACATCTAGAGCCATAATTCCCGACCCTATGATTATGCAAAGTATTTATCAGAGGCCATCAATAATGCCCTCAATATCATCAAGAATAATTACAAGCACCATTCTCTTTTCATGCACATGATATCATATGAAGGGCAGGTGATGGGGATATGGGGTGAGGAATTAAGAATAAAAGACTTAGATAATGATGGAAATTCAAGGCCTGTACAAATGTGGACATCTATGTGGGGCAACAGGTGTGGGAGGTCCCACTACCTATATTTTGAGGAATATTTTTTTAAAACACTATACAAGATGCTAGGCCACAAATGTGACTACAACCTCTCCTCAGAGATCTTAAGATTTCTTTGACCAAAAGATATGGGTCATGAAGCAAGGATAAATCACAATTGGGGGGACTGGTACATGTTTTGGGATTGTACTATTATCAGGGTTTATGGATTTGAATCTGCACCTTATTTGTTGCCTAAGACTATGCCAGATAGAGTTGCTTATTTAGAGATCATAAGGGAATTGTCATTTTCAGCTTTCATGCATTTAAAGAGCTATGGGAGGCAGACTTTCATGCCTTCCACTTTATGATTTGGTGATTTAACTATTATCTTTGATTCAGGCTATGACTTGGTTAGTGGTAAAATGGATTATTATGGCTTGCCGATTGGAAACAAAAAGGAAAATTTTGATCCTGAACACTTCATTTGTGATGCCAATTTTTTTCAGAAATTGAAAGGGTATGAGCATAGTTTCCTTTTAGAAGATGTCATCAGAAATTGTGAAGAAAATCAAAACATGATGAGAATGAATTCCTATAATAGGGTTATGATGGCTAAGGCTTGGAAGGTGAGTAATAATCTAGGCTACGTAGGGGCTTTCTCTAAGGTACAGGATCCCACATAAAGAATTGAACAATTAATCCTCCATGAAGAAGAACTGATAAGAGATGTGCCACTTGTGGAATTTGAAAGAGGAAGGGGCATCGGTCCTAGGAGGCAAGTAGAAAAAATCACACCACTGGATCACTTATCACCTCAACCTACTCCTAAAGTGAGATTTTTTAGTTGGTTCCCCATCCATGAAAGAATATAACACTGGGGAGGAAGAAGAAGTCTCACAGTTTAATGCTCCTGTTATACCCCAATATGAGATGTCATTGGAAAGAAGTGTGATCAGCTTTGAAGCATCTGATAAGCTATCAAATGATGTGAGGCATCGTGCAAGTCAGAAATTTGTTGCAGATGATACTTTTGTACAGACCCCTAAATTTAAGTCCTTTATATATGAGTATAAAGGAAGACTAATAAGAGAAAGGTTAAAGGACATTGACCCTGAGAAAGAGGCTTATGCCTTGAAAGAGTTGCAAGATGAAGTTGATAGGGAAATTAGAAACATGATTGCTGAGAGAGGAAGAGCATTATTGCAAGAAGTTGGAGTTACGCTCCTTCCTGGGTGGGATATTAGTTCAACCATTGTGTTTGGAATTTTTTTGAAGAGAAAGAATAAAACTTTGCAAATAATAGATGAAGCAGGTGACAGGGTCTATACAGGGTGAGATTACAATCTTGATAATACCACTTTGTAAATTTGGGCTCTTTACCCCCCAGGAAAGAAGCCTTCTCTCATTGACCATGATCAGATATTTGGACATCTCCTGGTGCAAAGAGTACGGGAGACATATCCCTTGGAGACTGCTGACTTGAATGTGAATGTAGCCAAATTCACCAAAGCCCAGATCCAAAAGCTAGTAAGAGATTACCAGTGGCTGATAGAGGAAAATGACAGGTTGAAAAAAGAATTAACCAACTACAATGATAGGCTTCTTGCTTCTCCAAGGATTTACTCTCCTTTAATTGAACATGAAAGAAAAGTGTTAGAGGCCATGTTTGAGACTGCTTAATGGAAGCATAAATTTGAAAAGGCTCAAAAAGAATAGGAAGAACTAAAAATAAAATTGAAGGCTACTAATTTTGAAGTAGCGTCAGAGATAATTTGTATGGAATTCAAAGATATGTGCCAACATGCAGATGGTGTCTGGTGTGCTCACAATGGAACATACACGGCCTTCGTGGAGTATGGAAGACTGCTTGATAGGATTAAGTAAATGGAATCCCTTATCAAGGAAAAAGATGGAGATAATAATGATTTGCTCCAAGAATGTCATAGCCTCATGAATACACATCAAAATTTCCAAAATTTCTTGACACAGGAATTGAGTGACTTCAGCCAACCACTATGTATGGCCATGCCAGATTTCTTTGAAGAAATAGATTTTAAGAATCAGGAAACTTGGAAAAATGAGATATCAAAATATTTGCCAGGCATCCTTGATGGCATCAATGATGAGGATGAGGTACTCAGGAAAATGCATAAGAATCTCAAGAGGATTTCTAGATTGGAGAATGTAATGACAGACACTCTACAAAATGCAAACACTTATGCCTGAGAGAAATACATTGATTGCATGTCAAAGGTTAAATTGTTCCTTGCACGAGCTGTATGAGGAGGTAGTCAGATTTTGGTTGTTGTGGATGCATTAACATGGTGCTTGAGCCTTGAATAGATCTTAGGTGGTCACAGGTGCTTGTTGATGATTAACGGACTGTGGTGCATCCAACAATAAACTCTTTTTAAGTTTCTATGTTATGTTAATTATGCTTTAGTTATGAAACGATGTAACTTTTATGAATGAACCTAAAGCTTGTTGCTTCTCGTACAAATAGGGAAACCAAGGTCCGATTTTGATCATCATATCATCATCATTTCAATCCATTAGAATAGATACTAGACCATATCATCCACTTATTCATATCAAAAGAACTCATGTTATGTATGTTTATAATATGAGCAATATAATGGAGCAGATACATTATAACTCATAATCCATTTTCACTGTTCAATTATTGTGTCGATTTTCATGCTTATTTATTTCTTTGTTGTCTCCAAAGTGGTCTTTTCAAGTTGTTTAAATCTACAAGACTTATCATGGCACATTTGTTGTTATTGTGTGGATGCTTTGATTGGTTTCTGGTTAGGTGTGAATTAAAGTCCTTTCAAATAATTTACTTTAATTGGTTCATATTAAGGATTAAAGTCCTCTTAGAGATTGGCACCCTCTTATGGTCTAAAAACTTGCATTTTTGAGACCCAACAGATTGCAAATAACTTTGAAAATTTAGAATTCTATGAAACAATGTATATATTCTATGAAACAATGTATATATTCTTATACTTGTAAATATTCTTGTATATATTCTTGTACTTGTATATTCTATGAAACAATCCTTATTTTCTATGAAACAATGTATATATTTTTGTACTTGTAAATATTCTTTTACTGTTATGTCTATTAAAGAAAATAGAGTTTGAATAAAAAATGCTTCACCCTTTTTTGTAAGTGAGTATGTGAATTATTGTTTAAGGAAAAATCTTACAGTGTTTACATTTTCAGTTTAGTAGTTTCAAATCTTCATTTTCTATGTATATAAAATTGTATGTGCTCTTTATCTCTAATGACATAAAATAGTAATGTCATTAGAATCAAGGTTTTCAATTTTAGCACCATCATTGTCCACACTTTTCATATCCCGTTCAATTTTAAGTACAATCATCAAAATTTTATTTTGATTTCTTGTCCCAGTTAATCTTGATTCCTTTCAACACAACATAGTAGGTTGCATGTTAAACTTCAAACATTTTCTTTGCATTTTTTTGTATATATTATTTTCTCAGTGCATTATTATGTAACAACAATTTCACTTCTGAGATATATAGTAAAAATAAATGAAATCACATGTTTTCTTTGTCAAGGGAAATGTATGGTGAATACCCTATGCCTTTCAGATAAGTGTGCAAGCAAAATAAGACATAACTGATTGAATCTGATTTTCTACTCTACAATTATTTTTTTATGTGCTTTTTACTTTTTGCATGTGGATTGCCCTTAGAAAGAGATGACTTATCTTTTATTAAATGAAGCCTTTACATTTCCTATCTACAAAATGAATTTACTGCTTGACAAGAGGTTTGTGAACTTCATACAAATTAAGATTGGTGTAAAAGGCCATCCCCGCAAATGTTGTTTGGTCTAGAATTATAATGAAAAATAAAAAGGCTTGCTAGGAGAATAAAACAGGTTTTCAATTGTCCAAGTACAACATAATATTATTGAAGCATTTCAAAATTTAGGCCATAAGAATCATCCTTTTTTAAACATGGACTGCAAATAATTCTAAAAAATTTAGAATTCTTGGTCATTAACATTATTGTCTACTACAATGCCATCCAGTGTATCATTGTCAATGTTCATATGTTCTTTAAAGTATTTAATATTATCATCATCCTCATCTTGACCTGCATCATCTTCATCATCATTTAAATTTGACTGTAGACCATCTATACTATTACCAAATGTATTTGGATCATCATTTTCTATACCATCCATATTGTTGTCTTCCATAACATCATCTAACTCTGGATTATTGTCTTCTTGTGCCTGAACATAACCATCTTCAACATCATCATGGATGTCAATTTCTTCGATGCTCTCTAATCCCTCTCTCTCATTTTGTTGGCCATCATTGTTTTGCTCAGTATCCACTAATGCATCGTCAAATACATGCCTTAATCTTGGATCATAATGTATGAAAAATATCCATTTCGGGTCCAAAATATCTTCATAGAAAAATACCTGCACATGAACAACATACATATATTAGATGTATGTTATAACAATTTTATTGAAATAAACACATGTATATATTCACAATAAGCTATGAATTAATAGATTAATGATCACTACCACTTCTTGTTTGAGTTAAAGAAATACCTACTCACAATGAATTGGTAGAACATAAGGCTCCTTATCCTCTAGTAGGAATGATGAGGAATCTATAGAAAACAATCCACTATGGGTATCATGTCTTCGTGTCCTCTCAAATGCTTCATACCATCTACACTTAAAAATACACTATTTAAAAGAGCGGTAATCCAACTCAATAATTTCTTGTATTTTCCCAACATATTGTAGATTCCCTTCAATTATATTCTTATATTTTGAACTTGATCGACTGGATTGCTTGAAGTCAACTATGATGCCATAATCGAAGGATCATCTCTTTACGTCTACACTTTCTACACGATAATGTCGACCATATGCACACATTGTTGGATGTTTCCTCTCTTGTGAAAGACCATTTATTTTAGTGAAAAAAAATATAATGGTGAATATTAAAATAGTTAATACTGTCAAAACTATAAGGAAATGACATTTTGTAAAATTCCAACTGTACCTTCTTTCACATCCTCTAGACATGTTGATTTAATCTTATGTTATGTTTGAATCTGTACCCGCATCTTCTATTTGATTTTGAATTTGTTCAGTAACCCATTCTAGTGTGCAATCTTTGCCCCATTCCTCAAGCAGATGAGTGGGAAGTGGAGTATTCCTTGGGTTTGATCTCTTAAACTGTCTCCTTGCTTCTAAAACTTCTTCTCTCTTTTTATCATATAGATCAATCCATTTGTTCATAAAGTCCATGTGGTACATAATGAACTTGTCGAGTATAGAAATTTTGTCTACACCTATTACATGTCAACATGTTTATTTCAAACTCCAAATGTCATGTTGTTAATTTGAAAAATAAATTATAGAGTAAATTAATGATTGCAAGAAAAACAACTGCACTGATCATGAATTTACTTACTAATTTCTACTTCAACACTATTAGATTGTGGTTTTTCTCCATCAATAATATCTTATGCTCGTTCTTCATCCCAAATGTGTGGGCCATCTTCAAAATCATTACCAAGGAATTCACATAGGAAGAAAAATGCTTCATTCAATACATACCCTTCAGCCATGCAACCCTCTGGATGTGCCTTTTGTCAGACATATCTTTTAAGAGTTTTCATATACCTCTCAAAGAAAAACATCCACCTCATTGATACGAAACCCGCCAATTCAATGTCATCGACTACGTGTATAAGTAAATGGACTTGTAGGTCCATGAAACTTGTGGGGAGCTCCTTCTCAAATACACATACAATTTCTGCAATTTCCTTCTTCCACTTTGGCACTTCAGATTCATGGATCTCCTTGGAGGTCACCCACCTAATATAAGAATAGTAAATTAGTATGAACCTTTAGTCATAAATTAAAATGAAATATAATATCTCTATGTCTCTCACACATGAACATTTCATATAACCACATACCTTGTAAATGTTGACAATCGACTTATGGCATTCTTAAGTCAACTGTAAGACATGAATCCCCCCTAATTGATAATGACATGATATGCTATCAAAAACATTTATGAAAAGGTCATTAGTTATTTTCTCTCACACAACAAAATATCAAAATAAATTTAGTGCTTAATCGATGTTACCATTAAATGTTAAATGTTGATATATAATACCTTCATTAAATTATGAAAATCACGTGTTTTAAATCCTGTGATATGTCCATCAACTATAAAAGCTTTAGCCAATGATGAACCATAGACAATAGGTGTCCTTATTGAATGAATGAAATGTTTTAGTTGGTCTACCTCTTTTTTTTCAAAATCCATGGAGCTTCTGCATATGTTTCATTTTCCCTATTTGGCCAGAAATGTTTTCTATCAAATTTGGTACGCGAAAGAGCAATATCTTTCCTCAAAGACAAGGTGTCCTTCTCTTTGCCTGATATATGTCGAAATATAGAATCTGTGACATTTTTGAAGATGTGCATAGGATCTAATAGGTGAGATATTAATAGATCCTTCCAGTAAGGGACCTCATAAAATATGGATTTCCTTTTCATTCCTTCTAGCATATTAACTACAACTTGTTCTGGTTCTTCAATTGAATCACCCCGATCAAAAAAATCCTCCCAAGCTTTCAATTCAGCATCTTCATACTTCTTAAGCCAATCACCTAGACCAATAATCATGGGAGGCCCTTTATTTTCAACTTTTCCATCAAATTGATTCTTCAGGCGATTTCTAAACCTATGATCTAGTGGTAGAAAAACCTTATTGCTTGCGTAAATAAATTTATGTAGATCTTTAGAATACTGCCCTTGAAATTTTTTTGTACATCTTGGACATGCAAATATCCCCTTGTTTGAAGCCCTGCAATTCAATAAGTAATGTTAATAACATAAAAAAAAATAGTATAAAACTAAGTATGAAAGTTGGGATGAAAATAAATTGAGTGTAAATACGTAAATATTTTATCTTACCAAAACAAACACCAAGTCCTGGGAAATCATGAATAGTCCAACATAGCACACCATACAACATGAAGGACCTATTTGATGGAGGATGTGATATGTCATACATTCTTATGCCTTTCCATAGCAGTTGCATCTCATCAATAAAAGGCGCAAGATAAACATCCATGTTTTTAACTTGATGTTTTCCTGGAACAATGAGAGTCGGCATAAGGTGCTCCTTTCTAACACTCATCAATGGGGGAATATTGTATACTATCAATTTGACTGGCCAAACACTATAATTTGAGCGTGGGAAAGAGAATGGGCACACTCCATCAATTGCAAGACCAAACCTGATACTACAGGGTTCATCTTTGAATTTTCTTGGCCATTTTTCCTCTATGTGTTTCATTGCTTTGGAATCAGCTAGAATTCACATGAGTCCATCTTTACTCCTATTCTTTGCATGCCAGTCCATCAATTGTGATAGTGAATTGCAATGAAACATTCATTGACGTCTAGGTATAATTGGCATGTGACGTAAAACCTTCTTTGGAATTGTAGGGCCTTGTACATTTGTACGATATCTCTTCTCTTTGCATACATGCCATTCTACCTTGTTTTGATATTCATCTTTGTATAAAATGCAATATTTTTTACATCAATGAATTTGCTTATATTCAATCCCCAACTCAACCAATAATAGACGCACCTCTCTGCAAGTTGATGGAAACACATTCTCTTTAGGAATATTTTAGTTTTTAGTGCCTTGTAAGATTTCCAGAGATTAAATCAATTGAATGTCTGACTTATGATGAACATGTTTGATATATCAATCTATACTAGGACTGTCTATATACAATACATGGTTTTAAAATCCCCTTAAAGAAATATAAACGAAGTTGATGAATGTTTACGAATTATGTACACTAATTGACAATGCAAAGTAAGAATTAAATTTCAACTCACTTCAACAGGGTAGTGAATACTTTGTCTGACCAACCAAATATGGACTTGATTTCTAATAATATTAATGTGCATGCCAGTTTTGAGGTTCTACTTGCACCTGATTTGAACATGGGTGTCTTCGCTACTTGCTTGATGGAGTCTTTGATGTTGTTATCATCAACATTACGTTGGTGGTAATTACCCCTGCTATCATCGTTACTGTTAACCATATCATCATTATTGTCATCATTGTTTCCATTCCCAAAGAAACCTATAAGAATTTCATTCAATCCTTATTCATGCACTGCATTTTCACTATCATTATCATCATCATTAAGGCTAGGTGGCATGCCATCAGTGTATGTGACTCTCATCATCTCTTCAATCTTTCTCTTCTCACCCTAGTGTGGTTTAAAGGATGGTTTGGATCATCTCGTCCAAATATTAATAACCCAGTTCGATGTTGGGTATTAGTATGTGTTTCATCAAAACCTTCTATCTATCAACAATGCAAGCATTATTTAATGTTTGGCAACAATTGGATAGATCATAAATGTATCAATTTCAAAGAAATATAATCAAATATGGCTTAAAAAATAAAAATAAAAATTGTATGAACATATATACATCAATTGAATAATGGAACATTATTTTATAGACTACCTTTTTTATACAATAATTTAAATAAAACACAATTTTGACAACATAGTTTATAAAACATCAGTCCACACTCATTTATTATTCTTTGGTTTTAATCGATATTATGAGGCATACTACCGATTGGAAGCTCATCATAAATGTAATGTCTTTGTACAATCGCTCATTTGAATTGTTTCTTTCCACAACATACAGAACATCCACAAACAACAATTTTCTCAAAGTATTCATCCAATGTACTATAGTCCTGACCTACCTCTTCTTCAGTGCAATCATTTGTTGTGTTCGCAGTATCCATTGTCATATCCTCTTCCACCCACTATCGTCTACGTGATTTAATAGTTTTAGGTCCACGTCCACGTACATATCTTCTTCTTTTACTAGTTGAACGCTCAGGCTCTGTATTTTCTCCAATCTCCATCTAAAATAATCAACAACATGCATTAATTTATGTCAAGATTGGATAATACTATAAATTTCAATAATACTGTGAAAAAAGATGGACGTATCAAAAAATGCCATCAGATCATTTTTTCCTAAGTTAAGTCAAAATTTGAGTACCTGATGTCCCACTTCATCTGTTGTGTCCTCATTTGATATAACACGATTTGTTGCCATGGCCTCGTCTTGCCCCTATAATACACAACATGGTAAATAAGGTTTAGTACACCAATTATATCATTTCAACGAGTCTGCTATCCAACACAAAACCTCACTTTAGTCATATATTTGACATATTGATATCTCCTTTATGTTGTAGCATTTGTGAATTCATAAACACCTTCCTCCTTTGGTTGAGGTTGCTTTCTCTTCTTACCTCTATTGTATCTACAAATTTCGTTGTCTCATCTATTTCCACCCACTTTCCTCTCAATGATTTAGTATTTCTACATCGTCCATGTCCTCTCTCCATGGTCTCCTCTGTGAATAAAAATGTTGCCACATAAGCTTTCATCGTACGACCATCGAGAAGGAAGAAGCAACTTGCGGGATCGCAGTAAAAACCGATCTACAACACCGAGCTAATGAAGGAGTCGCGGGACAGCAGTGGTCACCTCACTATCACACGCCTTTTGGTAGAATACTTGCAAGAGTCATTGCAACACCACCAGGAACAAAAGAAAGACTCGTATGTTGCCACAAAAGCTTTCATCGCACTACCGCTGAGAAGGATGAAGCACCTTGCAGGACAACAATAAAAACCGCTCTGCCGCACTGAGTTGATGAAGGAGCCATGAGAGAGTGGTGGTCACAAAAACAAGGTAGGAGTTGGAATTATTTCCAGCACTCTGGATCCTGTGATACACAACAATGAAAACAATCACTATACAACAATGATAGGCGCTAAATTAGGCGCACTTGGTGCTGCCTTAGGTGCCCCAAATAGATTACATTAACGGCCAAAATTCGGTGCTAAAGTTGGCGTTAACTAACGCCGACTAGACCACCAACTACTGAATCAAAATCGAAAATTAAAAAATTTCCCGCGTGAAGGAAGAAATCAAACGACAAAAAAGGGAAAAACGTCATGTGAAGGAAGAGAGCAGGACGCTACCAGCAACTAATGAGAAATTAGATTTAGTTTGCGAAACCATAGGTAAGGTTAAAAAAAAAAAATTCTTGGTTGAATTTGTGATTGTTTACTGCTCTTTGTTTTGCATTTGAATTCATGATTGTTTATTGGGTCATGGCCTAATCTGTCCAGGCAACCTCTAAATTGTCCCATCATTATAAATTGTAAAACCTTTGAGAAACCAACAAATTTTTTTACCCTACCCATTTGAGCTTTGGCTCAAAATATTATAGCACGAAGCTAGGATGCCTCCGTATTCTTTCCCTAACCTAGGTATCAAGGAAATAGTGAACTGCTTGGAAAATCTGGGAATTGGGTCAGTCATTGCTGAGAAACTGCTGAAAATAAATGTAGAAACCGCTTGGTTTTGCCCAGTTGCGCCATAGTCACTAATGCCATGACAAATTTGTGCAAGATTTCATTATGAAAAGGTTTTCATGATAAGGTTATCAACACTAAGCAAACCCAATGAACATATTTTCCCTAGGTTATCAACACTAAGCAAACCCAGCAAACATATTTTCCCACAAAAAAAACTTTCATACCACAAACTGGACGAAAAATTTCATACTTGAAAGTGTGTTCTTCGTTTGCCTCCATAGACTGGACGAAAATAATTTTCCCTAAGTCGCCTCAAAATGTCAAGCAATAGAAGGAAGCGAGCATTGTCAACAAACTTTGGCCACAATGAGGTGATTCATTGTCACTTTATAGATTTGTAAATGTTTCCATTGTTTCTTTGAATTTTACTTTTTACTTTTTACTTTTTAAATATAAAAGAAGATATATAATTTGAAAATATATATATATATATATAGGGACATGAGACTGACAAAGATAAAGAGGAATTTTAGTTTTTAGTTTTTTATTTCTAAATTTAAAAGAAGAAATATAATTTAAATATATATATATATAGGGACATGAGACTGACAAAGATAAAGAGGAATTGGCTTCCATAATGGGGGTAGAGGGAGTAAAAAAATTGGTTAATGTGGACTAGACAAAGCTTTCCAGATACATAGAAAAATAATCTGGTAATGCCCCTCAAACATTACAAACAAATCATTTGTGTGAAAGGGAATCAATTGATTCCCCAACCAGTCCTGGATGAAGCAAAAGATCCAGGAGGAAATCAGTGACAGTAAACTCTAAGAATGTGGAACAAGGAAGAGAGACTTCCAATGTCCCAGCCACTTCTGGGACATAGAATTTTTCCACCACACCATCTTATGAATCTTGCATTGGTAGCTACAATACAAAGATAGAATATGAGGTGGTTTCAGGGGAAGTCCAAATGACAGATGCTGGGAAAACATTTGTGAATAGGTTGAAGGAATCATACCTTCAACGGTTCAAAGACCATCTACATTTTCCATTCTCACAGATACCCATGCAACTGAAAAAAGCAATTATCCATGACATGGAGACTGAATTTTGCACAGGTTGGTCTATAAAGAAGATAAAGATACAAATGTCTCAACACTGCAAGAGATTTCGGTGCAACCAAACAAAGAAGATAAAAAAAATCCCTCCTGAGCTAAGGCAGAAAAGAAGGCCAATTGATGTAAGTGTGAAAGTATGGAAAGAGCTTGTAAAACCATATGAGAAGTCTAATGCACAGAGGAAGTTCGATGAGGAGAGTACGTAGGTATTTGAATTTTCTCATAAGATTTTATAAAATTTATTAAATGATATTTAAATTTTATTTGTGCATAGTTAAATTGAATTAGTATATGTTTCAGGACAAGGCCTCAAAGGCTAGGCTTGAGAAACTTCGTGCCATGCATCACAGTGGCCAGAAAGGTTTACAGGCCTTGATCGATACATTTGTAAGTATATTTAATATTTTAAATGATATATTTTTTTTATTTCCTTGGAAAAAGTAAATGATTGCATATTAATTAGTTTAACTAGTCCATGTGCCATGTTTTGACAGGAGGAGAAATATCCCCACCATCCAAAGCAATTTGAAAAGAATATGTTACAAAACAAAAAGTGGAATGATTTTGTAATCTGGATGGAGAATGAGGTATCAATAGTTGAGTTTCAATAACTTAGTTGGATATTGTTGTGTTAAAATGTCAATTTGCATCTCTTGTGTTGAGTTGTTTATTGATGTGTAGGATGAGTAAATAGAGCTCAAATCTTATGATTACAAGATGACCATTTATGTACATGAATAAATAGTAGAAGGATGTAGATGAACTCAATTCATCCAACTTTATGCCTCTAGGCAGGCATTCCTCTTGAGTATCTAATATTAGGTGCCTGAGACTTCCTTGTAGCTTTTACCTTTCATCACCGCCTTTCCTGATCTTCATTGTCAGAATTCATCCCATGTTTTACCTTCCTCCTCTTCAGAATCTTCTTCTTCTTTGTCCTCCTCTGACTCCACAATAGATTCATCTTTTGAACCTTCCTCATCTGATTTTGATTCCTCTTCTACATCAGAGGGTTCGTATCCTTGATTTGAATCTTCTGAATTATCAGAATCAGAATCACTAGCTTCCATATTTAAAAATTCCCAACCACCATCTTCAATAAATTTATCTGGATCATTAGTAATAGTCTTCAAAATTGGCCACTAGTTCAAGTTCATTTTTATTTCATAATACTTTATATCCATGGAGTTCAGCCATTCCTTGATGCCATCAAGCGAAGATTGAGGAATGACGTACATGCAGATTACATCCTACTTGAAGTCTTTGAAAACAATAGCCATATCAAATGAATTTTCCCCAAGTCCTACTCTCTCAAGGTTAACAATTCTCAATCTCACTAATAGCAATTACTAAGAAAGGTAATTCCACCAACTCCACCAAATAGTTTACTGTAGGAACAATAAAAGAAGAGGCTTTGAAAGGAACTCCATGAAAACCAAGCTCTCTAAATGGTATATCAAACTCTAGTTCAAAATATTTTAGATGAGGCTTCTCCCATAGCTCTCTTACTCGCTTGACAAATCCTTGAAACTCTGACTTCTTAACATTCGAAAGATAATTGGAATTTCCTCAACACCCAGTAGAGCTATCCAAAAAAGCTAACTAAAAACACAAATGTGCTCCCGCACACAATGGCCTAATGACTGGTTGTCATAGAAGTCAAACTACCAAAGTAACAACACTAATAGAGTTAACATATATGCATCATTTTCATAGACAGTTGAAATGCATAACAAATGTTAATCAATACATTGAATTTTGAGATGCGTTGAAATTAAAAAAAAAACATGTTTTGGGGAAAATATCAGCAGCGTGGGGGAAGAAAGCATTAACCCTAATAAAAGCATTTTATGTTGTTCTTGATACAACATCTGTAATTTTTCCTTGGATGACAGTACTAAATTTCTATATGTTGTACCCCTTAAATGTCCTACATGTTACAAATATGGAATAACAATGCACAACTTTGTATTGAGTCCAAAGACCAAGGCATTCTGAATAAGGGTAGCTAAACTTGATAAGGATGCAGTCACTATTACACGTATTGACAATCCAAAATAGTCATGTAAAGACATCTTCCTGTGAAAACCATAATCAATAAAATTATGCACATTCAAATCTAAGTTTGAAAGCTTGCATTTTAGTCCATGCATCTAAGTCCTTGTTGAAGATTGAGGGTGTCAACAACAAAGCTAGAATAGCTCTTCTTAAACCATAGCTAGTTCTAATGTGTAGTATTTCTAAATTCAAATCCACTTCTCAACTAAGGAAAGGAGGTAGGATTGTCAGGTGCTACCTCAAACAGAAAAGGCCATAGAAAAAATTGAAATAAAAGATCAAATATGTGAGACAACATAGTTGTAGACCATAGATAATCAAAATTATTGCAATGCACATATGATTGTGATACAAAAAAAAGGTGCTTACACATTCGCTGAATATATCCTCATCAAAATGACCAAAAAAAAATTTCAAATTTGTAAGTAAACTTTGACAGTCAAGAAAAATAGTCATAAAAATTGGAAGTAAACTTTGGCAGACATGTAGGTGAACTTAATTCATCTGAATTTATGCCTCTTGGCAGACATCAGGATCTCCCCTCCTAAAGCCTGGACCACATCCATTACCTCCACATAAAACTGGACATCCTTGGTCTTCTTGGTTCCCACGCCATAATATGGTTATGCAAATGAAAATGAAGAAAAGTAATCATCTCCTTCTCCACTGGCTAGAAGAATGCATGCTTAATGTTTTGATACATGATATCAACTCTCTCTTCTTCTCTCATGGTTGAATACCAAAATCCATTATGGTGGGCCTCCATAGTTCTAGTCATCTTTTGTCCTCTTCCACCAAATGTTGGCCTGATCCATACGCCTGCCAGCCTAATTGGCTTTATTTTTGAAAGCTGAAGTTTCTCTTGAGTCACCAGTGTAGCTCTCTCTTCCTTTTCAGACTCTTTCATTGCTATAGATCGTCTTTGGGATTTAATCATTTGTACCACATGGTTGATGTGCTTTGAATCTTTACATCTAAAGGAAATTTCCTTAACGTAAATACTACTAGGGAATTTCAATGTTGCCATTGTGGTTGGCATTAAAGTCGGTACCTACAACATTGAAAATTATGCTTATATAAGAATTCCATCCATCTTGTTGGCTTGTAACACTCTTGATGGTGGCTACATTGAATCTGATTTTGATTCCTCTTCTACATCAGAGGGTTCATATCCTTGATCTGACTCTTCTGAATTATCAGAATCAGAATCACTAGCTTCCATATTCAAAAATTCCCAACCACCATCTTCAATAAATTTATATAGATCATCAATAATACTCTTCAAAATTGGCCGCCAATTCAAGTTCATTCTGATTTCATAATACTTTATATCCATGGAGTTCAACCATTCCTTGATGCCATCAAGTGAAGATTGAGGAATGGCGTCAATGTGGAGTACATCCCACGTGAAGTCTTTGAAAACAATATCCATTATATCAAATGCCTTGCCCAAGTCCTACTCTCTCAAGGTTAACAATCTCAATCTCACTAATAGTGATTACCAAGAAAGGTAATTCCACCAACTCTACCAAATATTTTATCGTAGGAACAATAAAAGCAGAGGCTTTGAAAGGAACTCCATGAAAACCAAGCTCTCTAAATGGTATATCAAACTCTAGCTCAAAATACTTTAGATGAGGTTGCTCCCATAGCTCTCTTACTCGCTTGACAAATTCTTGAAACTTTGTATTGATTTTATTTTTCATATCCCTCTCTTGTTGTTCTTCCTCAATTTCATCAGGATCATACATTGACCTTCTTTCCCCTCCTAAAGTTTGGACCACATCCATTACCTCCACATAAAACTGGACATCCTTGGTCTTCTTGGTTCCCACGCCATGATGTGGTTATGCAAATGAAGATGAAGCAAAGTGATCATCTCCTTCTCCGCTGGCTGGAAGAATGCATGCTTAATGTTTTGATACATGATATCAGCTCTCTCTTTTGCTCTCATGGTTGAATACTGAAATCCATTATGGTGGGCCTCCATAATTCCAGTCATCTTTCTTCCTCTTCCACCAAATGCTGGCCTGATCCACAAGTCTGCCAGCCTAATTGGCTTTGTTTTTGAAAGCTGAAGTTTCTCCTGACTCACCAGTATTAGCTGTAACTTTGTTGAAATTTTATTATGGTATATGCACTTTGATATGATGTAATATGATTATGGTTTTATCTCATATGTTGTAATATTAGATATATAACATAAAAATAAATTATTGCATGAAATAAATAATAAATTTTCATTTTTAAATGTTTTTTTTTTGCAAAACACGGGTCTTCCAAAAGATCAAGATGATCCTCAACATGGTATAGATCCAAAAAATATTGGTTCTGCCAGTACAAATCACATGGCAGAGGATGATGATGACATAGATACGGAAGACTCTGAGGCTGATGACAATGATGATGATGATGACGAAGATGACGACAACGATGACGAAGATGATGATGATGATGATGATGATGATGATGATGATGATGATGATGATGATGATGATGATGATGATGATGATGATGATGACGATGATGATGATGATGATGATGACGATGACGACGACGATGACGACGACGATGACGATGACGATGACGATGACGACGACGATGACGACGACGATGACGATGACGATGACGATGATGATGATGATGATGATGATGATGATGATGATGATGATGATGATGATGATGGTGTTGGTGATGATGATGATGATGAGACATTTTGGTAATAGTAACCAATGAAATTCATGATTATATAGACTACATCATGGATCATTGCTGATATATCATTATGACGACTCTTTTCATGGTTACTATCATATGTATCATTTTCAAAGCATATAGTACTATATTGTTGAGTTGTATCATATTGACATGTATCATTTTCACCATATCATTTGGACATGTATCATCTTGACTTGTAACATTTTGAGTTACATAATTTATCAATTTTATTTATATCATTTGTACATGTATCATTTTCACTTATGTCGACTGTTGGACATGTATTATTTTGACATGTTTTTGATGTATTGGCTTATTTGACTTTCACTTTTTTTAGTTATATATGATGATGATCTTATTAGTATTGATTTGTCAATTTATATATATTAAAAGTGGTCGATGATTTTTGGATGGATATTTATTAAGTATGATGATTTTAATTTACTGCTCAAGATGGATGTTGTCAAATTCAATCAAATTATAGATACTTGACTCACTATTTTTAATTATAGATGATGATCATGTTACAATAATTATATTTTTATTTAATCATATGAGTTAAATAATTAAATTACTTGTTCTATAATCATATGAGTTATTTAAGAGGCACGGTATATTTAACTAATTAAATTGAAATAAAACATATTAAATTAATAAATGGAAGCAAAACAAGAAGCAAACTATAAGCAATCTTGGAAGCAAAACCGAAAGCAAACCTAGAAGCAAAACTAGAAGCAAATCTGGAAGCAAAGTTGGAAGCAAAGTTGGAAGCAAAGCTGGAAGCAAAACCGGAAGCAAACCTGGAAGCAAAATCAGAAGCAAACTTGGAAGAAAATTTGGAAACAAAACTGGAAGCAAAATCGAAAGCAAAACTAGAAGCAAAATTGGAAGCAAAATTGGAAGCAAAACCAGAAGCAAAACCGAAAGCAAAACTGGAAGCAAAACTAGAAGCAAACTTGGAAGAAAAACCAAAAGCAAAACTGGAAGGAAAACCGGAAGAAAATCTGGAAGCAAAACTCGAAGAAAACCTGGAACCAAACTTGGAAGCAAAATCGAAAGCAAAACTGGAAGCAAAACTAGAAGCAAAAATGGGAGTAGACATGGAAGCAAATCCGGAGGCCAAATTGGGCACCTATTTCGGTGCAATTTCCAACGTTACTTCCTGACACTAACAGGGGTGCTCTGATTTTTCGGCACTAAATCCGGTGCTAAATTCGACGCTAAATTCAGTGGCAACGTCGGCGCAAAAATCGGCGTCGAACTTACCATGCCTGTTTGCGTTGGTTTGAGTGCCAGCCAAATTGTTCAATTCATGAACTCAAATACACTAAAATTCAGCGCAAAAGTCGACACTAATTGCCTATTGTGCTATTGTGTATAATGCCATCTTCTTAGTTTCCACTATTTTCCTTACCCTTTTGGGTGTTTCCATTACCTAGACTTTCCTTCAGGTGCTTAATCGATGAAAGTGAGTCGTCTAATCCTTTCTCAACAACTTGTGTGATGGCGGGATTAATCACCGCTCACACATGTTTTGAATTTCACTCTCCATGCAGGAGCGGTGCTTTTCACCACTCCTACACGGAGTAAACCTAACTTATATCAGATACTAAAGCGCTAAAATTTAGCGCCCTCACATTTTCTTTCACTATTTTTTTCAAACTCTTAAGATGTAGGAGTGGTGAAAATCACCGCTCCTACATGGAGTACCCCTATCCCAAAATTTTGAAGCGGTGTTTTTGTCCACTTGTACACTTCAACCAAACAAAGAAATAATATGCTTAAGTGCTAAAATTTAGCACTCGAGCATAAGAAAATGTCTTCCCCAAAATGCATAAGTGCTAAAAAATAGTGCTCCAACACATGGATTTTTCCTAAGTCCTAAAGATATCTAGGAGTGCTAATTTTTAGCGCCCCTATATGCAAACCATCATCTCAAGATGTAGGAGCGCTGATTTTCAACACTCCTACATAAAAAGAAGTTTTTTATTTTAACGCTCTAAAATCACTCTGCTTGTTCTCCGAACCTTGTTTCTTCGCTCACGCTCTATTTTTCGTGCAAAATAGCTCATTCACACTTGCTCCAAATTTCCTGCTCACTTCACACTTTCCAACACTGTAATTTTCCTCCTAACATTTGTTGATTCACTATTCTTGCAGTTCCTCTCAAGATCTCATCAGGTGATCCAAGAAGGTGATATCCCTTGATCCTGTTGTTTCTAGATGACAACAAAGAAGCCTTTGTCATCTTCTAAGATAGAAGGAAAAATGAAATACAAATATCAGGGTGTCTTTCCACCTACCGTGGTGATCTCGAAGGTGGATGAAATTAAAGACACTGAAATTGTTCATCAAGACCTTGAAGATTTTGTGAAAAGAATTGAGCAAAAGCCCTTAGAAGATAGCTTGAGAGCTATTGTCCATAGCAATTTGCACTTGGTATCCACATTCCTGACTTCTGCTCATAATATTGAGTTTGTTCTCTAGGTTGCATCTCACTACATCAGAGATAGTAGAAGTGTAATAGATTCCTTGAGGAAAGTCATGACGAGACTAGATCCTGAATTCTTTGATATTGTTTTTCGAGTTCCTCACATGGAACAATATACAAAGATCTCAATGCAACAGGCATAGGAGGTTTATGATGAGGATCCAACTAAGGCTAAAAATTTGATTAACAACCAATGGTTGAAAACACCTACGCCTACTATCTCAAGATGGCCAAAGGGGCTTCCTAGGAGTGATTTCAAAGAAGATGTCAGGGATATGATTACTCTTCTGAGAAAGTTTAAAGGATTGCCCGAGTCATCCCATTTTCAAGAATGGATGTATGAATATATCCAAATCATCAAGATAAATAAAGCTCATATTGATTGGGGGACTCAAATCAATGATGAAATTCATGAGTAGTTGATAAATGTGCCAACCACTCTAAAGTTCTAGATGACTTCTTATTTGGTGTATGCTGCCACAATAATGAGGCAATTTTCAGGGTTGTCTACAAAGGGGAACAAACATTTTGTACATGTGTATGTGTATTTTTATCAGTTGAAATTAAGACAAAGTCTTCATCATTTCAAGATGGTCATAGATGCCTTCTTTGCACCCCTTCTATTTAGTATTGATCCAACTCTTGAGAAGAAGAGAGTATCGGATGAGGCATAAAAAGTGGTTAGTAAAGTTGGGTGTATCTTTTTGTAATTTCCAAGTTTCATCTATATGAGAGTGGGTTGCTATACTAGGTGTCTGTAAATGTTACCTAGATATCCCTTAGATAAGTGGATACTCATGGAGTTGTGCAAACAACTGATCTTAGTCTATAAGGAACACATGAGAATTCACAAACTGGGTTTCAAGTTTCCATTGACAATTGGGAGGTATACTGTTCACAATGTACAAAAGGAAAAGTTAGTCTATGCAAAAATGCAAGTCATAACTATCAGAACATACAAATAGATATTTGTCTTTGACTACTGGGATGTGAAGAGGAAATTGAAGAAAGATCATCGACATGTCTACCACTTTCAAGACATATGGGAGGACTATAGGGATGAAGAAGACATCCACAAAATGGACTTTTGCAACCTAATAGTAGAGAAAATCATAGAGTTGGGTGTAGCTGATCTACTAGAGGATTTCCAAGATCCTAGCGACATCCTAAACTCTACTTATGAAGAAGATGAGATTTCTAAGAGGCCCTTACCTCCGATTCAATGGTCTAAAAAGGAAAGTATTTCTATCAAGGAAAGGCTTGCTCCCATCTTGCATAAAATAATAGAATTTCTACATAAACATGGTTTCCAAATGAAAGATTTCAAGATTGAATAAGAACAAACAAGCACCAGGAGTAGAAACAAGTCAATGGCAATAACTTCGTGTAAAGAACAAACAAGCGGCTACTCCCTCTTCTTCCCAAAGAGGCCCTAGAATCAAGTTCACCGTTGGTAAGAAAGTTACATAGACTATTGAAGAATAAGAGGCAACACAATCTGAACCTTCACATGCAAAAGGAAAAGAGCCTGCTTTTGAGGAAAAAAATTCCAAAGAAGAAGAAGGAAACAAAAGCGAAGAATCTGAAGAAGAGTCTGCAAAAGAAGAGGAATCTGGAAAATATGAAGGAGAAAAGGAAGGTAATGAGGAAGAACTTGGCCATGACGATGAACAATCTTTATCTCCACACAAAAAATATTTTCAAAGATCTTCCCAAAACGTCATCGCTTGTTACCTCAAATGTTCCTCATACACCTCCCAATCCTAATACTCCTCCACCTCCTCTACCTACTTCACCCCCTCCCACATCTACCATACATGCAGTGGACGTTTCTCCTCCCCCTGCAACATCAACCATCCTTTCCACTGCTCCTATAGTTTCAAACCTACAAACTGTTGATGTCTTGTCAATCTCTCCCTCATCCATCCCATGTTTGTCATCTCCATCTTTTGATATTTCATCTAAAGTTGAATTCAATAGATTTATGAATGATTCTTTGCAGAGTCAACTTGGTATGCAGTCTACTGGAGCAATCATGAAAGATACTACCCCGATTGTTACCATACCAATCATTTCTTCAGAAGTAGTAGTGACACAAGAGTTGGCGGTAAGTCAAGAAGCATATACTTCCTCGCTTCCTCCTTGATCGGTTTCTCAAGTATCGAAATGAAAGAAACAAATGATCTCTCTAGAAGAGCTTGATCTTGAAGAGATAACTCCTCCAAATGCTAAGGGGAAGAAAAAGGTGAAAGTTCATTGAAGATTTCATGTTGAAAAAACTGGTCATAAGTTTGTAGAGATTGGTCTACCCCCACAAGAAGAAGGTGATGTTAACATGGAGGACTACACAGTCATGAGAGTCCAGCTTGACAATGTGACAAATGAAAGTGAAAAGGAAAATGCACAAGTGGTCCTAGATGTATTAGAAAGAAGACCTGACAAGATGGAACATGCCCGAAATATGTACAAGGAGAAGGCTGAGTGTTATGTAGCTATTTTGATGAAACTAGCAGGATCTTCAGGAAATGTACAACTTATGGCTATGACAAGCATTGAGGAAACAACAGTACAAAAGGCGAAGAATTTTTCCTCAAAGGGTAAGGTGTTGTATGATTCCATTGATGAAATGATAGAACATGGTTCATAGGTTATAACTGTTGTGGATGAGAAGGCCACTCAGATAGCCAAGCTAAAATCAGAGCTTGATAAAGAAGAAATCATACTTTCCCAAGAGAAAAAAAAAATGGAAAAATGCCTCATTTTGGTCACGAATGAAAGAGGCAAAGCTGAGTAAGTTGGTTGAAGTTGGGGTAATTACCGACAAAGAGAAATATGTGGAGGTAAGAGAATCTTTCAAGCAACACATTCAATTGATCAAGTCTCTTATCAAAGATATCCACCAAGTACAAGAAGATGTCGAAGGACATCGTGTTATCCTAGAAAATGGAATTAAGGAGTTACCAGGTAAGCTCCTTGATGAAGATCATATTTTCCTCCCGGCCAATGAATTTTCACAAATCTACAAGGAAGCCTTCGTGAAGCAAGTGGATGATGCAAATTTTTCAAAGACCTCCATGCATGTAATTTGTGACATACGACTTTCTCTTGATAATCTCAAGACATATCTTGATAGATGCAAGAAGATTCACTCATCTGCCAGAAGATCAATCACCAGAGTTCACACCATTGTGGATTATACAATTGGTCTAGATGAGGCATTCGTACTAGAGACAAAGAAGAGATATGAAGACTTTTGTGCCCAATGCAAGGAATCATGAAGACTTCTTTTCATCTCCAGTGTTAGATAGTTTTTTGCTTACATTTATGCATTTTGTAAATAGTTCTTGACATAGTACATGTCTTTTTCCAAGATGTATTTACATGTAAAAACAAAGATGTTTTCCTAAAAAGATGGATGCCATTTTTGAAAAAGTCAACTAGTTAATTAGGTTAGATTTTCCTAGATTTTCTCCTAGATTCGCTCTTTTGATTTTCCTAATTTTTCTTTCCTCTCCCATCTATAAATAAGAGAGGATCCTATTGTAATGTTTTGTCTTTTATCTTTTGCAATGAAGTGCTGCCCTTTTGAGAAGATAATACATGAAACTTTGTGTTCATCTTTGTGTATCTATTTTGATCAATAAAGAAGAAAGTTGCATACCAGAATTTGTGTTGGAATGAATTATCTTTTGGATTTGATTGAGATTGGCAATGATTAGTGATTGAGATCTAAAGGGCTTTGAGTAAATCCATGTAAACTTTATGTTACACTCTTTTATTCGAATTTATGTTATTTGATTGAATGCTATTGGTGAGCTCTCTACAAGACTTTGTGCTTGTATTTGTTCATGTTGTTCATGGATCTATCATGGAGTATCTAGAAGACTTTGTGCTTCTAATACAACGTTGGTTATATATCTCAAAGGATTCGTTGGTGAAAGCTACAAAATGAATTTGTGCCTTCATGAGTTTTCTTGTTTTATCATTTATCATTATTATGCTGGTATTCTTGGTCTTTGCTTTGACAAGATAAGAATATCAAAATTACTACTTTGTTTTTAGTTTGAAGTTATATTGAATTAGGAACTCAAAACCATGAAGCATTGTAAAACATATTCTCTGAAAAAAGAGAGAATTATGAATGTGACACATTCCCATCTCTTAATCGTAGTGTTCATCATTGTGAATACTTAATTAGTTTTACTTAGTTTTAATAAGCAGTAAAAAGGGTGCCTCCCCTTTCTGAGAGGATAGATTGTATCTCACACAGGTATGGCTGAAAGCAAGTTTTGTAATCTGTTAAAGGGATTACATAATTTTCACCCAACAAATATCATGGGCCGAAACAAAATCCTAAAGTACCATGGTAAGAATTTTCATGAACCATGGCTCAATAGGATGTTAATAATATGTTCCCTTATGGGTCATAAACATGTTATTTACTTTCTTTAGCAAGATGCTTTATGATGCATCATTCTTTCATGTCATAATTGGGTCAAGATTCCTATTCCACAGTGTAACCTCCTTTTTATATGCTCTTATACACATCATACAATCTCAAGTAGACATATTACAATGCCATATATGCTCTTACAAGGTCTTGCACACATGTCATCTAATGGATATACATGGTATATTGGCCAAGCCAAAATGGGACACCCTTTTCCATTTGGGCATAGGATAAAAATAATATAGTTTATAACTTGTTCAACACTAGGAAAAGGTGTACACGGCCTAATCCCAACAAAGTATAATCAATTAGATCTAAAATACCCTAATTTAAAAGGTAAATTGGGTTCACTAAATATATAAAGAAAATAATTTCACTAGATTAGATTAATTTGGCCATTTAAATGAATGTAATAATAAACATAAATTAATGTAGATAATAGAGTTGGGATGGATAATTACAATAAATGTACAAAAATAAAGTGTAAGGTTTAGGGCTACTTAGCTCTAAAAGTAATGATGGAAGAATGACATTAAGGTTATACATAATCAATTTGCCACTATCCAAAAATTAATATCCTTAACTCGTGGATTGTCTTAGGATCTATACTATCTTAAATCACTGTGGTTCAATCTTGAATCTTGTAGGGTCAATCTTGAGTGGTATGGATTTGATCTTTTGCATAGAATTAATCTATGTTAGCGAGAATAATTTGATCAAATGTGTGCTTGAAAATTTATCCACTTTCACATTCTAGATAGCAAAATATTTCAAGGGGGTGTCCATGCCCATAGTTTAGGAGTTTGTTGACTCAATTCTGAATGGGTTTTCCTAAGTCAAACCCCTTTCATAGGCTAGGTTAACAATGATGAGAAGTATTGAAGACAATATTTGCTAACATGTAGATGTGATTCTTTTGTCCTATTATAAATTGAAGTGCACTCTATAATGATTTTTCTTCTTGCCATCACAATACTTGATTCTTGATTTTTAGATGAGATTGAGTGTATATTGAATTTCTTTAAATACCATGACATACCAACAAATTTGCACAAATATATGTTAAGTTAGCTCATAAAGACTAGAAAATGAAGATAAAAGACTTGAAATTTGAATTTAAAATTTAAATTTGAGTTCATGTTTACATACCTTGAAATTAAACAAGATCAATCCTAACAACTAAAAACTGAAATTAAACAAGATCAATCCTAACAACTAAAAACTGAACCTAAGAACATAAATGATAATTTCAAAGACTTTGAGCAAATATATAAGAGTAGGTCCATATAAGAGTAAAAGAATTGATAAACAAATTTAAATAAAGATGGATACATGATCTAAATTAAACATTAGAGCATGCCACTTATCGTAGATTCTTGTATTGAAACATTCCACCAAATGGGCACAGGACAGGGGAAAATGTCATTGTATGCTGATTTTACCATTCCAATATATTAATTAAAATTAAAATTATACCTGTCACAAAATAACATCAAGTACCCCTGATCAGACAGTGGCTGTCCTATGGACCATAGTGTAAATTGCAAGCAAATCCTTCCATGTAAGGAATTTTATTTTGCTACACACAAATCTATGATTTCCTAAATCTGTTGAGAAGGGAGGCAATGCATAGGAGGTATTTTGGATATAAGAATTGAATTTGCAAGTAGAGAAGCAATTCTGCAGAGAGTTGAAGCTGCGGGTAATTGATTGGTAGAACATTCATTCATCTGCTTTTGAAGGAAACTGCATTCTCCGAGATCTAAGGCTTTTGGGCGGCCGATCTAGATCAATTCTAGCACAATCCTCCTTGTTGCCCTTCAACTCTGAATCTTTGGAATCCATAATATTTTTGCTCCAAGAAGTTTTCTCTTGACGACCAAGGATGCTCTGATTAACCTCCAATTCTGTAGAAAACTCACCACTCATAAATGATCTGATTTCACCATCAGTACCAACGTTCTTGTAGCTATTTATTGATCCTATTTCATCTATAGATATAAAGTGGGTTTTTTGGTCTTGCAGGTTTGCAGAGTACCATCTTAGCTTGCCACTGCCTTCGCATTTGCGTAATCCTTCTTTGTGTGAGTTTTGAGAAACAATGAATTTGCTTGCAGTGGCAATGCCTTGATAGGAATCATCTTTACCATAAAATTCTGATGGATTGGACTTTCTGGGTATTGGGGTTTTGCTGCGAAACTTGAATTTGATCCTTTCAAAATCATCTGATAGCACGGTGTTACTTAGCCCTGAGCTCCGTGATCTTTCTTTTCCAGCTTCCTCTGCAAAAGACATTGTTGGCCTTAGCTTCCTTTCAGACATGCATCTATTGGGTACCCTATTTGGGTCCTGGTACTGTCCTCTTCCTAAGAGAGGGACACCTCTTTCAGACTTTAAGTCATCCAAAATAGTGTGAGGGTGATTGAATATGGAAGGAGATGGCTGATTATTTGACCTTGGTTTAGCCCAAGATATTGGCGTATTGAAGCAAGCTTCTCTCCCACCTTGTGCTTTCTTTCTGTTAGGCGCATCATTACCAATACTCTGATATTCAGAATCACTATGATCATAAGTGCCTCTCTGTTGCTCACTAGACTTGGAAACCCCACACCTTGTGAACCCTCGAATCTGTTTTGAATGCCTCTGTTCATTTGTGTCCCTCAAGAAACTTCTTTCAAAATCTTCATCACTGGAATTAGAAGAGATTTCGCTTGAATCATTGGTTGTCTGGCTTGAATTCTGATTATATTCACGACTGGCGAGAGTCAGCGCAGCGCGTGCAGCTATGGTTGCATGTTCTGCAGAATCAAGGGCTTCATGGGCTGCAGTTGCAACATCTGTGTATCTGATTTTCATCCCCTTGTATCCAACATAAAACTCATCAGCCCTTGAGAATCTAGCAGAACTACAGCGGTCATTTCCAGTAGGAGATTCTTGGTGATCGTCATTACAATTCCTAGTTTTTTGACCTTTGCTCTGAACCGACTTCTCTTCTTCCCATGGTGAGCTCTTTTGATCTTTTCCAGCTGAACCAAGTTCCCCTGATCTGGCCGGCCTCACAGAGGACTTCTTCCTATTTTCAAGCACAAAATGTACCTGAGAACCATAATTTTCAGTGTCAGGCAGCTTCCCTTTTCCATTTTTGGCAGAAAATAAATTGTGCATTTTCTCCTCTTCATCGTCATCAAGGGAAGAAATTGTCGATAACGGTGGAGAAGAGGAAATTTCAGGTGCTGGCTGTAAAGGTTGTGAATGCACGGGCCATTTCTCCAGTTCACTGACATGATTGGTATTTTCTAGAACTGAACTTACTTCATAAGAACGCCTTGATGATCGATCTATCTTCTTTGCTTCAGTGAAGCTTTCTGATCCATCCTACAAAAAGAGGTTTTATAATATGTGAATGATTTCAACTGTATGATCTGAATATGCAGGTTTCTTATACAAAAGTACGGACTTTGGTGGCTGAATTACTTACCAGAAATTTTTCAAGTTTCCATCCAATACCATTTTCATTAGCGATTTCTTTCATCAACTTCACTTTCATATATCCACTCGGTGTGAGAGCTGACAATTTTTTGCTCATCTAAAAGAAAGTTTCAGATGCCAAAATTCCATCAGTACTGTATTTGGGACTGCTCAGGAGGAATTCTTGTAAGTATAGCCAGAGTTCAATGACAAATAAATTCCCTACCTCCTTGCTAACCCCACAATCAGATTGTACTTCGGGTAAAGCCGTAGTAAATTCTCGCCCATATTTCGAACTGAAAATATATCGAATTTGTTGCAGCTCAGGCAATTGTGCACATCTTTGCGCAGCAAAACAGAGACTTGCTATTGCTTCTCTCAGGCTATTGGGGCAGGACCTAAAAGGTTATCAAACAATACCAATTTAGGACATAATTACTTCTACGAAGCTATTCATTTATGTCTTCCCAAAAGCTAAGAAAGAAAAATGAGCAAAAGAGTTCTTACTTTTGTTTTTCAATAAACGACATTTTCCTGATCACATCACTACAAAACCCTTGAATGAGAACATATACGTCAATCATGTTCTGCTCTTTGAAAACATCGTCTACCTGCAATTGCATAGAATATAGAACCTCGTATTGGAAAGCCCATAAAATTCAAGGTCATATGATTCTGTTCTCTTCCTCCATAGAATGTACACAGAAACTAGGGAAAATAAGTCCTACTAGGGTTTCTTGATCCTCCATGAATTCTGGGTTTGGTTTAAATACAAAGTACTTTTCTACATCACTTAGTTTATAACTGTTTCTTTCTGAGATCTTGTTATTACTTTTTATCAGCTTAACAACACAGAAAATAAAGTTAAATTCTAAATAAATACTTCAGATTATGAGTATACCTTAGATAGTGCACTGGCTCTTTGATCATTCTTCAGAAACTCTGCTACATCTTTCTTGAAAGCATTGCGTAGGGTTTCTCTCTGGCTTTTTAATTGTACGGTGCGCAATATTGTCTGGTCCAAGAGGCTCTTACTGTTCATATCATATGCAACCGCATTAATAATTTTTTCAAAGCCCAAGTTTTTCTATTCTTTACACTCAAGCTTATTATTACTTGTTAATTACAAGTTTATGGCAACAAATGAGGATAACTTAACCTGGGAGAGATGTATGTGGCACTTTTTGTTGAAAGTATGCTGTTAAGTGGATTTGATTTTGGGAGAAATTTTATGGTTAAAACACATTTGAGTCAGAGTAGTATTAGGATGATTAACATCCAGAGAAATCTCGATGCTTCACCTTTGTGAGCATCACCTAAATGCAATGAATCTTAAGTGAACAATTCATTCTTATGAGAGATAGGTTTGTGTGGACTACAACTCATAAAAATGAGTCAATGAATTTGACTCAAAAACTACACAGTTGAATCCTGAGATCAATATTCTGCTAAATCAGACCTACATAACAAACACAACTTTGAAATTAATGTATAAGAACCACTCCCATTGTTCGTTTATGCATCCAAGTAGTTCTTAGTAGATGTAAAAAATATAAGAAGTGAACATATTTCATATATTAAATCTGATTTACTGTTTGGAACTTTCTGTAGATTTATAACTATACCAAAACCTGTAGATGTCAATGAACTTCTAAATCAGCATCTTCACATCCAAAGTGACAGTCTACGAAATCAATTCCCAAAAATGCAGCAATTAATCCTACACCTTACTTGTAGCCATATGAAACATACATTCTCATTTATGGAATTATGTCCTGCGAATTCACTAGATTACTGGGAAGTGGAAAGTAAACTGCTAAAATTAGAAAGAATTGAAATTATTGAAGGGAAAAGAAAAAGAAAATACCATTTTACAGGTCTGAAGCTCTTTGCCAGCAAAGTGTCGAGCAGTTGACCCATTTCCTTAAACCTTCAAAACCCAGCAACAGGGGATATTTATGGGTTCAGCTGTGTCACTCAGTCATCAGTTCGACATAGGAATTGCTTGATACAATGATATAAGTACTACTAGAGTTGTATAAATACCTAGAAAAGCCTTTATAGTTGTAAACAGTACCAAGTCACAGTGCTCACACCCCTTCTGTCCAAAACTTGTTCAGGAAAACTCTGGATTTATTCCACATAACCATGAGCTATTTAACTGTGATGAATGCATTGATTCTGATGAGTTTAATGCAAATGTACCAGGCAGCAATTTCAATATATGTAATCTTTGGGGTCCAGTTATCTTAACAGAAAGTCTCTCTCTTTCCCATTCTCAAGTTAATCCAAGTCGCAATCACGTGTACAACACTCGTGGAATAACAGCATAAATACCGACTGTAGCAGAACTCTTTAAACAAATTCCCAGTGCCAACTGATAAGGAAATCCGACATGACTGATTCTGATAATTCGGGTCTGTGCTGGTGTATGATAGCTATGACAAACCGTGTATATTTCTTCACAGATTAGACCGGTGGAGGAGACAAAAGAGAGGATCAAGTTATATGAGTCATTTTCAATGGTGAAGGCAATGTGTGATTGGAACAGATTTGTATTTTTATTTTAAACTGGAACTGAAACTCTGACCTCTGCAGCTTAAACCCCAGGTAAGGGTCAATTTGTTCACTCTCATTTGAAGGTAAGGATCTTTTGATTGACCTCCCTCCCAATTAGGATAGCCCTTACTACATTGTCAACTGTTCCAAAGAAGTTAGAAGTCCAAACGAAATACGATCAAAATAGGGATGTTCATAAGAACTGTTCAACACGTTGAATATTTAAATATTGTTAATGTCCTTCGCATTTGTAAGGTTGTAAGTTTTGAAATTTATTTTAATTCATCTTATATATATATATTTTCACTCTTCTATATGACATTATGTTGATTAATTTGACGTATGAATGTTTTAAATATATCTATCTAAAAAATATTTACTTAAATAGTTTATAATTATTTTATTTACTACATATTTAAACATATTTTTGATGTTGTTTATTTTTAAAATATTATGTTTATTATTAAATATTAATATTAATATTTTGATGTAGAAATGAATGTTAAATTTAAGATTAAAGGTAAGAGTTTTTGTTAACACTCTGATGTCATTACACTCCATCTCTTGTTGACATTGTAGATGTCTCTTAACACTATAAACAAATGTGTTTTATAATAATGATTTGTAACGCCCTGCCACGTAACTCTAGGGGACGACGCTATTACAATGGAAGCATAATTTTTTATTTTTTTTTAAACCCTGCAAGTTTATTTAAAATTGTCGTACGATTTTTCTTCCAAGATTTTCATTATAAATTTCTACAGGAATTTATATATTGTCATTATAAATTTCTACAGGAATTTATATATTGTCATTATAAATTTCTACAGGAATTTTCATACAATATATTAATGTGTGTGTGTGTGTGTGTGTGTGTGTGTATAAAATGATTGCTCTAGATGAGCAAAACATTGAAATCAATTCTTATAGAGGTTTTTCCAATTTTCAATGTAATCATTCTGGGAATTTTATTGTTTTAAAACAATTCATCTTTCAAAAGAATATAAGAATTTAATCTAATTAATTTTAATCACTATATAAAATTAATTTAATCTAAATAATTAAATTACTTTACAAAATAAATTAAATCTAATCATCTAAATCAAATTTAAAACTTCTAACAACATTAATCACGATTAAATAAATAATCAATTTAAAACATTATAAACATTAATTAACATTAATTTCCCACAAAGTATACCTTGCAAAATAATTAAATGACAAGGCAAACGGGAATAACATGACAACAAAGCATGACCAAAACAAGAACTGACGACACTATGACTAGGTTTGTGGTTTGACAAGGAAATCTTGTTACTATCTCCCAATCAACTATTTCATTGGGCAATGGACACACTCAAACCTGTGAATCCAGGTGGGGTCGATGTCCTGTACCTGCAATCCTACAATCAAAACATATGTCGTACATGTATATAGATCATGAACAATCACATTGTGAAGGGAAAATCACAGAATCGTAGGGCGCTCGCAAGCGAGTGATGCAATCCTGTTTCCTTCATCAATACAGTGTCACATCAAAACTGACGAAACTAAAACATCAAATAACTACAGATGAACATATATCAATATTGGTTGGATAAAACTGTGGTTTCTGAATTACTCTTTAAATTGGATTTCATGTACTTTTTGGAAATAGCTTCCTCAGTTCATCCTAAAGTGTCAATCCGGGAACGTAGGCTTTTGAACTGTGTTGTGGCAATATGTCGAAGAGCTGCAATTAACAAACCAAGGGTTGATGGATGCAACCTAATAGAATTTACTTATGGGCAAAATTCGGATTAACAGGTGACAGGAACCTGTGAAGAAATAGTTCTGCATAGAAACAAATTACTAACACTTAACAGAAGAGTGGTAAAGTAACAAAATAGAAATCTATTTGAGAATAACATTTCATAGAGTTGAAATTGAACTACTGAAAACAAACCTCCAATACTACTTAATAAAAATCCAAAACAATCCCATTGACTTATTCAATTGCTCTTATGTTTAATGATCTGCATATACCAGCAAACAGCTATTGAATGAATACAGATTGTATGGGTAAGTATTTAACAACTTAATACCGATTAATGCCTTCGTGGAAATGAATCACACAACAGAAGATTTAGACAACAATACAGTAATGAAATAATTGAACAGCTTATAAATTCAAAGCATACATTACCACACACACAATCTAATGCAATAATCACCAATCAATCGAGGAAGTGGGCCCTGCCTTCGCCGGTCATTGGATGATAAAAACTCGCGTTCACAGAATTATGCTACTATCGCTTCCATTCATCCAAACAATCATAGACAGAGTATATAGAAAATCACCACGGTTCTGCTTTTAATTATGTATATTGATATATAGTTTTAGCGTACACGCATATATATACATATTGAAGCTTACCTAAATGTCTAACAGTCTTTCAGATGTAATCGATAAAATGTTTTGGTTGTTAGTGGCTTTCAGCCAACAACCTTTAGAAGATAATCAAAAATAGTTTTAAAGTCTTTTGAAAGTTTTCCAAGAACAGTGTAACAACCTAAAACAGAATGACTAATCTTTGACAAGTAAAAACAAAAATGACAATATAACTTCAGCAATTCAGTTATCCTTCCACCGATATCCTTCATGCGCGTCGTCAACCATTAAACACTTCCTGTCACCAGAATAAAAAAGATAGTTAACAATAGTCAGCAAAATCGGTATTTTTACTAGTTTTAACCTTTTCTTCTATTTCATAAAATATTGTCTGTTCATTAACAAAAAGTGATAGGAACAACAGGAGACACTAGGAAATATGACAAGGTTTGACACAAATGAGAGGTAAAAGGATGACACATTTTGCCCTCATCATTTCCCCCCAGCTGAAGACCTTGCATGTCCTCATGCAAAGAGAGTGTAGAATAAAAACCAAAGAGAGAAGGGACAAGTTTTTGCAAGGTATTGACGACTTCTTTGACACACAATTGATGAAGTTCCTACAACTTTTTTTCATACTCCTGAATGGTTATCTTTGATGTCTTGGAGGCCTGTGCCTACTCAAGTGTTACTTTCAACTAACTGATTTCAATTGCTTGCGATGAGTTGAGTGAATCTGTCGCTTGAATTTTATTCTGTAGAGTTTCATTCTCCTCAATCAGCGTAGTCACCAAGTTCTACAGGCTACAAATGTCATCATTAGTGGGCAAGGGTTGTTCTTCCTCATACTCCCCCTCTGCCACTGGCTCTTAGTCGGCTTGTTGTTCTTGGTGAAGGGTTTCAATATTGCCCTGTTTTTGATTCTGCATATCCACTTCAGACCCTACTCTTTCTTCTACTCGATGCTCTTCTTCTTGGGTAGTGTCATGCGGCATGTGATCATCAGGATTGTCAAGATTATTATAACTTTTAGCCGGGGCAAACTCAATCCGAACAACATTTTCATCAGGAAGATCTTCTTGACTGCATGGAATCTTTCTGAGACAAGGGAATGTTGGGGCAATACCTCAAAGTTTTTCTCAAGTTCTTCACCTAAAATAGGAGAATTCTAAGGTGGCATCTTGGGATTTTGTTTAGGCTCCTGGAGGTGTTGTGAGGGATCCTCAAGGCTTGTCGTTTGTTGCTTCTTTCTCTTACTTCTTCTCAACTCCCTAGCAGCAACTTTTGTTCTTTTAGTTTTGCGAGAGACTGATGCCACTATTGTCAAATCCCCAACATCCTCAGGTGTTTGCAAACCTGAACCACTAGCTACATTAGCCAGGTTGGCTAGTTTGTCTGCGAAATTAGTTGACAATTGTTTTCCTTTTAAAACAGTAGTTGAAGTAGTCCCACTACGTCGTTTCTTTTCAATCCCAGGGCCAGGGTAGAGACTTCAGTAACCTTAGGGTTAGGTTGTTTAGCACTGGAACCCTTAGCCTTTTTTCCACTAGACCCTAACGTTTGTGCCTTTCCTTTCTTAGTACTATCAAGAAGAGTTTCAAGCTAAGGATCTTTGGTGCGTTTATCATCTTCTAAGCTTCTCTGACCTGACTCTTCCTCCTCTAGGGTGTCAGTGGATTTTCCTATACTCTTGGAATCTTCTTTGGCAGAGTGTTCTGAAGTAGGGAGGGTATCTTCAATGAAATTCTTAGGGGTTTCATCTACAATGAAGGAGTCCCAGTCCCTAGGAGGTGAAAGTCTCTTCAATTCTCTTATGATTAACAATTTAATCAACCCATGGTGTGCCAATGAATTCTCCCTACCCTTCTGAACTACTTTACACATTTGCATTAAGGAAGAATATAGAAAGAAAGGAATGTTTACGAGTGCACCCCATCTCAAATGTGTCATTAGTCAGAATTGTTTTGCGTAAACATATACATACCTTCCTTCACAAGTCAAATATTGGATAACAAATTTCACCACATTGTTCCAGGGAGCGAGGAGTGAAGATAACTTTGTGCCCTGACCTGATACCATTTCGACCGATTCTCCATGCACCAGGAACTTCTTACAGAGGGATTTGAGGTCTTTCTCACGCCCAAAATTGTCAAGAAAATAATGCTCTCCTGTTAACGGAAATACCGTGACATCTGCTATACTTTCGAATGAGAAAGGAATTGTTATCCTATAGACTCATGCCCGCGTATTGTTGGATGTTGTCATGAACTTACGAGCCAGTTTCTCATCAAACCCTCACAATCTCTTGAAATACGCATCCTATCCTGCTTGCTTGAATATCTTGTAGGCCTCAGACATCGTAGGAGCCCTTAAATCATCCATAGTTGTTGTCTCATAGCAGTGTCTGCATTCTCCTGCCATATCTTTACCAAAGGGTGCAATCCAAACAGTTCACAGTTCAAACTTGGTAAAGAGTGAGAACAGTTTTGCAAAGACAACTATTACTAGGAATAGGACAACTTTTAATTGGTAGTTTGTGTAGATGATAAGAATGGGTTTATGATAAGTGGTTAAAAAAATGGAGGTTCCTAGTTTATTATTTGCAGCGAATTGTAATGATTACGGTGGTATTAAGAGGGAGTGTGCTATTTATGACGGATCATACCGGATTTCAATGAATGTAGATATGATGGGATGGGGATTTTGTAAAAAGGATGAGACACGACAGCAAATGTGACACTTCCCCCCTAGTTTAGCAAGTTACCCGGCCATGGGTGATGTCACCATTAGTAAATGAACAAGCGGTATTAAATAAGATAAAAAGAAAAGGAAAGAAATGTGTAATACTGATACCAATGACCGTTGATGGACAGGAGTGGCGACGTGGCAGCACGTGTGTTGAAATCGGTGCTGATGCTGATGCTAGCCCACAACAATGATAGAGCGGAAGAGTGTAGTGCGGGAAGTACAGGCATGATGAAGCCGAATAGAAGCAACTAGCTGGAGAATGTCGCATGGAAAAGAATGGACGAGAACAACATCAAGGTGGAGTACGGTGACTGACCAGGCGGCGGTCTTCAAACAGGAAAAGGGCTTGTGGCAAAGAAGAGACTGGAAAGTCAGCCAGGAGGTAACCGCATCAGTTCTTGGCATGAGAGAGACATGAACACAAAATCAGCTGAAGCAATGGTTGTTGGCTGAAAGCCACGAGCTACCATTGTGACACGAAGGGCACCAATAGATGTGAAGGGTCGTAGAATCTGACCAGGCAGAAAGGACAACGCCAACCAGCAGAAACAAAAAGGAGCTCCTGACAACCAGGTGACAAGAACAAGGCAAGGCCAATTGCTGGGTGGCAGGAAGAATAGGCGAGGTGCCAACATTGAAGATCTTGCTTGGTCGTGTGTTGTCTGCCTTGTTTTCTTCTTTTTTTATTTTTCTTTATTTTTTGTTTAGACTATAGACCACCGGTTGTCCGGTTTTCAATCTACCACTGCCTAGTGGCGCCGAGAAATAGGTTTTCACCACTAAGTTTTTTTTTTTGTTTTTTTGAAATAGAAATGATCAATCTTGAAGGAGGCTGAAAGGAACAACAGTAAGTTCCTATGCCACCTCTAAAAAGAAAGCTTCTTTGGAGAGAGGCTTCTTGTAAAGTTTGAGGCGGTGACCATTGACGAGAAGAGATCATCTTTCTGAGTCAACTGTGCAGAGACGAACAATGCCATTAGCATATATGGTCTGAATCTCATAGGGCCCCAGCCAGCGTGTCTGAAACTTTCCTTTGAAGTCTTGGAAGTGAGAGTCGTATAGGAGTGCCCAATCGCCAAGTTGAAATGACCATTGGTGGATGTGGTGGTCATGCCATAGAGTACGTTGTTTCTGGATGGTCTTGGTGTGGAAGAGTGCTTCCTGGCGTAATTCATCTAAAGAGTGTAGTTGGTCGATGCGTGCCTTTTATGCATCAAAAAGATCCATACCCATTTGTAGTGCGGTCCGGAGAGTTTTAATCTTAAACTCAATGGGAAGTATCGCCTTCTTACCATAGACGAGCTCATAAGGGGTCAGACCAGTGGTGGTCTTCCACGTTGTTCAATAGGCTCACACTGCCTTAGGAAGTTGTGTAGCCCAATCGCGTTTATGAAGAGAAACTATCTTAGTAAGAATATTCTCAATCTCTCGATTGGTGACTTCTACTTGCCCATTGGCTTGAGGGTGATAAGGTGTGGACTTGCGGTGGCGGATTTCTTATTCGCGAACCAGGGCAGAAATGAGTTCTGATGTAAATTGTGGTCCTTGATCGGTGGTTATCTCGCACGGCACACCAAATCTTGTGAAAATCTCGGAGTACAAGAAATCGGCTACTTTTGTATCTCTGTCATGCTTTAGGGCTATCACTTCCACCCACTTGGTGACATAATCAGTACATACAAGGATGTATTCCTTGTTCTGTGATGGCGAATTGATTGGGCCAACAAAATCAGGGCCCCACTTCTCGAATGGCTCTATGGACAACTGTGGATGTAAGGGCATCTCATCCGAGCGTGTGGGTCGGCCCATGCATTGACACTTGTCACAATGATGAACATAGCGTTTAGAGTCCTTTTTTAGTGTAGGCCAGTAGTAACCTGCAGTGAGAATCTTATGGGCAGTCTACTGAGCAGCAAAGTGTCCTCCGCATGGTTTTGTATGACATGCACAAAGTATATCGAAGACATCATCTTCGGGTACACAATGCCGCATGATATTGTCAATGCCAGTGCGAAAGAGAAATCCATTTATCCATGTATACTGTCAACTGAGGCCAACCAACTTTCATCATTCCCTTGAAGAGAAATGTGGTGGAAACTTGCATGTAACAAGGTAGTTTGCAATATCGGCGAACCAGGGACTCCTCGTGGATATAGCAAAAAGGTGCTCATCTGGAAAGGCATCATCAACTGGAGTAGGTTCATTGTCTGGCAATTGCAATCGGGACATAAATTTTGCAACCACATTTTCTTGACCAGGCTTATCAAGTATAGTTATATCAAATTCCTAGAGTAAAAGCAACCATCTAATAACTCTACCAATTATCATGGGTTTATTCATTAAAAACTGAATTGCCGAATGATCTGTGTGGACAATACTTTATAGCCAGTAATGTAATGACGAAATTTATTAATGGCATACACAACAACTAAAAACACTTTTTTAGTTACCTTGTAATTTACCTCAGTGCCCATGAAGTTCTTGCTGATGCAGTAGATGGAGTAGAAAAGATTATCCTCTTTTTGTCCAAGCACAGCTCCCATGGAACAGTCAGAGGCATTTGTGTGGATACGGAATAGTAGCTCCCAATTTGGTCCTCTAAGGATGGGTGTGGTGATGAGTTTTGTTTTGATGGAGTCAAAGGCTTCCTGACACTCAGGTGTCCAAGAGAAAGTAACATCTTTGGCTAGCAAGGCAAACAAGGGAGATGCAATTTTACTGAAATTTTGGATAAATCTTTGGTAAAATCCTGCATGGCCGAGAAAGCTTCGAACATATTTTTGACTAGAAGGCATAGGCAAGTCTTGGATAATTTGGACCTTTTTAGGATCTACTTGAATACCTTTGGAGGAAATGTAATGGCCAAGCAATATCCCTTCGGTCATAAGTATGTGGCATTTTTCATGACTCAATGATAGGTTGGTGTCTGTACAATGCCTAAGTACCTTGTCTAAGTTTGTTTTAGCCTCTTCATAAGTATTACTATGGACAGTAAAATCATCCATGTATACCTCAACACAATCGTTGACAAGATTTGCGAAAATGCTCAAAACTGCCCTTTGAAAAGTGGCAGGGGCATTACATAAACCAAATGGCAAGACGCGATAAGAAAAGGTCCCCCAAGGGTAGGTGAAAGTGGTCTTGTCCTGATCTTCTGGTTTTATGCGAATTTGGTTATAACCACTGAACCCGTCCAAAAAGGAGAAGAACTTTTTACGTGCAAGAGTGTCCAATACTTGATCAATAAATGGCAATGGAAAATAATCTTTCTTAGTAGATTTATTTAATGCTCTATAATCAACACAAATTCTCCATTTACCATTTTTCTTAGGAACCACAACTAAAGGAGAAACCCATTGACTATCAAAAATAGGATATATAAACCCGACGTTCAATAGTTTCTGTAACTCCTCTTTAACTATGTCACGCAAAGCAGGGTTAAGCCGATGTTGTGGTTGCCTAATTTGACGACTACCTTCCTCAATATAGATATGATGGGTGCAGGTATTAGGATGAATGCCACGCATGTCTTGGTATTCCTAGGCGAAGAATTCTTTATTCATTCTAAGCATGGCAATAAGATCGTGGATTTGTTTAGGGGTGATTTGTGGATTAATGTTAAGTGTGCAATTAGGTAGAATTTCCATAGTGACAGATAGTGTTGGTGACTCAATGGCTAAGACTTGTGAGGTGGATGGCATATCACGTGATTTTGTAGAAGATAAGAATGAGCCATATAAGCAATTATGGGGCAATAACTGATGCAGTGTGATAAAGTGTTGAACAGAGCGTGAACTCCCCACCAGTGGAAAATCCCCAAAAGGACATGATTATTTATACTTGAATGGAGGACCATGCTTTCCAATATTTCATTAAACGTATACCTATTCTGAAGGAAACTAATAAGAACATTATCCTCAGTAGGCTCTTCCATATCTAAGGCTCTATCAATTGTTAGGATTGGTAATGATTCATCCAAGTCGTTATCAATCCAAATGGGGTCCTCTATCTCCAACAAAGGTTGTGTTGGTGGGTATAGAGTCAGTTGTTTCTTGTGCTTGCCATTGGAAATAACCATGTTCCCTGATCAGCAATTGATAAATGCATCTGCGGCTGCTAAACCAAGGGCGTCCCAAAATCAAGGGGTATCCCCCCAGCTTAATTTTTGGCTGCAAGATCACAGAGTCAGTTGGGTATTCCCATGAATCAATAGAAAGGATTACATCTTCAATCATACCTTCGAGTTTGACCAAAGATCAATCTGCCATTTGAAGAACTGTAGGCGTAGGCCTAAGTCCTTCTAATGATAATTTTTCTTTTGTTTCGTTTGTCATTACATTAATTGCAGCACCCAAATCGACAAGGGTATTAGGAATACTTAATTTACCAATGGCTACCTTAATGATTGGACTCCTTGGATCGGCATACTTTGGAATGGTAATGTTTCCAAGCATAAAGTTTGCCAACTGTCCAATGACTTGAACTGTTTTGGGGTCTTGCTTCTTCCGCTGCTTCCGGGTACATAGATCACGAATTGTTTTTGTATAGACAGGAATGTCTTTGATGGCCTACAACAAAGGAATATTAATGTTAACATTGCACAACTCATTAAGAAAATTGAACTCAGGTTGAGAATCCTCCCTTTCTATTGGTGCAAATTGAAATCGTTTGGGAAAAGGGGGGTCTTTGGCTGGTTCGGTTTCTAACTCCTCATTGATTTCGGTAATGGTGGGCCCTTGAAGGGCCTTCCCTGACCTTAACTAAACTCCATCTACTTCTAATGTATTTATAGGATAGGTGGAGTAACTTGTTGTCTCATTATTATATACTGGTTGGGTGGCCTTATTGTTGGGGTTGGGGTTGGGCTGGGATGGCATTGATGTAGGTCTTGGTGGCTGGGTTGGATTAATAGCTAGGGGAAAATGATGATGGAAAAGCTAGAAATTGTGGCTGTTGGTATGGGTTAATCATAGGAGGAGGTGGAAATTATGATTGTGAGGGGAATGGTTGTAGCGTTTGTGGCCTCCATGCCTATTGCCACAACTGTGAAGTATATTGGTGTTGAGGCATCCATTGAGGGTATGGGGGTTGTTGCCATCCCCCATACCATCCCGTTTCATAAGAATTGGGTTGGCTTAGTCCTGGGGTAAGATAATCGTTCATCATGTTGGGATGCATTGCTCGGGGTGGAAACGGTCGCCTAGGGGCCATATAATAGACAAGTTCTTCAGAATATTCCATTTCGGTTACTCCTACAGGAAAAGGCCTCAAGGTAGAGTTCTTATTGAGTTATTCTAAAGATGAGATGTTTGTCCTATTGTATGGGAAATCCTCACTACCGTGTCTTTTACGACACGTTGGACAAAACACAGCTAGGGATTTTTTGGCTTCTTCTTGTTTCCTACGGGTGTAAAGAGTGTCAATTTGTTTCCCCATATGACTCAACAAATCTATTTTAAGGTCTTCAAGTAAATTGCCTATTTCCCTTTTTGTGATACCTGTTGCATTGGTTGTGGCATAAGGCTTACTTGGATAACTCCTTCCCGAATGTTGCAACCTTGAATAGTTCCTACAAATATCACAAATGTCATCAAATTCTATTTTAGAGATGTTCCCTTTTCCTATTAAATTTAATGCTTCCATAACATCATCTCTTATCCCTCTAAGAAATAACATTTTAATGGTATCATCATTTAGTCCCTCCTGACGAGACCGTTGAAGACTAAACATAAAACATTCAAGGTAGTCTTCTACAGACTCATCTTCCTTTTGATTCATGTGAAAGATCTCATCCCAAACCTCCTTTGTCTTGCAGTATTCCTGGTACTTGTTCAAGAATAGCTCCTTCAAGACCGTCCATGTTCTAATATTTCGAAGGTTCATAGACCATCGAAGGGTGGCATCTTTTAATGTAGCTGGAAATAGTTTGAGTTTCTGCACATCATTTTGGTAGTCATAGCTGTGACACAACACATAAAATTCAAACAAAAACATGTCAGGATCTTCTATTGAAAGACCACAAAAAATGGGCAAAGCAGAATGAGGAATATTTTTCATAGGGGGGTCTCTTCCAGGATTTGTGATTGGGAACTCAAAAGTGACTGGGTTATTGTTGGCCAATGCCCTATTGTGATTGTTGTCATTGTTGTTGTTGTTGTCATTATTATTGTTGTTATTATTTTTGGGATCCATGACTTCAAATGCCCACAGAGTAAAATAAGTTTTAAATGGCTTGTGGCTTTCTTCGAAAAATGGACCAATTTGATCCCCATATGATTTTTGGAAAATTTGTTCAAATTTTTTGCGTAATATATCGGAAGAGCTTGGTTGGGTATTTGCGGGTGTTTGAATAATGGTGGTTTCAATAGAACATTTCTCAAGATCAGGTTCAAGCAATTATAGTGATGGCAACTTACTTTTTGGTTTCTCTTGAGTCAAGGTACTTGTCTCAATGGGTGAATTGGAATTATCTTGCAATTCTTTGTGTTGTGGGATCTCAATGGATGGTGCTAATTTATTTTTGGATTTTTCGGGTTGCGAACTACTTCCATTTTCTTTTCTAATAATCTTCCTCTACTATCCCTATTATGATTCATGCACCTAAATGAGCTATGACAAAGCAAACCAAGGGTAATTATCCAAACGAGGTCGACTATCGCGTGGATTTTCTCCTTAGTGCAATGCTCCTAACTTGGTTTACTATAAATGCAGGTCTTTAATATCGTTCCCCAACAACGGCGCTAAAATGGTTGGATAAAACTGTGGTTTCTGAATTACTCTTTAAATTGGATTTTGATGTACTTTTTGGAAATAGCTTCCTTAGTTCATCCTAAAGTGTCAATCCGAGAATGTAGGCTTTTGAACTGTGTTGTGGCAATATGCCGAAGAGTTGCAATTAACAAAACAAGGGCTGATGGATGCAACCTAATAGAATTTACTTATGGGTAAAATTCGGATTAACAGACTTCCTGTCATAAGTGTGACAGGAACCTGTGAAGAAATAGTTCTACACAAAAACAAATTACTGGCACTTAACAAAAGAGTGGTAAAGTAAAAAAATAGAAATCTATCTGAGAATAACGTTTCACAGAGTTGAAATTGAACTACTGAAAATAAACCTCCAATACTACTTAATAAAAATCCAAAACAATCCCATTGACTTATTCAACTGCTCTTATGTTTAATGATCTGCATATACCAGCAAATAGCTATTGAATGAATACAAATTGTATGGGTAAGTATTTAACAACTTAATATCGACTAATGCCTTCGTGGAAATGAATCACACAATAGAAGATTTAGACAACAATACAATAATGAAATAATTGAACAACTTATAAATTCAAATCATACATTACCACACACACAATCTAATGCAATAATCACCAATCAACTGAGGAAGTGGGCCCTGCCTTCTCCAGTCGTTGGATGATAAAAACTCGCATTCACAAAATTATGCTACTATCGCTTCCATTCATCCAAACAATCATAGACAGAGTATATAGAAAATCACCATAGTTCTGCTTTTAATTATGTATATTGATATATAGTTTCAGCGTACACGCATATATATACATATTGAAGCTTACCTAAATGTCTAGCAGTCTTTCAGATGTAATCAATAAAACGTTTTGGTTGTTAATGGCTTTCAACCAACAACCTTTAGAAGATAATCAAAAATAGTTTTAAAGTCTTTTGAAAGTTTTCCAAGAACAATGTAACAACCTAAAATAGAATGACTAATCTTTGACAAGTAAAAACAAAAATGATAATATAACTTCAGCAATTCAGTTATCCTTCCACTGATATCCTTCATGCGTGTTGTCAACCAGTAAACACTTCCTGTCACCAGAATAAAAAAGACAGTTAACAACAGTCAGCAAAATTGGTATTTTTATTAGTTTTAACCTTTTCTTCTATTACATAAAATACCGTCTGTTCATTAACAAAAAGTGACAGGAACGACAAGAGACACTAGGAAAGATGACAAGGTTTGACACAAATGAGAGGTAAAAGGATGACACAGTTTACCCTCATCAAATATCAACTCACATAATCAACTGTGCTAACCAGAGAGCATGTCATAATTAGTAATCACCAAAATGGTGTACCATCACATCTCAATATAAAAAACATCATTGCTATAATGTCAACGATCAAATAACAACATCATAGTATCATAGTCTATCAAAATAAAAGCACTATCTGAAAAAATGAGAAAATCGGAGGGGTGCTACATGATTTGAGAATGATAAAATGGTAAATTAAATATAGACTTCAAATAATTTAAACTTAAAATTTGTCTTAAATTTTGATAATAAAGATAGCAATATCACAATTTGACACGTTGTGGAAAATACTTCCTACTTATCAATTGATGAGCTAAAGGGATCCTATAATGAATGGTTCATAAAGACACAACACTTTATGAAGGTTTTGTAAATGGGGTTGCAAACTAAGTGGGCTTAACCTTGGGGAAAACTTCATGGTTAAGCGTGCTTGAGTTGGAGTAGTACTGGGATGGGTGACCTCCTGAGAAGGCCCAATGATTCACCTCTATGAGCATCACCTAGGTGCAATGATTGCTAATTAGACCATTATTTATCATGGGAGATGGGTTATTGTGAACCACTACTCATGAAACATGGTTCAATGAGTTTGAATCATAAAACTACATGGTTGAATCTTGATAGAAATATCATAATTCGACACACTGTGGAAAATACCTCCTACTTATCAATTGATGAGCTAAAGGGGATTTATAATGAATGGTTCATAAGGCACAAAAAATGATGAAGGTTTTGTAAATGGGGTTGCAAGCTAAGTGGGCTTAAGCTTGGAAAAAGTTGTGGTTAAATGTGCTTGAGCTGGAGTAGTACTGGGATAGGTGACCTCCTGAGAAGGTCTAGTGATTCACCTCTGTGAGCATCACTTAGGTGCAATGATTGCTAATTAGACCATTTTTTTTACCATGAGATATGGTGTAACGCCTCGCCACATAACCCTAGAGGAAGATGCAACTACAATGAAAGTGAAACAATTTTTTTTTTAAATGCAATTAATAACAAGTAAAGTGCACTACACTAACACATACATCCTCTAAGGTACACGAAAACACTTACATCGAATCCCATAACATAAAACAATAAATAATCCATAACATGTAAAATAATACATCATAAAATAAAGAACATACATCCAAAGCATTAAATACATCTCAAAAGATAAAATCACATAAAAGATCCTTAGATTGCATTCATTCCAAATATTATTTACAAGCTCATTTCCAAAATGAGGAAAACCTTACAATAATGTTACAATTACAAGAATCCTCCTCGAATACAATTGAGGAGTAGTACATATACAAAGTATCCAATTGATATAATAAAATATATGATATGGAACATAATAGATGGTACACACGAGCTCTCCAATCTGGAAGATCCCATCATCATGAACATAAGTGGGAACCCAATGGTGTAAGGTGCACATTCCACCCAACCAAGTGGTACCCGAAGGCCCACCCCCCATGCTAGGAGATAGTAAAAAGGCTTCCTAGGAAAAACCAACAACCTCTAGACACAGGCTATCACATGACTGAATTAATCAAATACAAGTACAACACTAACATAATGGTTACATTGCTTCCAAAGTAAAATAAACAAATATATCACTGAACTAAACATGAAAGGAAAAGCAACAGTGTGGAAACAATTTCCTAACGCTAAAACCATAGAGGAGAAGTGCAAATACTAGTTTTAAAACTTCATACACTTAAGATGCACACATACAGGATAACAAGAGTAACATAAATAAAACATACAAACAAAGAAGACAACAAATTTACGTGGGAAAACCCTTTCGGGAAAAAATCCACCACACCAAGAGCAATCACTTTGTATTAAAATAAAACATCTACATACAAAGTTAACATACCTCTCTCAGACTTCCTTCTCTATATTACAATGCTATTGCAACATACTTGAAATTTTGACTTTTCCGTCACCCCTTAGTGACTTCTTACAATACACTCAATTGTTACAAGTCTTACATGCATTAATTCAAATCAACCAACCAATCGAGTGTATTTAATTACACCTCTGTTTGACAAGCAAATCTAATCCCTGACTGACCGCCCTGCAATCACGCATTGGGCCGCCCAACATTTACTTTTATTTGCCATGATCGGATTTTGTCAACCACCAAATCGAACTATGCAATTAATGCTTTTGCCTCTTCAAGCAATCGTCCAATCAATTATTGATTTACAACAACGATGTAAAATCAATGAATGAGATCATGCCACGTGTCGTCATGCCATTCGTCCATCACTTTGATTATCGAAGAAATCAACTATGCCTCAAGATTCTCTTACCATGCTATCGTGGCATGGCCTAACGACCACCGCGGTATGGTGATAATCGTCCAATCGCCAGATCGCCAGAGTCCATCAAGACACATGTACACATCTTGTGCAATTTTGGGGAATCAAAAAGGCATCTACAAAATTCCCAATAAGCTTCTCTAAAACAATGACATGTGTTCGAAGCTTGCACACCTCGCATGTCACCAAGTGTCAAACACTCAGACAATTCTGCTCATTTCACAAGTGTTCATCGGTACTCACCTCAACTGAGCACGGAATAAAATGAGCACCGTAGGATTAGTCAAATCTCAACCATAGATCAAGATCCCCGTTTGCTGGTACACTATGTTGTGGTCCCCACCAAGTCACTTCCATTAGCCATCGGTCCATCAGCATCGCTTGATGAAAGGTTCTACCAATGACCACAAGCCACACTAATAGAGCATATCGTTCTATCGTTAAGACTACCGATCGGGTTCCACCGATGACCCCAAGTCTCACCGACACAATGCTTATCACATATTGGCATATCGGTGAGACATCACATTGTCACTCACCGATATGTGATCGTTCAGCTAATGAAGCCAAGGTCTGACGTGCTCCCGCCAAAGGGGAGGAAGGGCTCCATAGTATCGAGGGTAAATTAGTCAAGTCCTTAACAAATATTCAAGCCAGCAAGTTGAGGCACATTCTCCAACAAAAAAAACTACTATCATAGGAGGAGTGTCATCACAAGGCTCGAAATGGGTTACCCAATGCGGATCTTCATAGGTTACCAACCCCCTTTCTAGTTAAACCCTGACAACCTCAACCGATCCCCGACCCCCATTCTCACTCATGTGGGGTCAACATACCTTTCAAAGGAACAAGGCAGTTGATCTTCACCATTCCAGGCCTTCCCACTCATCCCAAGCCCAAATGAGCACTTGAGCCATGAGTGAGGATAACTTATGTGAATTAATATGAGATGCTACCCGAAATCCCTAATTACTTTAAAATTATAGTTTTCACTTGATTAACTACTTTTGATAGGTTACCCAGGTTACCTCTTAAGGGTTATGGACCCTAATGAAAGCCACTCCCCTACTGACAATACAAGGATCAAATCCAACACCCAAGGGTAAACACAGTGTACAAAATCGGATAATAAATCCCAATCCAAACTATAAGAGGCAATACATCCCCATTCATAGTAACCGTGTGATAGACTGAATACAATCTAGTGCACTACCCAAGGGAAATCAAGGGCTGAACAATAAACCACAACAACCCCCTCATTAAATAACACCATCTGGAAGACTTACATACAAAATTAACAGATTCCCCCAAACAACAAGAACAAAATAAATCAAAATAAATAAGCAATTTAGGCAATTAATGGAAAACCTATCATTAGGATTTCCTAAATCCAATTTCCAATGCAAGAGGTCTAGTAATACATTGCTCTAATAATTCTAACTCAATGCAGTTTTATTCACAACCAATAGAGGAAATTAAATCTATTTGTTTAAAAACAATTTTCCAATTTCAACTATTTAAAAATAAAATTTCCTCTTTTAAAATCATTATTCACTTAAAAATTATCTAACTGTACTTTTGCATGCATTTATTTAAAATAACATATATATATATATATATATATATATATGTATATATACAATTATATATATTTAAATATTTAAAACCATTTATCCATCTCCATCTAATTACAAAATATATATACATTTAAATAAATATATATATACATATATATTCATATATATATATATATATATACATATATATTCATATATATATATATATATACATATATATTCATATATATATATATATATACATATATATTCATATATACATATATAAATAATATATATATTGTATATTTTAAAATTTAAAAACAAACCACATATGATACCAAATAAAAGGTAGACGATATTAAGGAGGTAAGTTGTCACTTATCACGACGACTTCACAGAGTTTAGGGGGTGGTACACCCCCATGGTGGGGAGGGCACGGCCTGTGGGGCAGCGCCCAACGCTGCTTCACAGTGTCAGCTCTCCCCCTCAATGGGGAGTTGGTTGTGGGGTAGCCACAACACCCCATACATATATATAGAAAACTTGATTTTCTTTTTAAATCGCGAATTTATAAAGTTCGCCGTTCAAAAACTTTCAATTCGGCTTTTCAATAAGATTTTTTTCTACAGAGATTTTTACCAGATATAAATGCCTATATTTTAATATATGTGTGTGTGTGTGTGTGTGTGTGTGTGTGTGTGTGTAAATCTATATAAATATAACAGATATTTTCTCCAAAAGGCAATATATTTTCACAATCTTTCCTACAAGAAGTATTTACAAAAAAAATCTAGAGAAATAAATTTTACAAAAAAATTCTACAGATGGATGTTTCCAATTTTATTTTTGTAACCAGAGGTTTTCAAATTTCTCCAGCCAACAAAAATATTTGGAAGAAAATGACAAAATCTACTGGAAGATCTTTTCCCAAAATTATTTGGAAGAAAATGACAAACTCTACTGGCAGATCTTTTCCCATTCAACAAGATTTTTTTCTCCAAATTTTAACAGGAAGATTTTAAATCCTTCCCAACAAAAGTTTTCTAGTTTCCTATGTTTTAAAAACAATCCCTACAGAATTTTTCAAGGCTTTCCTGACAATTTTATAATTTCAAAACAAATAAAAAAAAACTTAAAACAATTTCCATATAATCTCAAGCTTTTATGGAAATTTCCAGACATGACAATCTTTCAAATTTACAAAATATTCAAAAGCTTCTAATCTTGTACATGCAATCTTTTCCTAAACAACAAATTAATCTAATAGAATTTCCAAATTGAAATAAAATAAAATAATTAAAGAACCCAAATTCCAGACGCTTGAGGAAATGAAGATTGAAGTGGAGCTTCGCCTTCAGATTCTAATTAACCAAAGCTTCTTCCCCAAATAATCACTTTTCCAGAAAGAGCAAAAACAAAGCCAAAGCCAAATTTTTTCTGAGATTATCTTTCCCCCAAATTTTCAACCACCAATTTCAACAACCCCTTTTAATTTTTAACAACCTCCGCAAAATATCTTCTCTCCTTCCTATGAAAGTACCCTTTTTCCTCTTTCAATTAAAGCAAATATTCTCTCTGAGAATAATTTTCCAACAATTGTGTTTAAATTTTCCCAACACATGTCAAAAATCAAATATCTTCTCAATCAATTCACAAATAATCCCTCTAGACATTTTCAAGATATTTATGCATTTTAATAATTTAAAATCACATAATATTTTCTAATTTAAATGTAATCTAATTAATTTAATTACTTTATACAATAAATTTAATCACAAAGATTAAATCACTTTACAAAATAAAATAAAATAATTAATTAAATTAAATACAAAGCTTCTAACACAATAATCAAGATTAATTAAATATAAAACATTTAAAAGCATTTATTTTCCTTAAACATACTTTGCAACATAAATAAATAACAAGGCAAAAAGGGACAACATGAAAACAAACATACCGAAACAAAGATTGATGATACATTGTGACTAGGGTTGTGGCTTGACAAGGGAAACCCAATTACTGTCTCCCAATAAACTATACTATTGGACAATGGACAGGCTCAAACCTGTGAATCCAGGTGGATTCAATGTCCTGTACCTGCAATCCTGCAATCAAAGCATATGTCGAACATGTATATATATCATAATCAATCACGCCGTGAAGAGAGAATCGCAGAATCGCAGGGCGCTCACAAGCGAGTGATGCAATCTCGTTCCCTTCACCAATACAATGTCACATCAAACTGACGAATCTAAAAGATCAATAAACTACACATGAGCATATAAGATTATCAACTCAAATAAACAACTATGCTAATAAAAAAGAATGTCATAAACAATAAACATCCATATAGTGTACCATCACATCATAATATAAAAACCAACATTGCTCCAAAGTCAGCGATCAAATAACAACATAGTATCATGGTCTATCAAAGTAAATGCACTATATGAATACATAAGCAAATCAAAATAAAACACTTTCTAAACATATGAGCAAATCAGAGGGGTGCTATAGATGGGTTCTTGTGAACCACTACTCATGATTCATGAAACATGGGTCAATGAGTCTGACTCATAAAACTACATGATTGAATCTTGATAGAAATATCACAATAAAGATATATTTTGACAAATTTTAGAATTTGAATTACCAATATTCTATAATTTTAAGGTTTACTTATATGAAGATCTTAGATTTGAGGAATTGATATTTTTTTTATTCAATGATTCAAACTTGTGATTATAGAATTAATCTCCATGAGTACCCAAATGTTGTGACTTGTGGACTTGATCTAAAAATCATGGAACTGATTCGATAGAATGATGACTATTGGATTTTTATCACCTTGGTTTCTATTATCTCAATGTGTGTAAGGATAGACAATGTTTATCATATACAACTAAATTTTGACACCCTTTTGTCATGCCGTTTTTTTTCTAATTATGCCATAATCCTATTGCCATCCCATTGAATAATCATCTTGTGAACTTAATAATCTTGTCAGCTTAATAATCTCATCATGTGCTAATGCTTAATTCACCATGCCAATTAACTAATTATGATACATTAATTAATTAAATCTCATTTAAATCCCCCTAATACTAACCCACACTTAATTAATCAATCAAACATTATTAATTAATCGATTATCTTCTAATTAATCCATGCACACATATTTAATTAAAATAAATAAATAATTTAAATTATCATCACCCATATTCTACTCCATATCAAATTAGTTGATTAATCAATCAATCAAGTTAACTCTAAATCAAATTTGTTGACTAAATCATTTTAGTTTTTTTTATAAACAAAAGTGGCACACCACTATATCTTATTATATTATAAGTAAATATTTTTTACAAATCTTGGTTCGATGAGCATACTGGCAAGAAAGAGCCAGGAAGAAAACCTCCAGTTATAGTTTGAAAATATTACAAAAAAAGAAAACTATCCTACTTGACCATTTATTTTGGTAATTTTACAATGTTTACATATTTACAAAAACCTCCAAAATCATCTACCCAAGCTTATGAAAGCGATTGGTTACAAAAAACCATACTCCTCGAAAGATATTACATTCGAGCTTTAATCATCAAAACTAGGTTTGTGTAACATGACTTCGTTTGCCATGTTCTGTGTTTTACCAGCTGCTTGCCAAAATTATGAGACCGTTTTCATGAAATTTACCAAAAAAACCATAACCTCCAAAAAATTCCTTGCATATTTTAATTTACTCTTCCATCTGCATAATTTCCATCAAATTGTCTCCCTCTTTTTCATTCCCTTCATCCACATTTTTAGTGTTTAAAGCAATATTCATATATGGAACAACACCCATGTCAATCCTTCTATAAAAAATTGCCCCTTGATTTTGATTCAGTGACATGTTGAGGAAAAAAATTTGTGCAACACCTTGTGAACTTGGGTGTGTTATACTTGGTTGACTCTGAAAAAGAGGAGTTGCATGATAATAATTATGATGAAGCAGAAAATAAGTATAGTGATATTTTTCTCTAAAACACTCAAACATTTCCCTTCCCAAATGATGACTATATCTTGATAAGGCTCTATTAAGTGACTAGGATCAGAGAACTCTAGAGACTACTTCAGAGCATCATAAATATTTATAAAATATTTGTTGTGTGGTATAAAGTGAGGAGGAAAAATATCACCCACATAGCCCTCTCCCATAGAGAATACATACTTTTGAGCACAGACAAGAAGAGCATCATTTTGAAAGAAGATTTCATTCACCATTTTTCTGCAATGACAGTCACAGAATCTAGACATTGCAAGATGTCCATTAGATTTGAAACGAAAATTGAGGATATTTGAAGGAAAAATCAACCTTCTAGATTTTGGCTGAAGTATTTCAGCCCCAATGACACATTTAAGACACCTGAAATCACAAGGACAATGAAACTTAAACACTGTTTGCAAATGCAACTCTTCTAATTTACCAGAAAATGAAGCCTCCCACCTTTGCACTGGAAACCACACTTTGTAATTCTTTGGATGATAATCCATTTATGATAAAAGCTTACACCCAAAGCTTCAATAAGCTTCGCAAAAACAAAAAATTAAGATTGTTGTTAAAACATACGATTACTATAGCCCAAATATATAGGTGAAAGCTTTTGCCTTAGACCAAGAAACTGTCATAATATTTGGCTTATCATAGTCCTTCTGAAGGTGACAATTAACACATGCTTAAGCACCTCCCAAATATTTGTAAATTAAGAACATTTATTGCGAAAGATGCTAAGCACACTAACCTTTATGACAACTTACTATGTAATTATCATAACAATCCACTTGTTCACTTACCATAAGCATTAGATAATCAACAGAGGGCAAAATGTTCAAACCAAACGTGCCATAACACATTGCAGCGAGTTGAAAAATAATATTTTGAGTATTGAAGAGTAATAGCAAAGTAACACGTCAGTGAAAAAATATTATACTACCTTGCAAACAAATCCATGCTTACATCACCATGAATAGATAACATGACGATATATGATTCTGAATATTTGAGACCTGATTTCCAAAACTTTTCGTGCCCACAAATCTATGTGAAGCTTTTAACTAAAATTATTGTTTTAACCATTGACATGACATTCTTGACACATCATTAAAGATTCCAACTCGTTCACTTGCCAAGCTATTGATTTGGACACCAAAAGATATATACTATATTGAACCCTTCAATTTTTTCATAAATTTGCTAAATGTCATAACACATATGTAATTTCCAAATACATATGTGCTAGTAAGATAATAAAGAAAATAGTTAATAGCAACATTAATAATATTTTTCTTTACACACTTGTTGCTTGTTTTTCCAGCTAATTTATTTGAAAGTTCCTTACCAAAAAAATATTTGAAAGCTCTTACTAGAACATATCACATCTGTACTTGACAATTACATATGTGTTTCCATAACTTGACATAGCTTTTGAGGTAGAAATTCCCAAATCTTTGATAAAATATTACATGGAAATCCAAATAATATATATATGTTCAATACTTTCAAATATAAGTACGAAAAAAACATCAATGACTAAATCCTCTTTTACAATTAAGGCTTCCAAAGAAGGATGAATCTTACCCACTTCGACCACACGTGTTACTTCATTTTCTGCTTGGTCACACCCTAAATTGGCTATAAAATCAGCAACCATATTACCTTCTCTATATGTATGTAAAATTTGAAAGTTACCTATTTTGTCAAGCATGACCCAAATTTGCTTAACAATATATTCCAACTTCCAATTCTGAATCTTTTGATCTCGACATGCATTGATTAAGATGAGAGAATCACCTTCAATCTGAATTTTTGGGAGTTTAAAATTGAGAACAAATTTTAACCCTTGCAAAAGAGATTGTGCTTTAGCAACATTGTAGTGCCTCTCATTAGCTGATACTTTGATACTGCTTTGGTGTGTGTGTGTGTTTTCTTTAGTGAGATTTCTAGTTATGTTATGATGCATATTTGATACTTTGTTAGACATATTTTTAGTTATGTTTATTTGCTTATGAGAGTGGAATTATGTGTGAGATACTCATGTTATGATGATGTTACTTTGTGAGTTATATTGATGATGTGATACTTAGATTTTGTTTACTATATTTGGTTTGGGTGAAGGAGATGGGGTGGCATCGCTCATCCGTGAGCGCCCTATCTCACCGTAACTCTTCTTCCTAATGTGTTTGACTATGAGTTATGTGCATATGTACATGTTGTTCGACGTTTTGTGTTATGAAGGAATGTAGGTACCGGGTGCCAACTCCCCCTGCATTGTCTGGTCTGAGTGCATCCTACATACCTAATGGTTTGATGTGGTTAGGGAGTTGGTAAGAAAGTACTCCTGTCTATGTCAGTGGTTGGTCTAGGGGTTGTTCATGTCATATATGTACTTCGTTCGTGTGGGTATGATTTTAAATTAAGTCATTTTATTTCATGAGTTTTATATGTTGCGTTTATGGCTTTGTCTAGTGCTTTATGATTTTAAGTTAAATTCTATTTTATGGTGCAAAATATTAAATCAATTAAATGTTCAATGTTGCTTATAATATTAATACTTTTGGAAAATTAGTATGTACTTAAGCACTTTTATTGTTATTGTAAAATGTGAAACTATTCTTTAATTTAAATCATTAAATAAATAGATTAGTTGTTATGGATTATTTAAAAATAAATAAAGATAGGGAAAGTATTATCATATTTGATTTTATTGGAAAAAGGTGATTTAATAATATAATTTTTTTTAAACTTAAATTAAAATTCAGTGAAATGTTGTTTAAATTTATTATTATTTAATTTTTTAGTTTTCAAAAGATAATTTTATTAAAATAAAATTTAAAATATTTTTTTTTTGTTAAAAGAAACCTTGTTATAGGTCCAGGAACCAAATACAATTTTGCAAATAGCAGCTCAAAAACACAAGACCAAAGCCACAACCGCAAGAACCCTAGCTATCATACAACCAGCAAATAGCTACTAAAAAACACAAGACCAGAGCCGCACCCACAAGAACACTAACTAACATACAACCAGCCACAAGCCAGTGGACTCCTCCACACCATAATGGATCCCCACGGAGACAAAGCAAAACCAATTCTCACACCGCACAACCAACGATAGACCACAGGCAAGAGAACCAAGCACTAGCCAGCATCAGGGGGATGAGACTTAATATCTTCCTGTAGCAACCTGTATATGCCATAAGGAAAATTTGACCACCACTCAAGATCGTACGCTCCTTCCTTAACATACAGATTCACCCCATAGTTAGCAACCCAATCAACCACTTTATTACTAGATCATTTTATGTGTGAGACACACAATTCCTCAAAAGAAGACTTAAGATCGAGAGTAGCATTCAAAAACTCCCCCAACCTCCAATCCTTAAGCTCCCTGCCTTGTAAAGCATCAATCAAAATTTTTGAATCTCCCTCCACCCACACCTTTTTCTAGCCTTTACTACTAGCAAGTTGTAAGCCTTTGAGAAGAGCCCAGGCCTCTGCCATGTTATTAGAATTCATACCACAGTCTGAACTGTAAAGCCCCATTGGTTGACCCCCAGAATTGCGAAAGATGCCACCACTACCAACTATGCCAGGATTTCCTTTCGCAGCGCCATCGAAATTCAACTTGACCCACCCAGCCTCCAGAGCCTTCCAACATTCCTTGACTTTCTCCTTACCCCCATCCACACTCCTGTTCCCCAACCACCTATACCTTGGCCAGGCATCTGCCCAACCAACTTCTTCTGTGGCCAAGACGCGAAACTTATCACTTCGCAGCTCACCCAGTTCAGAAAGAGTGCTTTCGATCACATCCCAAATTCTCTCCACCACTTTTTCCTTTCCCTGGAAGATCCTCCTATTACGCTCCAGCCACACATTCCAAACAATAATAGCAGGCCCAACCCTCCATAAAAATTTCAAACTGGGACTCCCAATTTTAAGATTCCAACCTTCAAGAAGAGAGGGGAGACTCTTGGGAAGCGCCCACACAAACCCCCATCGATGTAGAAAAAAGGACCACAATTGCCAAGCATAAGGGCAATGCAGAAACAAATGATCATTGCTCTCTCCATTGTTGCCACATAAGACACACCTTGAGAGCCCCACATGACCCAATTTCTGCAACCTATCCCAGGTAAGCACCCTATGACGCCAAGCAATCCATAAAAAATCATTGGCCTTAGGAAGCCCACAACTGCACCAAATTCTCTTCACAACAGAAAGCTAAACCCCCCTAACAAAAAAGGAATTGAAGGCATTGCTAACAGAAATCGCACCATTGCCCTTGAGACCCTAGACCATGCTATCCTTCTTATTCACCCTCGAAATAGGCCACCTATCCAACTTGCATTACAGAGAGTCACAAGCCACTCTAAGCTCCTCCACCGAAAAGAGAAGACACTTCCACTTCCTATCACCAATGTTGCCCTCCAGATAATCACACACTCGGGTCCCAATGGTATCCTCAAAGTGGCAAAATTTAAATATTTAAAAAGGCATATTTGGTGTAAATTGATTATGGAAGATGCTTCTTTCAAAATTGGAAAATGGCAGAAATGGTGTGTTAAGTGGAATTTGCATGGGAAAGCGGTTAGGGAATTTATGGAAAAATTCTAACTTGGCTTTTTTGGAAAAAGTATATTTCCAAATATTAGGTTTCGGAAAAAGCAAAAGAGAGAGGAAATGAAAAATGAAAAAAAATGTTTGCAAATCAAAAAAATGTTAAAAAATTTATGAGGATTCGATCCTCTGTGTGGTTTTTCGTTGAATTGATCTGAGAGGATTTGAATTTGGATTTGCACTAGGTTTTGTTGTCGAATATATTGTTGTTGGGGTTTTAATCTCTAGTTTTTTGAAAGATTATAGTTGGTTGGAGTCACGCATCATTTCGTCCTCGAATTGAGCTTTGTGTAGGACTCTGGGTAATTTGAATTTCATAATTTGATCTCTGTAAATTTAGTTTTAAAAAGGAGAAAATAAATTTTGTTTGAAAAAGAAATTATGTTTTTTGTGTGTGTTTGGAAAAATCCCATTCTCTGTAATTATTTCTTCTTTCCTATAGATTTCTCCTTCCTCTCTGTATTTTATTCTGGAATTCTTGTTGAAATCTCGATTCCCTCTGTCTTTGGAATCTTTTCAACTTTAAATCTCTGAAAATATCTCTCGTCTGAGAACCCTCTCGTTCCTTGTATTTTGTTTCCCCAATTTATCCATTCTGGAATTTTTTGCATCTTCTCTGTTTTTACTGTAATTATTTTCATGGAAAATTTGATGGATAATATATATATATAAATATTGATGTTTAATATTATTATTAATTTTTGTTATTGAATTGGGCGTCGTACAACAAAATGTGAAATTATGTATTCGTTGGCAAGTCCTTTTTTTCATTTGTTGGGGTTTATTGTTTTTATGAATATGGGGATGGTTGGGGGAGGAATTGCCTCCCACCACCGCCCCCATAAGGGGATGACAATGTGGAGGCAAAGCCTCCATCGCCTCCCTACTCCCTCCTATTATTGCGTGGGGGAAAGGAGGGGGGTACGGTTGCCCCTTCCCTAGCCTTCATATGCCCGTGCTATGTTTTATGCCCTACGTTTTATGATTGATTTCGTCGATTGTTAAAATATGTGGGGTTCGATTTATTATGTGGTTCAATTTTTATATATAAACACATATATATATATATATTATTTAATGTTTTTAAATTTGGTAGTTTTAATATTATTAATGTGAAAGTTTTATTATATATATGCATAAATACATATATATATATATGTATATATATACATATATGCATATATATGTATGTGTATATATACTTTGTGAATTGTAATATTCAGTTTATTATTGTGCTTCAATTTTAGCAGCATTAGTAGAAGTATTAATTATTTATTCTGGCATATACATATATATATATATATATATATATATACATATACATATATATATATATACATATACATATGTATATATATACATATATATATACATATACATATGTATATATATACATATATATATGTATATATATATATATATATATATATATATATATGTATATGTATATATGTATATATATGTATATAGTGTAGATACAGGAAATGTGAGCAATTAATGGAAAAATAGAAATGAGTTTTATTCTGGGAAAAAAAAATATATGACGAGGAAAAATGTTATTTGTTAAATTCTGTTTGAAAATGTCTTTGATTTAATTTGTATTTAGAATCAGAGAAAAATTGTATTTTAAAATATAATGTAGATTCTGATTTTAGTCAAACTCCACTTTGAAATATCAGAATAGTTGTTGTTAAATTAAGTATTCTAAACTTAGTTATTTAATGAATTAAATCTTCTTTTTACTTGAAACTAAATTTTAAAAGATTAGTTTTCCATTATCTTAGAGAAAATCAGTATGTAAATCAACTTTTTAGAATACTCTGTGTGGAAAAGATTTTTAAACCAAAAAATTAAAATATAGTTAAAGAATTGAAATTAGTGAGTGATTTATAATTGATTTTAATAAATTAAGTTAATGTCTTTAATTTTTAAAAGTTTGTTTTTGTTATGTTTAAATAATCATGAAATTGTCACCGTTGTTCTTTAATTAGCTTATTAGCAAGTTTGTTAACTTAGATATTTAATTAATGAATTATTGAAAAGTAGGAGGATATTTATTAAATTGATCATTGTATTTGGGTTAAATAGAAATATTAGTGAATTTCCTTATTTTGATTTTAATAGATGAAAATGGTTATTTGAATGAGACTTGGATGATTTTAATTTTAATTCTTTATGGTAAATGATGTGGTTTTAATTCGTTGGATGTGATATTTTATTTTGTTCTTGTATGGATTAACATTATCTCCAAAGGTTAGGGAAGTGTGAATGCATTTCTATGGTTGCATTGTTTTGGTTTATGTTGATACCATGTGGGTAATTGTGGGTGTTACCTTGTTGTGAGTTAAGATCCTTTTTGGTTGTGCATTGTGGTACCCGTTCCTTGGTTTTTATTTTAGGGCAACCATAGGGGAGAGTGGCTCTTCTTGGGGCCAGTGTACAAGTTGTCACCTTTGAAAGAGTTTCCCTAATTAAGTGAAAACCTAATTAATTTACCTAGTGGGTTGGGATAGTTATCACATAATAAGATAAAAATATACACCTCACCCTTGTCGTTAGTGCTCTCAAAGGCTAAGGATAGGTGGGAAGACTTGGTTGGTAAGGTCACTACCTTGTCTCCATGAAAGGTAAGTGGCTCTGCATGAGTCACCCTATGGGGCGATGTCTTGAGATAGGTTGCATGGTTAACCATAGATGGAGGCGGTTCCTAGTGTTAGGAAGTCTAGTTAATCCACATAGTTGGAGTCGGTTCCTAATGTTAGGTAGCCTGGTTAATCCATGTAAGGCCATACGATGAAACTCTCCCATTGTGCCCCTTTGTTTTCCCTTGTTCTGGTTGCCTCTGGAGTTGTTTTAGTTATTGTTGATGTTTATGTTGTTCTGTGGGCTTGAGTCTGGTGATGTGGGTCCTTTATGTTTGAGTTTGTGGCCGAGGGTTCTTTCTTATCGACTCCTTGCATGGGGGGTGTTTCTTCAGGTTCACACGGTCAGATGGAAATGTGCAATGCACCCATTGGGTCCCTAGTTGTGATCATGGCGTGGATGTAGTTGCAGTGATCTCAGAGCTCACATAGAGAAGATTGTACCTTTGAAGAATTCTCTTTCATTATTGTACTTTTGTATTATGATTGTACCCTTCCAATGTTATAAGGGAAGTGGCCTTGTAATGTAGCTTTGATTTTATATTGTGTTGTATCTATGAAAATATATTCCACATTTATAATTTTGAACTTTGAAGTTGAATATAATAATATGTGATTTATGTTTATGAGTATATATCTTATTCTTGTTAATGTATGTCATACTTATATCATGTTTTATTCTCGTTTCTTCCTTTTGCTTTAGTTAGTATCGTTTATCATTTATTTTTTGGGTTTGTTTGAGTAACACACCATGTACCCCATAGGATTAGATAAATGCTTTATGTTATATCTATGTTGTATAAATTTTTAATGTTGCATTGTGTAGTTTTAAAAAAAAAAAATTGTATTTGTTATAGTTGTCCTATGGGGTTTGCGTGGCGGGGCGTTACAAACATTTTTAGTCCTATAAACTAGTTTAAATGATTTAGCACATACAACTAACCCCTTATGATCCATTATAATCACCCCAGCTCCAAAAATACCTAGATTCCCTCTAGAGGCCCCATCAAAGTTTAACTTAAAAAACCCTAAAGGAGGAGAAATCCAAACAATAGCAGTTATGTTTACTTTTTGACAAACTTGATGAAGATTTCCTTTGAAAGGTAGAGTTAGAAAAGACCATGCTATCAACATTTTGGAACCCCAATCTGAAAAAATTGAACCAATATGTTTAGTTTTAGACACAAAAGTGTTAACAACTTCAAAAATTGATGTTTCCAATAATACCAACAATTGATCAATATTCAGTTTCTCCTTCGTAAAGATGCATTTGTTTCTTTCCCACCAGATAGCCCACACAATTGAAGAGGGTATAATGCTCCAGATGCTAGCAAAAAAGGATGAATTATAAAGCTGAGGCCAACTAAAAAATAAATTCCAAATAGTATTTGGCAAAGCTGACTGCCAATTCAATTTTGACATAATAAACAACCAGCAAATCTGAGCTATTGGACACAAAAGAAAAAGATGATTTATATCTTCTAAATCCTAGTCACAAAGCACACAGTTAAAAGGAACATAAATTATTAACTTTGCTAACTTGTCACTTGTAAGAATTTTATTTTGAATGGCAAGCCATGTAAAACATCCTGCTTTAGGAAGAACTTTTGAGTTCCAACAAAATTTATATGCTCTTTGGTTTGTTTATTGGGAAACAACTTGAGAAAAAGATTTATATCCCTCTTTAACAGTATAACAACCAGATTTAGCTTTAGACCAAATTAGCCTATTTGGACTGGATGAAAAATAAACTGATCTCTCGTGAAGAATTGATGTAATCTGAACTTTATGAAGCTCATCCATTGATTCATTTGTAAAATATTTCCACTTGACTTTACCAGTCATTGAATCAACTTGTTGAACATAATCTTTACCTTTTGGATCCCAATTTTGAGTCAATAAAGTTGCAGTATTTCCAAAATTAAAACTTCTTGCTAGATTCGGATATCCATTCCATGAATCTTTCCAAAAAAGGGCTTCATTACCATCATTTACTTCCCAAGTTAAGTGAGGTAAGATGAGTTTTCTACAAGAAACTAGAAAGTTCCACATTGTTGAACCTGAAGGAGGATTAGTAACAGTAAATATTCTTTTTGAACTTTGATTATCCATATACTTTCTCTGCATTAAACAACACCATTTCAGAGAAGGATTTGTATACATTCACCAAACCATTTTAGCACCTAATGCCAAGTTCCTTTCTAACAGATTGTGAGGACCTGCTCCACCCTTTAACTTTTCTAAACACATTGTTTCTAGAGAAATCAAAGGAATTTTCTTTTTGCTATCTACATTTCTAGACCATAGAAATTTTCTAATAATTTTTTGAATTTGAAAAATTATGGACTTTGGAGCTTTTAAAATAGACATATAATAATTAAGAATTGTTGATAACACACTTTTTACCAAAAATATTTTCCTTGCAAGTGATAACCATCTCCCTTTCCATAAAATAAATTTGGCTTGAATACTTTAAATAATTTTATGCTAGTAAGTAACCTTATTTTGACCTGAAAAAAATGGAATTCCTAGATACTTACATGACAACTGATCTTGTTTAAAACCAAATAACTTTACTATTCTCTTCTCTGTTGTAGCCTTTGTATTAAACAAGTAAATTTTTAACTTTCCTTCATTTACTTTTTCACCTAAAACTCTAGTATACTTATCCAATAAATATTTTATATGTAAAGCTTTCGAGAAATCAGCTTTACCAAAGAGAAAAGTATCATCAAAAAAGAGAGAATGAGTCACTGATAAATTAGTATTTGGAATCAATACAGCCTCAATATTACCTTAAAGATGAGCTGCAATAAATGATCTACTCAAAGCTTCTGCTAATATGATAAATAAAAAAGGAGAAAGAGGATCCCCTTGATGAACCCCTTGAGAAATATATTGGCTAGTCATTGAAGCAACAACAACCATATCAACACCAACAACATCTACATCAACACCACTAGGCAGTCCAACATGAGCAAAAAAATGTCACCATGATGAAAACCTGGTAAACATGCATCTTGTGTGACATCAGAAATCAAGAGAATAAAATAAATTCATGTCACTAATCAATCAATGGATTTTACTAGTTAATTAGGTTAAAGTTGTCAAATCAATCAAGGGTTTTTACTATTTAATTAGTTTAGCTGATTAATCAATCAAATTAGCTAACTCTAAACCAATCTTTAGTCTTCAAAATTGATCAAATTAATCTTGACCATGAAAATATCTTCACTCAAAAATATATAAAATCCACTCTTCTTCTCCAATCCTATCATAGAGAAAAATATAGGAAATCATCAACATGTTGTAGAGAAGCTTGCACATTCATTGGATTTTCACACTTCATTAAGAGCACAAGCAATCCTATTCATGCTTAATCTATGGTTTGCAATAATAATTTTTAAAATAGGAATTGAATGTTGTATTTCATATTTATTTATGAATTTATTACTTATATTCTAGTATGCCTAGTGAAATGGAACCCTCCATCTATTACATTTTTAAATATTTGTAGGAGGTTTTAATAATTTTAATGGATATTCAATGTTGAAGGAAAAATGAACTACATTTATATTGAATATTTTAAAGGATATTTTCAATGCAAAGGATCTCATGTCATTTTAGCAATATGAGTATAGTAGATGAAAACAACAATGATAGCCAACATAGTTGAAAGAGTCACAACTATAGGATAAAGTGTTAGAATTTTATGTAAATTATGAAATATATTACTTTGAGAAAGAATTATATTATTATTGCTCCTTTGCATTATGTTTCTCTAGTGTCATATTTTTAACCTTTTATTTAGACAAGAATTCCATACTAGTTAAAAGGAAAGATCTGAGAGTGTAAAGTTCTAATATGAACGAATCTTGTAATCTTCCCAATGTTGACATGTTATGTGCATGGAAGTTGTATTCCTCCAAGAAGGAATCAACACAAACAAGTTTTTTCAAACAAGTGTGATAATTAATCTAATCAAATATGCCACAAAAATAAGGAAATACAACAAGTGCAATAGCTAAAACACCTATATAAAAAGGATGTGAGGACATATTCCTCATGTTTTATTTGATCTAAAAAATACAAAGCAAGAATTGTAGTTCTCATTTTCCTAATTTATTACAACTTTTACTTAGTAGAGGGTAATCTAAATTCATTACCATACCATGGGAGGATAAGCAACACTCATTTATTTAACTTGGTTGGGTGCAAGGTTTACACATTTTTACCTCAAGTTTATTAAATGATATTTGTGCAAACTTGCTCAAATTTGTTTGCTAACTTTCTTTGGTTTGCAACTAATTATGAATGAATTTAATTCCTTATATAGATTCATATTGCCTATTATATGAATGCAACTTGATTTAAGGCATCTTGTATATGTTTGTGGAAATTATTATGGATGTTGTGTACAACTACTACTATTCTTGTGATTCAAAAGCTTTAGATTGCAAAAGAAAGTTTTGATTTGATGGAATCAAGCCCCTTTATGTCTACAAATATCTTAACTTATAATATTATTTTGATCATTTATTTCTCATTCCTAGTTATGATATTTACATGATTCATCACTTATATTGAAGCAAATAAGATTTTTGGTATATCTACCTCACTTTGTCATGGCCCTTCTTTAAATTATTCTAAATATACAATTATCAATCATTCTAACATTGTAGGGATTATGTTTTTATTAGTAATTATCTTTGTGTAGAAAACCATCAATGAAGATACTAGTTTTAAACATACTAACTTGTGTTATGAAGCCCATGCTAAATGAAGACCAAAAAATCCAACAACATAAAATCATAATAGAAAAAGTAATGTTTCTTTCTTATTTATAGTTTGTATATATTTGCATGACCAAATCACTTATTCTATTCCCTTTCACCATAAGGTGATCTTGAGAATCAAAAAATACTTTTGTCACATGTGTTTCTCAAATGCATGTATATATACATTTTCTTCATATTATAAGGTGATCTTGGAAGTTAAAAATGATATTTATAAATTATTTATCTTATTTTTCTTATGGGTTTTATGGCTTGGATTTCATCACCAAGAATTAGCCTAAGCCAAATTTCTAGTGGGCTATACAAATTCCTTGGAGGAGTTATCATTATTGGCTAAGCAATCATGTGTTATAAACACACTATGAAGTGAGATGGTTTGATCTAATCAAATACCTAGGCCCCTTAGACAACACCCTTCTATTATGGACTTGGGTCATATGTACCACAATGTATATCAAGAAATTCCCTAGTTAATCTTGCATAAACCTAACTTAAAGTCTTTTATCAAAATTATGTAGTGGTGCTAGGAAAACATCATACCCCAAGATCACTCACTTGTATTTTTGAGGAATATTTTTTTGACACTATTCAATTAGACTCCCACCTAAATAATATAGGCTATTGGTGTATCTTATGAATTTCCCCCTTTATATGAAACTAGTGCAAAATCCAAAAAAAGTCATGACACGAATAACAATATGCCAAGCTAGATTAAACTTGAACTCTACTCTAGAAGATCCTTTTAATAAAAGTCCATTTTATTTTGATAAGCCCCATAATAAAATAAAACATATAAAACCAATGTGAGATTATTAATAGTGATAGCCTTGTAAACCACAGTGAATATAAAAAAAATATAGTTTTTTTTTTATAATTAAACATAGTCATCCCCAAATAGAGAAATTCTTATTCTAAAATAAACACAATATCATTATGCACCTTATAAATATGGGATCAAAGCTTGGACCATTGATTAAAACCTTGAGAACCTAAATAACATCGTAAATAATATCCCAAAAAACTAGATCATGGAAATACTAGTGACTCTATCAACCAATATGAGATAACCATTGATATTCCACATGTTCATGCTATTACTAGTGACCTTATTAGCCAAGACAAAATGACCACTAATACTCCACATGTTCATATTTCTTCTATTAACCCAATTGGAAAAACTAAAATAACCATCGATATTCCACATGTTCCTTGCATTGGAAAAAAATAAAATCCTAGCACACTAAGATTTCCACAAGAAAAATCAAATCATGTTTGACCAAACTCAACATTTAAGTAAATAGTTAGTGAAATTAACTTCACATGTAGTTTCTTCATCACCCAAACCTTCACACCATAAACAACCCAATTAGCAACCCCATCAACAATCTAATCATCAAAATAATCCACAACCAATCGATATCCTACCATCATCACCAAATCAAGGTACATCATTTGCTTAAGAATAGAAAGCTATAAAGGACAATATCCAAGGCCTAGAAGTGGGGAGTCATCATAAAATAAATAAATTTGAGGTGTTTTCTCATTCCATGCTACAAATCCACTTCCCTCCTTATTGTGAGGAACCCAAATTTGATTAATACATAGGAGAAGGTGAACCAAGAGAACATGTGAAGGATTTTTTCATGGTATTCACAAAAGTAGCTTATAGTTACAACTAACTAATCAATTTTTTTCCTCAAATATTAGGAGGCTAGATGTTATAATAGATCATGGGTCTCCCTAAAGGATATTGTAGGGACCATACTCTATCTTAATAAATAATTTTCAAATAATAATAATAAATATGCTTTGGCTAGAGTCTTAGACTCATCAAGACCAACAGGGTCCTAAGTGACATAATATATATATATCATGATGTATAAAACCTCACAATGCCTTATTTACCTATGTACTATAGAGATCCTTTGCATTCAAGACCACCTACATACCCTATTTCCATGAGGTCAAGGAACAAGTGGATACACAACCCTTTTTAGGGTCCTATTTCCCCACACATTTCTTTGTCTACTGCCACCCACTTAGGCAAAGTAGAGATGAAAATCTAGATAATCATCTACTTGTAAAAGCATAAAGGGTGTTTGACATGAATTTTTAATTTGAATGTCTTCAAGTTTACCTAAAATGTAGGTATTTTTTGAGGAAGATTTCCTATTCACTTGATCTTAAAGGTTTTTTTCCCTTATATCTTCCTAAAAATTTAAAGGGACAATGTCACAAACATCATTGATGCAATTATATTAGGCTACAACTATAGTAGTTCAAGCACAACTGCATGATCCATAAATATGAACTTGAGGTACCATTTATACTAAACATTATGATAGGTTAAATTTGTTTACAAAGGAACACTCATTATTTTATGATCACCAACATCCCTAATGATTTAGGTGAGAAAATATGAAAAATAAGTGTTCTAGCTTTCAAAAAATAAAGATTTAATTCTAAAATCTTCTCAACCATAATAAATCAAAGAAGATCTAACCAAAGGATGAGACCCCATTTTCTAATCACCAAGATCCAAAATAAGTGAGGTAAGAACATACAACAATTGTCTAATCCAATTTGGAGGTCTATCACACAAAGTTTAAATAGTTACAATAATTCATAAGTTCTAGACAATATAATCTATCAATCTTAAATAACATAAAATTATCTTCATGGATTGCAAAAAACTCATACCATCTATTAATGCATATTGTCAAATTCAATAAAGCACAATCTACTAGCTTTAACTTAATACACAATTCCATTCTCTATTATAATCAATTGATAATAGATCAAATTCACAAGTAAAGAAATGACATATTGACTTTAACTCCTAATTCTTGATGTTAAGTTATTATTATCTTTGAAATTAAAAAAACATGTTCGATGTTTAATATTAGGGTTAAATATCAACAATAATGGCATTTTTTTTTTCTATCAATCATTTCATTCTAAACTTGACCATACATAATTTCTTATCAAATAGAAGATATCATTTTTCGAGACTAAACTTTGAATATCAAAAAAGTCATAAGAATAATGATATGAAAAAACATTATTATAAGTGAATATTATAAGCAATCAATATTTCCTTTCAAATAAATTCAAATTGATAACCCTATATATAGTTGAAATGACATACTGAAGAATAAATAATGTTATTTAGATAAATAAAAGCTTATTAATTAACTAAAATGGAATCTATACAACTAGAATAATAAAATATTGATAACAATATAAGTAATCATATTCATTTCAAATCCATATTTGACAATAAAACTAAGTATGAATCAATGCAACTATCAAAATATGCGACTAAATAACACAAAATGATTAAAGGAAGGAAATAAAAATGTATCAAATGTAGTTGAACCAATTTGACTCCCACAAATTACTTCGATAATTATTGCATATTCAATGACTAAAATAAAATAAATTCAACACTTCCATTTTATCATACCCTTTCATTCTTATCAAATCTTAAGATCTATCTATATACTCAATTTTGATTATTAATTCTTTAATATTATTATGGACAATTGATTTCATAATAACCCCAAATATATTGATTCTAGGATTATCTATTTCCAAGGTAAAAAAACACTACATGGTCTTAGCCTTATTTTCCTTTTGAATAAGATCCATATAAAAGGAAAGGGATAATGCATGGGCATAAAGTATATCAAGGAATAGGATTTGATTTTAGCTTGATCCAATGGTGCATGCTATTTGTCACAAATAACATCCCACTAAGCCTATAACTAGTGGTGACTATGAATCCTAGATGGATTCGACCACATAGTACATCACTCCTTAGGAGAAGCACATGTGGAATTTTTTAATATATTTGAGATCAAACATTATGGTATAATAAGAATGCCAAGGAAATTTCCAAACCAACCACCCTTAAAATATTGATCCAATTTGACCTGAAAGACACAAGATACACAAGTTTCACAACTGCCAAGTAAGAATTATGGTGACCCAATTTCCACCTCTATGCCAACATAGAATGGAGATAATATTAACCATGAAGAAGAAAAGTAACATCTATAGGTAATGGATAATGCAAGATGAGATATCATAGGTCTTAACAAAACACTAGAAAATTTATGCTAAATAAATGGACAAAAGGAAATCTAAACACTGCGACCTCTATATTCCTACTTGGGTGTGATACAAGTATTCACTTGGTAAGAATTAAATAACATATTAAATTACTCCCTCAAAATCTCAAGCTCCTAAAATATATATTAAATTAGGAAGAATTAAAGGTCATTACAGGTCTATCATGATATTCCTTGAATTAGTAGAAATATTTAAAAAAATCTCCTATAATATTGAAAATAATATTAAAATGATAGACCTATCAAATGTTAAACACAAGAATGGAGAATGTAAGAACTGTCTAATGATAAACATAATAAAGCAGAAATGTCATCGAGCGGGAAATCGAAGTCTGTTCAAAATGTGCAACGACCTTCTGCGAAGGTTCCTGAGGATGTGACGGTCTGTGTGGACACGACATTCTCTATGGATGGTTGCGGACTAGCTGGGTGTGATGGGAAAACAAAGTCTGTGTCCCCAAGCAGGAAAAATGTGCATCGACCTTCTATGGTGGTTCTTGAGTACGCGATAGTCTGTGTGGATGCGGCGTTCTTTGTGGATGGTTGCGCGCAAGCTGGGTGTGTCAGGGGCTCAATTGCTACATGGGTTATAGGCTCTGTTCCTGGTGCTATGCAGGGGGATATCCCTCCTCTTGCTAGGGGCTTTCCTTCTTCGGGTCAGGTGAAGTTCTTCTTTGAGGCTGGTAAAGTGGGTGTTCGACCTCCTGTTCAGGTTCGAGTTTGGTCTTTATCCTGTGTTCATGATTTCCCTGTTGTGGTATGTGGACTCGAGGTTGCTGAGAATGAGGAGTAATATTTAAAGCAGGGAATGGTCTACAAATTTAATGGCTTGTGGCCTTCCTTTCCCGATCTCCATGACTAGGTTTCCGCCTCTCGGAAGCCGGTGGTCTTTGGGCAGATTGAGCTCTATCCCAACGCTAGGGGTTTCTTTTTAGCAACCTTCGCCTCCTCCGTGGAGCGAGACTATGTGTTGGATAGGGGATGGGTGTGGAGGATTCATTCATTGTCCATCAGACATTGGTCTCATTCTTTCAATCCTCTTACAGAGCCATTGAATACCAGGCCAATTTGAGTTCAACTGACGAATCTCCCTCTCCAGTTTTGGGAGGATTCATGTTATGAAGCTATTGGTAACATCATTGGATGCTTTTTGATGGTGGACTCTACGACTTGAGAGCTTGGGCACACTACAGTATCTCGTATTTTAGTTGATTTGGACATCTCCAAACCTCTCCATGGTGATGTAGTTTTATTGGTGGAGGATTGACCTTGGAAGCATCTCTTGGACTATGAGGGTCTCCCTTTTTGGTGTAGGAGATGTTTCTTTGTGGGTCATTTGGCCTCTGGTTGCCCACATGCCTGCTACAAGGGTGCTGCTACTTGGTGCAAGGATGCTCTCTCAGATCATCTCACAATGGGTTCTCCTCATTTGAAAGTTTCTTCTATGGAGGACAACCCTCTTGAGTCTTCTTGAGAGCCTGTGTCTTACCCAACTCCTCTTTTGGCTATCCCTTCCGTGGAGCCATTGTTGGCTTGTTCTGCTGACACTGTTATGTCTGAGCTTGCTTGAACCTTGTTGAATGCCTTTGCTGGTCCTTCGGTCAATCTTTTCTCCTCTCCTGCGTTGTCATCTCCCCTGCATGATGGCTCTTTTCCCCTAGTGGCTATTGTGGATCCGCTTCTCTCACCTCGCTTGGTGGAAGATTCTGAGTCTTCCTAGTTTGTTGTGCTGAGAAGGAAGAAGGGAATCCCTCAATTTGTCGCAACTTCGCCATCTAGGGTTAAGGGAGTTAGATTAGTCCCTTAAGATTTTGGGGTTGTCTAGTCCTCGTCTGTGGTTCGACAACTGTCCATCAACTATTTTTGTGTGTGGTATGTCCTTTTTTCCTAATTCATTCTTGGTTTGAACTAGCTTCTTTTTGGCCTATTGGGCTTTCTGTGTAAAGGGTACAACACCCTGAAAATGTTGCTTATCTTATCAAAAACATAATAATGAATAATATTTCTCATCTTTCTTGCAAAGATGGAGAAAGCTCACTAATAGGTTCCTTTAGTCAATATTGGAGAATAATTTGGTCATTAATTACCAACCCTAATTAAAAAAAAAACCTTTCATTTATAGATTCATTGCACGCTATGAACTCCAATGAAATCATTAAAAAATGGTTTATATCAAAAATAGAAGTATTTCTAAAAGATTGATAAGTTTTTTAATAAATACTTGATCAAATCAAACGCATTAAGACAAACCAAAATTCTTTAATAAAAATAAGAATATAATTAATGATAGATTTATTGATTCAAAGAACATTCAGTTCATTCAAAGTAATCCTAACATCACCATCTCTAGAGGGCAATAAAAACAAGTGATTATAAGAAAACAATTGTAATAAGAAAAAATGAATGCAACTTAGAAAGTTTGTTTGTTCTCTAAATTAGATGATTCTCCTACAATACTCTAGGATGAGTCTGATGTTAAAGTTTTATGAAATAATTTTAATATTTTAATTGTCATTTTTCAGAAAAGAGAAAAATATACTAGACCATCTTAGGATTTTTTTTGCTCGGTAAATCATTGCTAAAGGGCAGTACCCTGTATTTCTTCCAAAAAAAAGATTAACACCCTGTATTGCTTCCAAAAAAAGATTACATATGTTTGCATATTCTTGCTGTGTACCCACATTCATAGAACTTCACCCTGACACCAGACTCGACACACAAACCATGAACAAAATGACCTTGGGAGAACTATCATTGCAACCATACCCTACCCTTTCAGTTTTACAAAATGGCCATGAAACAAAACAACCAAAAGCCAGACTCGGGAATGAATCTTATCCTTGGATACAAATAACAAAATCCTGACAGTTGCTAAAGCACTTGAATATTTGCAATTTCAGACTCTGATTGACTGCATTTTATTCTTGATTTCCTCCATTTTGAGGATGCATTCCCTTTTCTGCATTGCATTCCACTTACAGCTTCCCCCATTATTTTGCTCTTCTGAGCCAGATTTGATGTGAGGCTGCATCTGCAAACCTTTGCCATCATCCACATATTTGCTGACATTCCTTTTCGTTTTCTGTATTGTCTTCCACTCGTTTTCACCATCGACAACATTTGAATCCTTAAAATCTTGAGAAGGAGCTAGGGAGAGAGAGCTCACAGTCCCAGAGGTGTCGGGTCCTGCATTAGATACCGTAGATTCTGAAGGAGTAGCAATGATCGAAGGGGAGTGGTTGATTGCTTCACTGCCCATAACACGATCTACACAACAAGAGTCGCTCACGTTAGGCAAATTTTGTTCACCCATTGTGCAAATTTTCTCATCTTTCAACCTGCTGGTGTCATTCCTTGGAGAGGGCACACCATTCTTAGGAGGTTTCATAACAGAGTAATATTTTGGGGAAGCATCCTTTCCACCAGGTGGCCTCCCCCTTTCTTTGTAATTTAACATTTGGGCAATTAGTTGCAATGTGCCCAGTTTTTTAGCAACTTCTGCACCTAAAGATTATGTCTTCGTAATCCAAGGTTTGTATCAGTTGTGACCATTCGCACTCAAGATGATCTCAGCCGGGAGGGCTTTGGAGACATCCAGCTCTACCAAAATCCTAACATAGATTGTGTGGATAAAGTCTTTTGAATTTGCATCAGTAGAAACGAAGCTGCCCAGGATGTTTCTGATTGTTGTAAAACATGACTCAAACCAATACTGAAGAGGAAGGTTTGGGAGTCGACATAATTGAAAAAGATTCAGTGTTCGGATTAAAGTTGGGTGCCAAGATTTTAAAAGCAACAGAATTTCTCTCCATGACCATATGTAGCTGAGGATGGCATTTTTATCTTTCTTGCTGTCAAAGACCATAGTGAAAAAGCCTCTGGCACTTGGATATATCTCCAAATTATTTTCCATTATAGGAAGCTAGGATTTTGAGATCCATTCGTGGAGCTCAGGGAGGCTGGGCCAGAAATTACTAAACCTACCTATCAACCCATTCTCAGAAAAAAAAATCTTCATTTTCATGTAGCTCCTTCAGTAAAGTGTCATCAAAATGCAGTTTCAGGGGTATATCCGAACACTGGACAACCCGCCTATTGTTTATACCTGGATGTTTCATGCCAGATCTAATTTTTTCGAGACCGACACCATGCTGAAAATCTACCACCGGCACACCAACATTTTTTGTTGCCCCTTTTACAGTGTCCAAGAAAGTCTTTGCCCTAGAAGCCTGCTCGACGCATGTTTGATCCACCTGTGGAGACGAAATCGACCCGTTGTGACTGAGGCCAACATTTATCCCAGCGAGGTTGGGCAAAATTGATGATTCATGGAGAGGGGGAGGCGGCGTCATGGCCTTCCCACCGCCGTGAGAGGCATCACACTCAGACAAGGTCGTTCGATCGGCCGAAACACCTAGCAAGCCACCGAAACCATTGCAATGCCGTTCATCGTTGAAGGAACCGAGGGAGAGCCAGCAGGATTAATGGCACGCGAAGCATCGACGGGCGTAGAAACCCTAGTTTTAACAGCAGAAGTGTTTTTCAGGAATGTTTGCATTTTCGACAACGAGCTTTAATTGACTATCCTAGGAATTTGTTTTAAACTTGGAAATATAAAATTCACTAAGCTGAAACAAGAGAGTTGAAATTTAAATAATGACTGTCTACTATTTTGGATAAAAACTTAATAAATTAATGCAAGAACAAATAATAGCAAGACAAGGTAAAACTAGAGCCAAATGCTAGAGCCCACTAGTTAGGATGCCTATGCGATGTATGAATTTCTATGGAATGCACTATCTTTCCTATAGTTATAGTGGAGTTTGTACTAAGAAGCTCACTATTCCTTTCAAATCTTGTGCCCAACTAGACATAAAATTAAAAAGAACCTATAGCCACACCTCAAGTATGATTAAAATCAAATGAAACTAATACAAACTAGATAATTAATATAATTAAATGATAAGAAGAAAAATAAAAGATATTGTAAACCATCATTTTGATGAAGATATCCAGATAAAAACTCGTGAGATGAGAAGAGAGAAATATTAGGGATGGTAAGGACCTTACCATAATGGTCAAGCCCTTTCTTTGGTATTCCAACCTACACGGGTAGCCAAGTTATAGAAAATAGTAAAATATTATGTGTTTCTATCCTAAGTGTTTCTAGGAAGGTAGAAACAATAACAAAGCTATCTATACAACTACAAGTAGTATAAATTAGTGTGTGCGTGTGTGAGAAAAACAAGGAGATGGTGATCCCAAGGTGCTAAATGAAAGAAGGAAAGGAGTCTATAATAATGAAATAAATACATGGAAGAAAAAGAAAAAAAAAAAGTTACTTCAAAAAGGAAAGAGAGACAAGGCTATTAAAGAATGTTGTTAAACCTTCAAGAAGTGATTATAATTCTATAAAATGCTCACATGGAGTCTAAAATGATCAAGATTGCTAGAACTTGCTAGAAAATATTGGTAAGAGTATTGTAGATAGCTTGTTAGTGTAAAATATAATATTGTGAGATATATACTTTAAAAAATGAGGGAAATGAGGGAAATATTTGTGATTCTAATGCTTAAGAGCCATTTAGATCCATTCTAGAGTGGTTTTCGCTAACTTGGGTAGATAGTAGGTGGTAAAATTCTTTAAAATGGCTATGGAATAAAAAATATCACGGGACATTAATGTGTTGTGTGCATGTCTACATATCAAGTTGGTGTCCAAAGAGTTTTAGTTCTCGAAAAGGTAAAAAACTAAAAAATCACAAGGTAAACACATTTGAAACATATTTTTTTATAAAAAAGGGCCAAGGGAAATAAAACCTTGGCACCATGAGTAGAAAAAGGCTAAGTGCCAAATGACCCTAAAAATGTTCTAGGTGAGATGGACACTAAAGTGAATCCAAAGTGTATTGTCATAAATTATCACTCATGACAATTTCACCTTACATTTTGTCTCCCCTTAATTATTGGACCTAATTGAGTATTTAATTTTATAAATTATGCATTCTATGGCCCATTTTTGACAAATTTTGAGGAATTGCAAGTAGGAATCAATTGCATTTAACTAATGCGTTGCCCTAACACCAACTATTCTAGACAATAGGTCTAGGAAACTCACACCCTAGGTGTGAGTGTCCTATTTTTCCTCTAAATTGAAATATGTCCATTGTGGCAATTTAATATTTGAATTTTACGTGTCTAAAGTTAGTCATTGAGATTAATTTTTTTGAAAATCGAATAAATGCCTATAAATACCTAGTTATTGCATCATTTCAAACCTAATTAGAAATTATTGGAAAACTTACAATAAAGAGCACTATTGATCAAGTCAAGAGCAACATTTTAGGGCTTCATTGCAATAATTCAAGATACTAACATCAGTCCAAAGTTTATGTGAGTTTATGTGTGTTCATGTTATCATTGTTTTGTGAATTCTAACACTTTTGTATGTCTCCAAAGCAATTCAAGCATTTAAGAAAATCAAGCGAGCAAGATCTAAGTTCTTTAAGTGATGTGCATGAATTTAGTCCTTCAAGGAAGCCATTGAAGGGTGGTGAGTTGCAACACTTTGTGATTTCATCATTCCTTCCTATCCATTTATTTATTTTATCATTGACATTTCCATTGTGGAAGTGAAAAAACTTACACGGGGTTTGATTGAGGCAAGCCCCTAAAATGGCCCAACATCTCTTCTCTTTGTGAATGCATAGATTTCAAGTTGAAGAAGATTGAAGAAAATTTGAAGAAAAAATGTTCATTGTTGCATTTTTTGTCATACATTTTGTCAAGCCATAGAATCTCGATTGCAAAAATATCCAATAGTGTTCCGACATATCTATAGGTAGAAATCCAAAGCTCAAATTTAGAATTAAAGAGTTTGAAAATATATCAAAAAACATATAAGGACACTCACGCCTTGGGCATCTGTTTCCTCTATTTTTTTCCCCAAATTTGAATCACAGGTGCACAATGTCCTGCTATGCTCATTTCTATTGTCCTGTCCTGCTATGCTCATTTCTATTGTCCAAATTTATCTATGGACTTTTGTGTTTTCTGTATTTATATCAAAATAGTAAATTGCACTCTTAACCTAGTTAGATCATTGCATTTCATCATTAGGACATTCTAGATTTGGTTAAGGGATAGTGACTCACCTATCAGGTTGTAAGTCAATCTCATACCTTGTCCAAATACATCAAACCCTCATTCCATCTTTGCATTTCTAATCCATCCCATATGGACCCCATGAAATTTGGGAAATGTGTCAAAACCTAATGTAAAAAATAAAAGGTTTCCCTTTCCCACCATTTCATTTTGGTGAACTCGACTTGTTAACATTATATAAATTTTAATATTTTCCGCAATTCACCCTAGATCTAAGTTTTGCATATTGTTTCTTTACATTCTTTTCATTTAGGGTTTCCTTTTAACATCACAAAAATTCATAAAAAATACAAAAATATTTCAAATTCATATTGCATTAAATGATTTTTTTAGTCATCTTAGATTATATCTACATTCAAATTGCTAGATTAGGTCATTTAAAATCTAAAAAAGGGTGTTATTTGCATACATTTAGGTATCTTGAATTTATTAAAAAGTGTAAAATTGCATCAAAACATCATTTTTAGAACTTTGTATCTTGGAATCAGTCACTCATTTCATCTTGCATCTAAAAATTACATTCAAAATTTGTCATTCATTGTTCACACATTTACACACTTGCAATTTGCATTTCCATAGTAAAAAATTAGCAAAATATGGAAAAATATTCATTATCAAAACCATCTGTGCATAGAATTAGGAACCTTAAATAGTAACAAACACAATCAAAATTTGAAATATTAGTGACCCTTTCTAGGACACAGATGCCCTGGGTGCATATGTCCTACATTCTATGGCTAAAATTTGAATCAAAGCTCTATTTCTATGTTCTCTATTGGATTCTGCTATCTGAATTTTATTTTTGCACTTCAAAATTGTCATTTACTTTCAACATTGTTGCATGTTTGTATTGTTAAGTTCACAATTCTAAAAATTAGCAAAATATGGAAAATAATTTATTGTCAGACCTGTTTGAGTACATATTTGAGAACCTTAAACAATACCCTAAACAATCAAACTTTGAATTTTTAAACACCCTATCTAGGACATGTAGATGCCTTGTACACCTTTGTCCTACCTTTTTGGGCTTAGATTTTTGTGATAGAACCTTCTCAGGAGGCTCTGTCAAGATCTGTTGTTTTTTTTTCAGCCATATGTTTGATAACAGTATGAACCTTAATACAAGAATTATATCATCATGATGGCTCAATGTTTTGGTAATTTTTTGACCTCTTTGAAATCTTTGGTGGATGTTTCAAGTTGTGTGTTAGGAAATGACCCTAATTCTAGTAATGACAATCACGATACTTCATCTCCTATTACAATTATTTTTGAGGTCTTGGATCAAGATGAAAAGAGCATGCATGAATTTATAAAAAAAAATTGCGTAATCTTGAGAACAATGCAATGGTCTACTTCCCCATACCAATAACATCCTACCATGCCACCAATTGAAGCATTCACTTTGTTACATCCGAAACCTAAACCGAAAGGAATAACTCAAACAACATGCATGGAGAAACCTATAAAAAACAATCACAAGGAAAGCACATCAACCAACCCTCCATCATATGAGAATAAAGTTATAAACACACCCATTAACTTGGAATAGAATTATGGACAAGGTTTTAGGATTTTGAAAGAACAAGGATGTGACATTAAGAATGAACATTAAGTCCATTCCATTTGTGAGAAAACACCATCTAAAGATACTGAAGGACTAGGCTACCGAGATCCTCCACTTTTGCATCAAGCATTTATTTCATCAATCAAGAAATATAAAGTACATGGTCCTCTTAAGAAGTTAATTTTCCTACATCCTATAACCAAGAATAAAAGGGCGTTAGACACACTTCTCAAACTAGGAAAAATTACATTCCCACCCATCCATGGATGAGAAGATAAGAAAGAAAAGAGTACACACATTTCTTATTATGCATATCATAGATCACTTGTACATCTTATTGATGAATGTTGTGCTTTAAAGAAGAAATTAAGAGAATTTGATCCTTATGGGGATCAAATTAAGCATATAATTTGTTAACAATCATTGTTATTTTCTCCTTTCCATGTGGTAGTTATAGTGTCACAACGTCCTCACTACCATCCATGAGGGTATAAACTAGGATTTATGCAATCATCTTTTATTTTGCAAGGAGAAACATATCATCATCCAATCTAGGCTCATCTTTGTCCCAAAACTTGGGGGAAAGGGGTTAGGTAGCATTGTCCTAGGTGCATTCCTTCTAGCAAGGGATCCCTCTTTATCTCCTTAACATGTTAGTGTAGCAAGTACACTAACATTTTAAGGGGAGGTATATAATCCCCTACTCATTGTTTGCATAAGAATAATCCCTTCTTTGCGATGATATCATATATTCCTAGGAAGTGTGACCTTATTAATCAAAGAGGGGTCTTCTTGATCTATGTGAGTGTCTCTTTGGTGGTGATATTGGGTTTGATTTCTCTCAAGAGTGTGACCTTTCTTGGTGTGTGACGTTCCCCTTGGTGGTAACACTATGGATACTATTCCCTAAGGCATGAATTTATTTCAATGACTTGTCCTCTCTTAGTGGTGATGCTATGATAAATATACCCTAAGGAGCGGCCTTTTGTATATTAAGAAAAGACCATTTAATTTTTGTAAATCATCTCTTGTGGTGGTGTTGATTTAGAATACATTGAGTTTTTAACCTTATTCTATTATCATTTAGATTTGTTGCACCCCTTGAGGTGAGTCTTGTTGCACCCCTTGAGGCGAGTTTTATGCACCCCTTGAGGTGAGTTCTATTGAACCACTTGAGGTGAGTTTTATGCACCCCATGACATGAGTTTTGCTGCATCCCTTGAGGCGAGTTTTTGTAAGATAGTTCATGGATTCAACATAATGGAGCTTGTTGTATTATGAACTTGAGCACCCCTTTTAACATGGCCACCTAGAATAACACATCTTTCTTGCCAGTGGAGCCATGTGTTCCATGAGTGATGTGTATGACTTTAGTCCTCATGGACCATTCCTTTATTATTTATGGATGGCGTTTGGTATTTGAGACAATTTAAGACTGAGGTTTCTTTGCCTTACCGACTCAAATATTTTAGTACTAACCTTGTGTTTTGTTGTGTGTCTTTTTGTGTATCTTTTTCATGTCTACATCATGTTTACATCATGTTTGTTTATATTTCATTGTCATTTTTATGTTCCATCGTGCCACTTGTTTTCGTTGTATATGCTTCATGTTTTCCAACATGTATATGGTGTCTTGTTATATATCATACATGTGTGTGTTCCTTTTGTTCCTATGTTGGTTTGCCATGGGATCTTGGATCTTGGGGGCTTGATCACCTCCCTTGATTCTTAGTCATCCTATCTCTTCAACATTTAGACAATTGGACCCCTCTTGACATAAAATGTCTACTTTAGTGTGAGTTTGAGTATTTCACACTCTCACTAAAGTGGGGGCTAAATGTATTATTGTAAATTGTCACCCATGAAAATTTCACCTTATGTTTGGTCCCCCCTTTAATTATTGGACCTAATTGAGTATTTAATTTCCTAAATTATGCATTCTATGGCCCATTTTTGACAATTTCTGAGGAATTGCAAGAGGGAATCAATTGCATTTAACTAATACATTACCCCCGACACCAACAGTTCTATAAAATAGGTCTAAGACACTCATGTCTTGGGCGTGAGTGTCCTATTTTCCATCCAAATTGAAATATGTAAGATGTGGAAATTTAATATTTGAATTTCAAGTGTCTAAAGTTGCCATCGAGATTTAATTTCTGGGAAATTGAATAAATGTCTATAAATACCTAGTTATTGCATCATTTCAAACCTAAGTAAAAATTGTTGAAAAAATTATGATCAAGAGCACTATTGAGCAAGTCAAGAGCAACATTTTAGGGATTCATTGCAACAATTCAAGAGCCTAACATAATGTCAAAGTTTATGCGTGTTCATGTTGTAGACACCTAAAATTGTCCATGCATTTTCATATAGATCCACTCTTGCATATTTCTTCTATTTCCCATTAATTAAATAATTTTATTATTTAATTAAGTTAATTTTCCTTTAAATAATTAAATAATTTTTATTTAATTATTTTCCTTTTCAATATCCATTTTCCTCTCATAATTAAATAAATTTATTATTTAATTATTCCCCTTTCATAGGTCCATTTTCTTCTAATAATTAAATAATCTTATTATTTAATTATTTCCACCTTTCTTCTCTCATAATTAAATAATTTTCACAATTACTTAATTACCTAACACTCCTCTCTCTTAAATTAAATAAATATTTAATTTTCCCACCTTTCTACTTAAATAAACAAAATAAATATTTTATTTATTTCCTCAATGTCGGCTACTAAAATGAAATACCTTTATTTAATTTTAGCTCCTTGATCCATGCATTTTCTCTCTCATTAATCCTCCACCCTTGATTAAATTAATTTCTAATTTAATCTCCACCCTTGATTTATTTCAAGCAAAGCAGTTAAATAAATCTGTCATCTAAGCCATTTAAATAACACATCTCATTATCTCACCTACATGTTGCCATTTTCATTCTAGCACTGTTATCTATCACATCTCTACCATTTTCTATCTAGACCTCAAGCAGACATTCATCTATCATATCAAGATTCACACCATATCATATCAAGATCAAGGCAATATCAAGGTTATGCAATCAAAGTCTGAGGGCAACAAACATATCAAAATTCCATGTGCAAGGCAACTTTTTTTCATTTCATACATGCATTATCTTCTAGCTCTTAGGCACAATTGAGGTTTGATGGTGAATGTGGATTGGATCTAGTGCTTCCTTTGTTATCTATTTTCTACATCATACATTTTGGTGAGCCCGATGTGAACCCCCCAATTGAGTTTTGGATCAAGATTTTGAGAAATTTTGAGGAATTTTGGAGTTGGACCCACTTCACTTGATCTAGCTTGCTTTTACAAGTTTTGTTAGCTCTTTGTTGTAGGTTTTGCATCAATTTTGGACAAAACCCTAGTTTTCAAAGATTTCACCATATCTCTCAAATGACCACAATTTTTTTATGATTTTAGCTACGAAAGACAAATTAAGGCTCATATTTTTGGGTGATTTATGACGATTTTATAATTTTTCATAAATATTCATTTTTGGTTGCAAATCGGTGAATTTTTTCAATTTTTTTTTGCATTTTTGTAAATATTTGGAAATTTTAGTGGGGGTATGTTCTTTACAGATTTATTTTTAAGTTGAAAATAGTGGTAAAAAATCAAATCTTTGTTAATTGGGGTTTTTTTTTATAATTTTGCATTTTTTGGTGCGAATCAACAATTTTTTTGGATTTTTGGAAAGCTCTTGAAATTTTTGGATTTTTTTTGCATTTTTCAGTGCAAATAATCTTTTCCCACTCAAAGTCTTATAAAATCTAGATGAAATTATCAACTTTGATTAACTACATTTTTCATGAATATTAGGGAATTATGAACAAGTTGTTGGGTTTTAGAGGAAGTCTATATATTTTTTTGGTGATTCTAACATTTTTAAAACCTTTGGTAGTGATTCAAAGGCTCTAAAAACTTTTTAACCTCTAAAAATTTAATCTATTTCACTTTGTCAATGATTCAACAATTTGGTTAACTCTTGAACCTTGTTGATTCTTTGAAGAGTTAGGAAAAACTTCAATTCATTGATGACCATTTTAATCTTTCTAATTGTTTAGGTGGTTGTTTAGATTTTAAAGTTTCTATGAATTGGTGAACCTTTGACATGATCTTTTCAAGGATTTAGATCTTGGACAGACTTAAGAAACTTTAACATTTTCCTATTGGCTCGTCAAGGAATTAGAAAAATTTGGAGCTTGTTCACACAAACATTAGGAGCACAAAATATAACTTAGAGTGAAGTGTTAGAGTTTAGGAGTCATAAATACACCATGAATCATGGGTATGTGTAGGATCATCATGGAAAAAACAAGCCCTTAAGTGGCAATAAAATTCATAAAAATCAGAGTTAGGCAACTTGATGTAAAAATTTGAATAAGTTAACTATATTATTTCAAAAATATGCAGGAATAGAATCTATTGAAAATTGAACGTAGTTTCTAAACTACTAGGTTTATTTTTATTTAAAAAAAATCTATTTGGTGAAATTTTGAAATTTCAATGCAGTAGTACTTAAATTTCAGGGAAAAACTAACAAGTAGTTGTCTGTTTGACCACCCTAACCACAATAAAATGATAATATTTTAGATATAAGTAGAAGACTCATGTCCCAATGTGATGCATATTTTTTTGTAATTTTTTTCCTAGTAAATAATTAATTATGATTTTTTTATTACAACTTTTAAAAAATATAAAAACTCGTACGCCTAACCACCTTAACTTGGTCAAAACTTCATGAATTTTTTTTTTTAATCCTATAGTATGTGAAGCATAGAATGTGACACATGTTTCAGATTCAAAAAATATGATACCCTTTGAAATCTATAGATGTTTTTCAATCAGCCTATCAATCTGGGATTTAGTCATAATTCGAATAGAAAATGAATAATAATTATTTATTAAATTAAAAGTAAAGCATAATTTATATTGGTGGAAAGCTAAGAATCTCTTTTAAAAACCCTTTTCGTTTCATCAATTTTGGGTAAAAAAAAGGTTGCCAGCCACATGGGCCATCATATCACTTACATATCACCACTTTTTGGCCCATCGTGATCCTGCACATACCCTCATACTTAAAAGGAATCCCTAAAGAGGATTATTGAAAATCCTATCCCAAAAAATGGCATAGGAATAAGGCATTGACGATTGAAGATCAAGAGTACTTCATGAATCATGTCAAAGGTAGATGAATAGGGACATCTCTACATCTTTGAATTTAAAATGATATATAAAGAAAAGAATTGAGAGTTAGGGGTTTAGGATAATTCATGAATCTTCTCAAAGTATGCAAGAAAGGATGTATCATAACTCACCACCTTGAAAGGGGTGAAATAGTGTACAAATTTTATGATTGAGAGTTGAGGATATTTAATAATCCATCCCAAAAGTATCACATTAGGAGGACTCTAACTTATTTAATTTTGGTAGATATATTACTGAAAATGATTGGGAATCAAGGATCAGGATACCAAGTAACTCATGCCGTAAATAAACTAATAAGGATAGGCCCAAAAATCCAATTCTAAAAGATAATACAAAGGGACACATCAAGATTCAGGGATCAAGAAAACTAAATAACTCATACTGAAAGTATTAAAACAAGGATATGTTTGAGCTTGTAAACTTAAAATATATAAAATGGTGAAGTAATGAGATTTGAGGGTTATGGAAAATAATGCTAGCATAAGAACCTCTAAACCTAAAATTTGGTAATTCTCTAAGGTAGATGGCCCAAAATACCTAAAAATAACTAGAACTTGAATGCATGGAATTATACCATGATTTTTACATTAAAGCACACTCTTCATGACCAAGGGAAGGAAGAAGAGAAACCAAGGGAACTAAACCAAATAGATGCAAAAATAAATAAAAATAAGAGAAGGGGGTCCATGTTATACAAAAAAAATGGGGCATGTGTACAAGGAACCAAAAATGAAAATTTTATTGGGGAAATTCTCTAGATAATTTCAAAGGTAAAAGAACATTGAGACTTAGAATATCCAATTTTGTAGACTATATAAATAGAATGAAATCATAACCATAAAACAAGATCAATGTTAATAAATCCTTACATATCCACATAACTAAAGTGTGTGAATGTGAATTTGTTACCATCCTTGAAGTACACTAAACCTTACCATTGTAAACTAAGCATTGAGCTCTATATATTAGTCTAACTCTTGAAACTTCCTATACATTGCCTTATTTTTAGTCAAGAATTTGTCAACCTGATAAGGTTGTCATTATGATCCCACTCAAGATAAATCTCCATTGTTAGTCAAGCATTCATAGTATTGGTAGAGTTAGCTAGTTGGGTTCTTATAGTTTTCTTTTCTTTTATTTTCTCATTTTTTATATTTATTTATAGGGACATTTGAGGATCTTGTCACAAATTTCAATTAATGAATCTTGTTGTTGGGATAAGAATCATAATGGTAGAAAAGGGAGACCTATAGATTTTTAGCTCAATAATTAGATGCAATAACCAATCCCAATAATTAAAGAAACATTAAGATGCATAAGATATGAATTATTTCATAGATTATTTTAAGATGAAGACAATATGACAATTATTTTTAATAGGTGTACAACCATGTAATCTAGTACTAGTATGTGAAACTAAAATTTTAAATTTTTTCATCCTTTATCAAATGAATAATTTAGAATAGCATTTACTTAGTAAGTTCTCTATTGTTTGCACTTACAAATAGCCCATTTTTTCAAGGGATTTGATAGAATAAGACCCCAAAGACCCACCACCACAAATACAAACAAAGAAAGACAAAGGGATAAAATATTGAACCAACAAACCATCATGACCCCTTACTTTTAGAATTATAAAAACATAATTAATTTTCTAATTAATTAATTAAGTAAATTGAAATAAGAATCGATAAAAATAATTAGTAGTGATAATAATATAATTGAGTAAAAATAATAATGAAATACTAATTATTAAATAATGATAATTCTATTACATTAATTTGATAAATAAATATTAATTATTTTATTACCATTTAGATAATTGTTTGAAATAATAAAAATAATAGTATAATGATAATTATTAAATGATGACAATAATTGTAATGTGTTATCCTCGAATTCAACACGCTCAATTCGTGGGATAACCCCTAAAAAACTTGTCTATTTCGTAGCCCACATACTCTAAGCATGCAAAATGAGGCAAGTTGCATTGGTCCTCGTGCATGGTTCCCCATCCTCAAAAAGTCATTTTGAGCATTAACCTCTATTTTTCACCTCTCTTACATATTTCATGCAGAAGCTCTATTTTTCACTGCTCTTACATATTACATGTAGGAGTGCTGGTTTTTAGCGCTCTTGCATCTCAAATCTCAAGTCACATGTAGAAGCTCTATTTTTCACCACTTTTACATATGACATGTAAAAAATCAAATTTTCAGCACTCTTACACTCAAGTGTCCTTCCCACATGCAGAAGTGCTGATTTTCACCACTTTTACATATGATATATAAGAGCGCTACTTTTTTACTGCTTTTACATGAAACTACCCAAGTCATCCAAAATGTAGAAGTGTTGTTTTTTATCACTTTTACATGTGATATGTTAAAGCGTTGTTTTTTAGTGCTTTTACACAAAATATATTTTCCTTCCAAAACATGCCAGAGTGCTATTTTTCAGCACTTGTGCATCAAATGCAGATCCTCCAAGATGTAAGGGCACTAATTTTCAATGCCCTTGCACAAAAAAATAGTTTTTCACCGATGTCCAAAATCATCCAAAAATGCATTCCGAGCTCCGTTCTCCACCATCATCGCATTCAAGCTTCCATAACCCATGAAATTGCTCAAATTTACATTCAATATGTAGTGTCTTGAAAATTTGAGTAATTACATCTAAAGTGCAATACCCCATGCTAAAACCTCAGTTTTTCCTACCTTTGCATTAGAATTGTTAAAGCCTACTCTTGCATACATTCTGATATCTTGTGCCCAGATTCTAGAGCAGTTTTGATCAAGTTCTTTCCTATCACCAAGCGAGAAGGCTTTGAAGTACAACCAGAAAGTTCTTCCCATGTTTCAATTTTTCAAAGAAGTGTTCATTAATGGTTCAAGAAGAATTTAAAGATGAAGCTTTCTCAATAGCTTCAATGAACAAAATGATGGATTTCTAGCTTATTCTAGATTTGAAAGGCACTTGAAAGCTGCCAATCTCATCGAAGGAGTTAATCTCAAGAATCATTGTCATCTCCAAAGTACACTCCAATGCAAGAGACATTGAAGAAATATGAAGACTTCCACACCCAATGCAAGGAACCATAAAGACTTCTTATGTCTCCAGTGTTAGATAGTTTTGGCATTTTTCATTCTTTATGTAAATAGTCTTCGACACTTTACATGTCATTTTGATGAATGTAATTACATGTAAAACATAGATGTTTTCCTATAATCATGGATGCCATTTTTGAATAAGTCAACTAGTTAGTTAGGTCAAATTTTCCTAGATTTTCTCCTAGATTCGCTCTTCTAATTTTCCTAAATTTTCTCTCCTCTTCCATCTATAAATAAGAGAGGATTCTATTGTAATTTTTTTATCTTTTGTCTTTTACAACGAAGTGCTGCCCATTTCTGAAGCAAACATTGAAACTTTGTGTTCAATTTTGTGAATCTGAATTTGATCAATAAAGAAGCGAGTTGCATGACAAATTTGTGTTGGAATTGATTATCTTTTGGATTTGATTGAATTGGTAGTGATTAGTGATTGAGATCTAAAGGGCTTTGAGTAAATCCGTGTAAAATTTGAGTTACACTCTTTTATTCGAATTTATGATATTGATTGAATACTGCTGGCAAATTATGTACAATACTTTGTGCTTGTATTTATTCATGTTGTTCATGGATCTATCATGGACTATCTAGAATAATTTGTGCTTCTAATACAACACTGGTTACATTTCTCAAGGATTCATTGGTGAAAGCTACTAAACGACTTTGTGCCTTCGTGAGTTTTCTTGTTTTATCATTTATCGTTATTATGCTAGTATTCCAAAGCTTTGCTTTGACAAGATAGGAATATTGGAATTACTTCTTTTGTTTTTAGTTTGAAGTTGTATTGAATCAGGAACTTAAAACTGTGAAGCATTGTAAAACATATTCTCTAAAAAAAAAGAGAATTATAAATGTGACACACGCCCATCTCTTAATCATAGTGTATATTATTGTGAATACTTAATTAGTTTTACTTAGCTTTAGTAAGCTGTAAGAAGGGTGCATCCCCTTTTTGAGAGGAGAGATTGTATCTCACACAGTTGTGGTTAAAATCAAGTTTTGTAAACTGTTAAAGGGATTACTTAATTTTCACCCAACATAACGTCTAAACATTTTGTATAAAATAAAATGAAATCAAATTAATACAAAATAAAATTAAAAAACAAGCAAGATTAAGATAAATATTTTATTTGTCAAACTCATATTAGATGGAGTGGATAATATTAATATCATTTTGATTTATTGTTATGTAGAAAATAATAATAAAATGGTTATTTTTATTTTTACACTAGTTTAAAAAAAAAATGTTAATTTAAACTTGCATTATGAAATAATGTTTTTATTTTTGCATTATCTTGGTAATTATTTTGAAATAAAATATTAAAATAAAGGGATAAAAATAAACATTATTTTTTATTAGATAAAAGAGGTTCAAAAGGGCCCCTACCATAATAAAGTTGTCAATGTACACAATAGTCAACTATAGCTACACTAATATTACTAATAGAAAACCATAATAATAATAATAATTATGTAACCAACCTTAGCAAGTATCAAACCCTTAACCCAGGCATGGGATAAAAATATATGATTTGGAAAACCTTTCTTTCACCTATAGACTAGTATCCAAGAAACCTCATCATTAAAACCCATAGAGTTAGGAGAAGGGGAAGGAAAAACCTTCACTAAGGTCCCAAATGGGAACAACTCACAAGGAGAGAAGCATTTAGTAGGAGAAATTGAATCTCAAGTGAAATTCACAACACCAACCAATGGAGGAAAACCAACACCACAAGCTAGAATTGGAGAAGAAGCCAAGATAGAAGCTTTAGGTAACACATATGGATGAGGGACCTCCACACTATCAACCATTGGGAACAATAAATATTAATTATTTTACTATAAATACTTTGTTGTTATTAAAGAAAAAATAAAATAAAGTTAATAATAAAATAATCAAAATAAAAGCGTGAGGGAAAATGATAAATAAAGAGGGAAAAAAAGAAAATATTAATAAGAATTTCTAAGACTTCATTGAGAAGCCATTACTTGACATCCTATATTTTTCCCAAATCATTTATTTCATTGAAAGTACTCTCTAGGGACCGAGTCCTTTGGGAGATAGGAGATAGAGTCTTGGAAGAAGAAATATCTTATACAAATTGAAAAACATCAGGCTCTTTAGAAGTCCCTACCTCTTGGTTGCTTGAATAAGAAGGTGGATAAGGTATAATATAAGAAGTTTGAACATGAGTAGGATTTTGAATAGGATATCCTTAATCCTGAGGAAATTGATGCAGTAGGGAATCCCTCTCACTGCCCAGACACTCTTAATCACATATTACAATAAAAAACATGTAACACTTTGTACAGAGATTGCAACTAACATTTCCCCTTTATTAAATTCACTGCTTTAACAATTAAACATCAAATTCATAAAGATTTTAATATTGCAAATTGAAAATTTATTCACAAATTTTTTCCCATAGTTGGGTCTCTCTCTTCCTCAAACCAAGTCTTTCTCTTATGCACCCTTCATTTTTAACTGCACATAATTCTTAATCATTTAATGCATATATTACTTTTACTTGTCATCTCAACTTGTGGCACACTTCCTCTAAATTTCTCTCTCTTGTATGTCACGCCTGACAACCTCTTCATACTACTTCATGCTTGCACTCACGTTTGTGCTGGGTATCCTCTTCTAGATTGTGATTTATTCTCTCTCTATTCTTTGATATTGTGTGACTCTTTTGGTCTCCATTTTTTTAAATGCATTTTTATTGTAACCTATTTTCTCTCCCCCTCTAATTTTGTGGTTTCCTCTCTACTACTTAGTCTCCATTTCTTATTATTCATTTTATTTTTGACTTGGTGAAAGATCAAAATTCACACTTCAAATAATCGTCTAAATGAATAGAGAAGATTTCATTCATTTAATTATGTCAATTGATGGAATCAAATGTTAGTAGGCAAAAAATTGAAAGTTCTTCGATTTGCATAAAAATTGGCGAGTCGGCTTGATTAATGTCCCATTGTCCCATATACAAGGGTTTTGCTCCAACTTTCATGGATTTCAAGATATTAAACTTTTTGGAAACCAATGGGCTCAATCATATAAAGTTTTAATATCTTCAAAATGATGCATGCTACAACCATGATTGCTTTGAACAATTGTTTCATTGAAACTGTCTTGTTATATGCTGAGACTAAAATAGAATAACACTACAATTTTGCAATTCCTAATCGTACAAATCATATATGATGCTGAGAAATATCAAAAGAAACCTAAAACACACTAAAAATGAAACCCAAATTTGAAGCTTATTTTTGGTTGATGCTGATTGCTAGTCTACCTAGATGCTCCTACATCAGACATGTTGGGTAGGAAGTTTATGAGAAAAGGCTCACAAAAATGGAGTTGAATGGTAGAATCATCCTTTTAGATTGCAAGAAATCTATAGTAAAATCCATCGCTATGATACATGAAAGTATTTCTTCCTTCTTCTCTTCCAACATCTTGCCAGAACATTCACCATCCTTTTCCAACAACTATACATCCTCTTCTTTCTTCCTCTTGTATATTCATGTCCACCATGAACCATCCTCCTCTACCAAAGGCTTCCTCTTTTCTTCTCTTCCTTTGTGGGATCCAACCCACCATTATCTAGCCCCCTCCACTAAACAATCTCTCTACTCTTCTCTTTTGTGGGTTTTGACCCACCACAAACTGACCACCTCCACCAAGTTTCAAATACAACATCCATTACAACTTCTACATGCAAATGTTTATTATCCAAACACCAATCTACAACTACGTCGAAATCTATTGCATCCTTATACAAATTTGCATTTACTACTCTATGGAAAATAAAATTTTCCATTTGCATGCTTTTTTCTTGCTCTACATCCTCTTCTACTCACCAAAGAAGGGAAATAATCATCACAATTGAATTTAAAATCAAAATTTACCTAATTCTCTTTCACTTTCCCAACATTATTTTATTTTTCCTTTCCTACAACATTCATCTTCTCACCTCCAATGACAAGTTTTGCAAGCCCCTCTTCAAGCTTGTCTATCAATTCCCCTTTCAACAATTTATTTATTCTATTTATCTCCTCTTTCAATAAGAAATTATCCTCATCTTTTCCAATTTTTTTTTCAAATTTAGGACTCTCCAAGTCCATAATTTTAGCTTCCAAATCTGATTTAAATTCTTCATTTTCTACGAACAAAATAGTATTAGAAATAATAGAGGTTCCAATATTACCATTCTCTTCCACCATATCATTTTTCGCTATCACTTTCACGCCTTCAAGAAGACATGTCTTTGCTGCAATATCATTGTTTAGTTCTGCATTTCATTCTTTAACCAACATACCATCTTGAAATTCCATCCTCTATCACCATGTTATTCACCTTTTCACTATCCTTATGCATGAATATTTCTTATGTTCTTGCCTTGTTTTCTTCTATATAACTTGTAAACAAATTAGTATCAAATAAAATAAGTTGCTCATCATTTCCCATCTTCTTTTACTCTTCATTTACATTTATATGGGCTGCTCCCATATCCTCCTTTTTCTTTACAAGTCTTTCCACCATGTTATTTTCACATAGCCTTTTTCCATATCTTTCCAACTCTTCTTCAATTTCCTTGCATTGCTCAAACTCCAATGTATCTTACCTTTCTTGGACTCTTTCCAATTCTTTATAGACACTTTCTCTCAATCTTCTTTTCCACTCTTCAACAAACCAAATTATCATCAGTCTCTTTATGACCTTCTTCGCCCCCCTCTTCAAAGACATCTTGCTTGGTGCAATCCCTCACCATTCACATCCCATGCTCTACAATATTCATAGCTTCAGCTCTCATTGTTCAATATTTCTCTCTTATCCCTACAACAACACACACAAGCTCTTATTTTTCATTGCAATTCCTCTATCCACCCATCGGTCCTTGCATAGGCTACCTCATGTTCGAAACTCTACCTATACACTCAGAACCTATGACTTTGATACCATTTGATGTAGTAGGGAATCCCTCTTGCTTCTTAAACACTCTTAATCATAAATTATAGTCATAGACAGGCAACACTTTGCCCAAATATTGCAACAAACATTTCCCCTTTATTTAATTAATAGATTTAACAATCCAACATCAAATTTATAGAGATTTTAATATTAAAAATGAGAGATTTATCCATAAAATTCTGCCCATAGTTCTGTCTCTCTCTTCCTCAAACCAAGTCTTTCTCCTATGCACCCTTCATTTTTAACTGTAAAAAATTCTTAATCATTTAATGCATATATATTACTTTTATATGTCATCTCAACTTATGGTGCACTTCCTTTGAATTTCTTTTTTGTATGTCATTCCTGGCAACCTCTTCATACTACTTTTTTTTTTCTTGGGTTACACTCAAATTTATGCTAGGAATCCTCCTTCATGCCTTACCCAATGTTTTTTTGCCTTTCATACTTCTTTATCTATACCAAAGTTTTACTTGTGTTTATAAAAGAAGTCCTAGCCTTTGCTTATTAAGAAATGTTAACAATTATTAAATTTTTAATCCAATGACCCCCAAAAAAATTTAAACTATTTACAAAGGGTGTTGGGATGTAGGAGCAGCATTGGCTAGAGCTAGAGACTTGGTAAGGGGCATGTAGGTAAGTAAGCAAATAAGAATTAGAACAATCCAATTTATTAGCTAAGGTAATAAATGCTAGATCACTTGTGGTTTATTTAAGATTTTAAATTATAAAGTAATAAGTGGAAACTATAGGCATATTCAAAGGTGTAACACATGCATTAAATAAAGAGTTTTTCTCCTTAGAAATAGGAAGATAGAGATTGAAAACTGGGGATGCCATATTAGTAAAGAGATTTTACACCCTATATTAAGGTTTTTCCTTAATATTAAAAAATCTCACATGTTAAAAGGCTAAGGCTTCACCTTTGTAAATAAGAAATAAAGTTATAGGTTAATTAGATCAACCTTTAGCATCAAAAATAGCAAAGTGGAACTTGCTAGAAACAAACATAGAGACTTCACATTTTAATAAAGTTATGTTGTTAATGAAATGAGAACTAAAGACTTCACATTTTAATAAAGTTATGATGTTAATGAAATGAGAAATACCATGACATCTATAGCAGTAACATCACTTAGGGAACTCGTTTCATGTAATTACTCATTTCATTTTGAGTTATTGGTGATGGAAAACACATTGGTGAGATTAATGTATTCAAATTTGTAGTAATGGCCTCATTATGATAGGATTTTTCTTCAATTGTGTCTTCATGTGAGATATTGAGAGCCATGATAATTGAGCATTTAATATTTTACTTAAGTCTCTCTCTCTCTTCCTATTTATTTAATAAGAACAACAAGGATGTAGTTTTTATATTAGGGAAAACTTTAGTGGCGAATCTTCGCCAATTGGCGAATAATATAAATCAGGAGCTCCAAAAATGGTGAATAGTACAAGCTAAAATGGAGACTGAATCGCCAGGTTTTTACAAAAAAATAATTTCATCTCGATTAATTCGCCATGTAAATGATGCATCATTGGCACTGATTCACTAGTAGTTTATAAAGTAATTAAAAATATTAATAATATTTGCCAATAATATTGTGTAATTCTGGAGAATCAAGAAGGGAATCTACTATATTTGCGCCAAGCTCCCGGAAAGACGTCTGATCAAAGCTTTGTTTGATCTCCATCGTTCACTGTTGCCAATAGTTCATGACATACATCATCATCATTGTATCGGTGGGACATCCCTAAGTGTCCCATCGATGATGTTCACTCACGTCGATAAGGCTTCCATACTCCACCTGGGGTCCACCAAGGCATAGATACACCACTTGTGTAATTCTGAAGAATCATGAAGGGAATCTACAATATTTGCATCAAGCTCTTAGAAAGACATCCGATCAAAGCTCTGTTTGATCTCCATCGTTCATTTTTGCCAATAGTTCATGACATACGTCATCATCGTTGTATTGGTGGGACATCCCTAAGTGTCCCACCGATGATGTTCACTCATGCCGATATTTGCTCATAGAATGAACTTGCAGCCATCCGATTTAAAAGCTAATCTATGGTAAAATTTTCAAGTTTTATTTAGTCTTACTTTTCAAGTGAGATTTTTTTAAAACACTTCATCTGTGTGTGCTCCAATGCATTTTCAATAGTGAATTTATGCTTGGTGGTGAGGGGCTCTACCCCTCGACCTCACCTGTATCGCGACAGGAGTGCGTCGGGGCCGCTGTCCCTGGACCCTAGGAGGGGGCGTTGCCCCATCGAAACCCACAAGGGGGCTCTACCCCCTTGACCCTGTCGGTGGTTGCCGCCCTCGGGCCCCTACTTCAATATTAAAAAAAAACAAAAAAATATATGGGGCAACTGCATCGACCAACTATACAAATTTTTAAATGAGAGATTCACCATTGTAATTAATCTTTTTAGTGATTATTCACTAGGATTTTCCACTGTGATTATTATTTTTACCAATTATTCATTAAGATTCGCCAGGATTTTACAATTTTTTTAATACTGTGCATAAGATTCGCCAGGATTTTACAATTTTTTTAATACTGTGCATAAGATTTGCCAGGAAAATTAATATTTTTTTCAAATAAAAGGAAAGATTCGCTAGGATTTTACACCTTTGCCGAGGGGGGGGGGTTTAAAGTTATCCTTCTTTTATATGCTCACACTTTCCTAAAGAATTATGTATTGAATCACTTTCTCTATTGATTCCTTGTAACATATAATCATGCTAATTTATTATTCCATTTTTTGTATTACTATAACTATGACAATTTCGTTATGTAAACTATAGGATCCTATCTTTACAATCATTGTTAAAAGTGACACAGATTTATATTTTGGGATATAGTTTATTTTATATTTTATGTTCTTACTATTTTCCCTTGTCAAACATTAGGATTAGCTATAATAAAGAATGGATTGACCTTTCAATATTAAAGGCCATCATACACTTTAAGGTCACACAATTACAAAAATTACCATGCTAATGCTCTTTGTGAAGTGTTGTTATTAAGGGATAAAACACTTTGATACAATTTATTTGAAGAAGAGCAAGGTATTTATACAATGAGAAACAATTGATGAATTTGGTTAGCATAGCGTAATACTAGTTAGCATAACTGTTGAACAATGTAATAGTAGTCTATGCTAACATTCCCCCCTTATTACATTGTTCCTGCAAATGTACCCCTAAAATCTCTAATTCACCTTGCTAAGGGACCCCCCTTAATGCTTACATAACAAAAAATGTTGATTAAAAAATAAATGTACATTCTTGAGAAGATCTTATTTTGAAGAAAAAAATCTCAAGAATTAACTGTAACTCCATCAAGTTACCTTGTGACCCTCAAAAGGGTGTATCTTGAATTCTTGAGTTCTTGGACTACCATTTTCTCAAACTCCCAAATTGTTGATTCCCGAATTATTCAATACAAATCCATACTGAGTTGTGGTAGAGCTCCATCAAGTTTTCTGATGACCCTCAGAAGGGTATAATTATTGATTATAGTCTCGTAAACTCACTAGAAAACAATTCATACCGAGCTTCAACACTAAATCCCTTACTTGTCTCCAAAAATTAAACTTCATAATATATGTATTCTTCAAATCCATCAGCATCAACAAGGAAATAAAAAAATGCCTCTCATACAAATCACCATCTCAAAATCTCAAAGTGAGAAGCTATTTTGAGATGATAGAAATTCCTCTAGCCTCCAATTTGAAGGATCAAATTAAAAATCCATTATTAATAATATCAACAAAATTCATCATCTGGTGGATCCTCATCCTAATTATCAATAAAAAATAAGTTACCTTCATTTAATTGATCTTTGAGTTTTCTTGTAAAAACGTCATTGGCTTGAGTTCTACAAGACCAAGTTGTGTGACCTTTTTTTTACAATAAAAACATTTAGTTTCCACTTTGTTTGTACCTAACCTTTTATTATTGTTTTGTAAGAATAATGCATTCTCCTATTGAGAATCACCTTTGCATCTTCTGCATTTGTTCTCTTTTATTTTGCTAAAAGGGCTAAAATCATATCATCTAAGTTTTGATAAGTTACTTGACTGAGTGTAAAAATAACATTATTATATTTTGAAGGTAAACTATTTAACAATATAGCTCTAGCATCACCATCATCATCTACTTGAGCCTTGACTTCTAATAGTTTCCTAATGAGAGACCTCAAATTAGTTATGTGATTTGAAATTGTGATTTCGTCTTCCATTTTGAACTTGAATAATTGAAGTTTTAGGGAAAAAATTGTATTAAGTGCTTTTGCTCCAAACAATTTATTCAGATCATCCCAAATTTCTATTGATGCTTTGTCTAAATCTATATGATGTAATTCAGAGTCAAAAAGAGCAAGACCAATAATAGCCTTGGCTTTATCATCTTTACTATTCCAATCTAATAACTTATTTGCATTTGTAGGTGGTTTTTCCTTTCCACTTACTATTCCCCATAAATTTGTATTCATTAATAGCATTTAAATTTTTATTCTCCAAATATGAAAATTGAATTCAAAATACATTTAAAGTAATATCCATTTTAAAAAATGAAAATTAATACCAACCTTATTGCTCCAAACAAAAAAATATATTAATCACACCAATCACTATTGCACCCAATGTCCAGAGCACAACAGGATGAAAAGGTAAAAAAATGCAAACGCTCAAACTAGCACCATTGAGACCATAATAAAATGAAAGTACCTTGACATTTGAGAATGTTTGTATATGTTAAATTCTCCCATAACTTTGCTAAAAGCATCTAGATTATCCTTCGTCTCAATTATGCACAAGTACAAAGATCTTATCCTTGTCATTTGCAGGTCTATGCCATGCCTCAGACTTCCTTCGAAAGAATTTCATAAGCATAAGAAAAGTTTTTTTTTTTTTGAATGACTGTGTACTAGTACTAGTATAACTCACTCTCCATGGTAATGAATTTGATACCATATGAAGGATAAAACACTTTGATGCAATTTATTTGTGTTGATTTTAAAAGAAACACAAAAAAAATGAAGAACTAAAATTGCAGAAATAAAATAATAAAATCAGAACAACACATAGAAAGAAGACACCAAATTTATAGTGGCTCACTATAAATTGGCTACATCCACTTTCAGGGGATTCTCACTATATTTCAGATCAATTTCTTGTACATTTTCATACAACACTCTTCACCATATATATCCTCATACAACATAATACTTAATAACATCTTCTTCTAGAAGATTCCCTAATGCAAAACATGCACAGGAGGAGACTGTTGGTGGCAAAAAGAATACTATAGTTTACTAAACATAGGCAACAGTTACAAAGAATAGTAACTCCAACCATTACTTATCTGACTGGGCTTCACACGTAGCCAACAATCTCCCACTTGAAGACAAGTCATACCAGAAAGAGAGCTGCATGAGCTGCACCGATATATCCCCCACTCCAGGCTTATTGTCAGAAAGTGACAATACCAAGAGAAGTCCTATAGAACTCAAACTTCTCCCTTGGAACAAACTGCTCATCCACCCCTTCATACATTTTGATATCAACATTTTCTAATTCAGCCTTATAATGCTCTACTTCCAATTTTGCAGTCATGCACCCTGTGCCAACAACAATGATTTTTCCAACATCTAATACCTGGATATCAGAGCTCTTTGTTGCTAAAAGGAAAACAAAAATTAAAAAATAGAAATTCAGAAACAAGAACACAACAATTTGAGCAATTCCACCAAATTCACCGATAACTTTGACACCAATTTTCTTAGATTTAGCTGTTCCATCTTCCATAGTGATCGACATATTTCCAGAGGCATAAGTTTCATTATCAGAACCATTACAAACCGATTCTAAACTTTCACTCTGATCACCATTACAAATGGTCTCATCTTTGATCACCTTCAAATTTTCACTCTCATCGCCATTAATTTCATTTGCCACAGGTTCTATGGCATCAACTTTCTCACCATCATCTAACTGATCCCCAAAACTGTCACGATCAAACATACTAAGAACATTATTAATAATAGAATCAATTTCAAAACTAATCTCACAACCTTGAGAACCCAATTGTCTAACTGAGATTACATTTTGTTTGAGCTGGGGAACACATTTAACATCATGTAACAACCAACTATTTCCATTTTTTAATTGTAATGAAATATCCCCTTTTCCAACAACATCACAAGATTCATTGTTACCTAGGAAAACCTTACCGAAGTCACCAATTTTCATATTTTTGAAATACTCCTTGCATGGAGTGACATGAAATGATGAACTTGAATCAAGCACCCAAACATTAGTAGGAATTTATTCTTCAGTTAAAATAAGAACACCTGCATCTTCTTGGTATGTTGTGTTGAATTCATTATTGATCACCTTTTTTTGTGCTTTTTTTTAGTTCCAATAGTTCCTTTTTATGTGACCTGGTTTGCCACAAAACCAACAATCACCGTTTCTGCCCCTTGACTTCGATCTTCCTCTGTCATTATTTCTTCCTTTATCTTGAATCTTTCCTCTATTGTAATTACTTACAATGGTTAATGCATCACCGGAAGAAGGCTCAAAATGTTTCCTTCTCATATCTTTGCTGAGAAGAGTGGCTACAACATCATCAAATTTTAACTCGCTTTTGGCAACCACTGAAGTGCTCATTGCCATCACCACACCTTTCGAGCTATTTGGTAAAGAACACAATAATTAAATAGCCTTGATCTCATCATCTACGTTAATACCCACATAAATTAATTGTGCGACTAATGTATTGAATTCATTTAAATGATTCAACATAACTCCCCCTTCTCACATTTTCAAATTATACAGTTTATTCATAATAAATACCTTATTGGAAGCTGATGCAATCACATACAGGGAAGATAGTTTGTCCCACAACTCCTTTGTGGTCTTATCACCTAAGACACTGAAGAGCACATTACTGGACAATGATAAGAAAATAGTTGCATGAGATTTCATGTCCATCCTCTCCCAATCTTCATCCGACATAGAGCCCTTTCCTTTTGTTTTTCCGAGCAAAGCGAGTGATAGATCTTGCTTGATCAATAATGATTCCATCTGGACTTTCCATATTTCAAAGTTCTGACCTACAAACTTTTCAATCTTCCATTTGTTTGCTTCTTCCATTCTTCCATAATTTCTTCAACCAGCTTCACCACCGAGTTGCTCAACTAGGCTCTGATACCAATTATTGATTTTAAAAGAAACACAGAACAAATGAAGAACTAAAATTGCAGAAATAAAATAATAAAATCAGAACAATACATAAAGAAGACACCAGATTTAAAATGGTTCACCATAACTTGGCTACATCCACTTTCAGGGGATTCTCACTATATTTCAGATCAGTTTCTTTTACATTTTCATACAATACTCTTCACTGTATATATCCTCATACAACATAATTCTTAATAACATCTTCTTCTAGAAGATTCTGTAATGCAAAACATGCACAGGAGGAGACTATTGGTGGTAGAAAGAATACTTCAGTTTACTAAACACAGGCATCGGTTACAAAGAATAGTAACTCCAACTGTTACTTCTCTAACTTGGCTTCACATGTAGCCAACAATTTGAAGAATAGAAATGTATTTATATAATGAGAAACAATTGGTGATCTGGTTAACATTACACAATAATAATAGTTAGCATAACTATTGAACAATGTATTAGTAGTCTATGTTGATAGATATTGCAAACATAATAAATATAAAAAGATCTATGAAATTCATTATATAGAAAAATAAAATAAGAAGAGGACTAACAAAAGAAAGTTAAATGGGGATTCACAACTTCACTATAGTACAATAGTTTGATGGATGTGAAAACTCCATTATTTTGGATGTCATTTTTTTTTTAAACTATTAGATTTAATTTAATTTAATTAGGATAATGAACTTAAGTATTTTCATATTAAGAAATGTGCTTGCTTCATTATAAAATATCTAAATTTTTATAATTTTTGGGATTTAAATAATTGTTGAAATTTTAAATATTTCAAATCAGGTATAATAGATGTAATGATGCACCCTTCTAAACTACATAATAAATCCGGTGTGACATTATATAATTTGTTTTTAAATAAAACTTGTGTTTAAACTCCCTAACACTAGGTTGAAAGCTTTGTCTTTTATAATGCATAGTTTATTTTAGTTTTATATAATTTTTCTCTATTATTGATTTGGTTTAGAGGTTATGTTGATTATGTAGCTATTAGGACTTATTTTTGCTTTTTGTAGGGTAGTAGGCCCCAAAAATTCTACATCTCAACAATTACTTTATCAACAAATATGCATCTAAATTTAATATTTATTTTAATAAATAGATTGAATTTATTTTTACACCACAACATCAACCATATTTATTTGATTTAACTTATTCAAATATTTTATATTTCATTTTAATATTAATTATATAAGAACTAATTTTAAAATATATTTTAAAAAATATTAATAATTAATTATACAATTTTTTTTCTAAAATATACTTATATTAGGCACTCAAGAGCCATAAATAAATAAAATTTAGTGAAGATTCTAGTAACATGAAGTTCACTAGATCCATTAGAAAAAAACCATATTATTCTAGTTGTGATACCATTGCTAGATTAACATCACTCACACATTTACCCAAGTTTCTTTGCATCACTCATATAATATATACCATATCAAATTAGTAACATAAAAAGAGACTTCTACAATCAACTTACTATAACACAAGACTAGCCAATATCATTAAAAGAAAATGTAAAAGGTTAAACCATAGGAGAAAAAATAATAATAGAAAAGTACACACACCCAAGTTTTTCTACAACACTCTCATATAATATCAACCTAGATACATATAAAAATTATCAACAATATAAAATCACAAACATTATTATAATATATTTTATAAAAAAAAAAATTAAAATTAGATAGTAATATTGTTTTAGAGCTATTTTTTTATAATATTTCACAAAATTAAATAAACTACTTACAAAGAATTAGATATTGAATTATTAATTAACTTACCAAATATATACATATTCAATTAAAATCTAAACATATGCTACTATGTACATATTGAAAAAATACATCAATAATAATTATTATTATTGAATTTTATTAGATGGAAAGTATATTCAATTTTTCCTATGTCATCATCAAATAATATTGTGAACATGAAATTCCCAAGCTCCCTTAGGTTTATTTTATTTTGCTTAAGTATCGGCTGCACCCTCCTTTAAAAAGAAATATTGGGCTCCTTTCACAAAGGCTTATGACAATACCGCCACTTGTTAGCCGAGCACTCCTCGCAAGGTTTCTTTCTCTCACTTTTCAAAAACTTGCGCCATGCTTCCACATGTTAGTAGTTCACAATCTTCAATGCCTCTTTTCATCGCTCTCCTTTCGGGCCTTGACTGTGTGCCACGTACCATTAGTTTGCGCATAGTCTTGGCGGCTCCCACCTTCAATGTAGTATCTTTGGAGGCCTCCATGTGTCTTCACAACGCATGTTTTTCATCGCCTAAGGCGAAGGATGAACGTCGACCCCAACTACTCACCACATAATCTTCTAGAGACTACATCGTGAAGGAAAATTGAAGCAAGCGACAACCTCATAGCGGGTGCCACATTTTGTAACTATCATCATGAGTGGACAACACATGTCGATACTCTAGTTTGCTAGATCACTGGCATCATTCGAAGGGGATGCATCTGGATCTAGGGCATTCTCGTTCATGGCTCGAATTTTTTCAGTTGCAATGATAAGGGAAAATCATTGCAAATGCATCATTGCTCATGATCGAAGGATCTTTTTTGTTATTGGCTCACCCGAGCTGGGTTTTCACTATAAATACTGCTTCTTCTTTGAAGCATGGGTTCAGATTTTGACAAGAGAATTGGTAGAAGAACCAGGCCTTTCATTGCTTTATTAGATTATTGTAAAGAACTCACAGACTGTGCCATTGTTCGACCTTTCTATTTTCTTTGATATTTGATAAGTTTTACTGTCCCATTATTGTACTGGATGCTTCATTTACAGGACTTCTATAAATTTAAAGAAAGTTTGCTGGTTTAGATAATGTCTTTGACTCCTCTTTCTAGAAAATATGTATGAGAGTTATTTTATGTTATCTAGTGAATCATGTAGGCTTCTATCTTTATTTTTCCATTCTGGAACACAACAGATTACTGAACAGGCCCTTAAATCATATCCATAAGATAGATTTACCACTCCTCACATCTACATCTTGGCGCATCGCCTTAGTTAGATCCTTTTATTTTATATTTTCTTCCTTTTCCCATTCAAAACCCTAGTTATAGAAGAGGCCGACTACTTTAAAATTCCAGAGGTTACTCAATTTGGTGCAATAGGTCCCCCCCCTAAAATTGAGTTTCCCACAGAGGTTTGTTACCTTATCATTTTTTGGCATCAACAATTTTTTATTTTTCCTGGCACGTCGTGTGGGACAACTTAAATATACCAAATCAAAAGGGTGTGTAAGTCATTGACCTGTTACTAGGTCGTGAACTGCAAATAATCCTTGCTTGTTAGTGTCCCCACTAGTAGCAATGCATATCCAAACTTTCCTAGTAGGACTGTCGGATCCCAGCCATGATGCAAATTATGAACCTAAATTATGTGGCTTGGGACACCAAAAGTCCCCTTGTAGCCCCAGTCGCACCCGCCGTTTGGGCCCCTATCTCGGTCTCTACTCTCAAAGCTATTCCAAAATTTATCGACGATGGCTCAAGAACACCATCCAAACATTTGCAAGATGTTACAAACGTATGTTTGGTGCATGGAGTGACAAATCAAAATATAGCGCTAAGATTGCTTGTAGCTTCTTTGCGAGGAAGAGCACAAGATTGGTATCGCACTTTGCTGGCTAACTCTATCAGTGGGATCAACTCAGAGATCCCTTTTATGAGAGATTCTCTAATGATGAAGATAGGTCTTTGCTATATCAGCAACTATTAACAATCAAGCGAGCTCCATAGGAAGCCATGGCAAACTTCAACGCCCGATTCCATACAACCTAGAAGAGAATACAGAATTCCATCCAACCACCTCCTGAGTTAGCATTTATGTTCTACCTAAAGTCCATCAACATCGACATCTCCATGATGATCCAGTCACTTGGTGGAACTACATTACCAGATGCGTACAACATAGCGGTTAAGGCAGAGAACCACCTAATCAACGTCGAAAAATTTCCACCTCTGCCCATTATGCCGATATTCCCTAAAATATCAGTCTCTACTCAAGAGATGCCATCTACTAGTGCACCCGCGCCCCCCCATCCATGTACACATATTCAAGTGTGCCACAAAATGTTACCTCTACATTTGATGCTTCGAGGGATGAGATGAGCGAACTGAAGGAAATGTTACGAAACTTGACAAACGAAGTGACTACTATCAAGCGCAACTAGGCTACCCCTCCAAGACCAACCTACAAAAGTTATCAAAATGATAGACCATCCTACCAACAAAACCAATATTAGGGGGCCGCACACACAAATCCGCCGACTCAGAAAAATAACCAAATAGTACCAGTACCGACTCGACTAGGGGCCACTCAAGCAAGTACAAGAAGAGAGCTAATCATAGGGTAGAACAATCTCGCCGAAGATATCAATCCCTAGTGCTATCCCTACGGCGATGCACATATGTCTAGAAGTTGTCTGCGTGGAAATTTGCAGTAAAAAATTATAGAACAACGAAGCCAAGTCATGGCGATGAGTTCAGGAGGCTATACATACGCCTCTCCCTAAATGGAGAATGTGGTTCTCACCGCACAGATGCAGGGAATGTCCCCAGGGCAAGAAAATGACATAGCTCCTGATCATGCCCTCCTCTCATGTATGTAAGGGGATGAAGCAGTGTTCACTTATGAAGCATCCACATCGGCGAACCCACAAGTGCAGTCCGACTACAACACTTGATTGAAAAGGAGATTCATAGGTGAGCTAATCACTCCGCAACCTAAGAGCATCTTGAACCAACTCCCTAGCCCTTCTACAATTGCTCCACAACCTCAAATGTGCAAGGCATTGTTATCACCAAGGCAAAGGAATTGAAGTCTCCAAATCTGTCACCAATGAATGTGGTGGAACAATTGAATAAATCTTCTACTAATGTATCCCTTTGGGATATCTTAGCCATTCCAGAGCAGAAGTTGCTGCTACAGGAGGCTCTATAGAAAGAGGCGGTTGAACAACCAATGGAACAATATTCTAAAAAGACTATCAATGCATCACCTCCTACAAAATTTATTTCGAATATTGTAGAGGAGACTCCGACCAAGGCTGAAGAGGAGAAGGAAAAAGCTAAACCCTTTTTCTTAACCCTCATTGTAGGGAAGAAATTGCTACACAACTCCATGATCAACTCCGGTGCTAGCACCACAGTCATGCCCAAGAAAATAGCTAAAGCCTTAGGGTTTATCTATGAGACCTTAAAAAGAGGAGTTATGTAGTTGGATGGGAACAAGGTTGAAACTATAGGCCTCATCAAAGACCTCCCATTAACTTTGTTTTCCTATCCTAGTATCACAGTATCGCAAGACACCATGATCATTGATGTCCCTCCCATGTTTGGCCTCTGCCTATCCTAGGAATTCACATCAAAGATAGGCAGATACGTTTCTTTGGATTGGTCTCACCTAATTCTCAAGAACGAAACATAGAGCTAAAATGAAGACAGTATCAAAACTCTTGCATTTAGAGCACGTAGCCGATGAAGCCATGATCAACTATGAGGTTATCCATACTTCTTCCACAAAGGAAGAAACCAAAGACACTCATATCTTTGTCACCAAAGAAGAAGCTATGGTAGCAAGCTACTACGAGATGAGAAGGCGACCGAAGACAAAACCGGTTCCGAATAAGTCTTTTTGAGCAACTATGCAGGTGCCAACCCTTTCAAAAATTACCATGCTACTGGGTTGGGCACCTACATCATCTATGATGAAGATCAAGAGTTCTCTAGGGTATTGAAGGATTCCATTGCAAAACAAGCCATAAAGCTCTAGACATTGCACTTTGACGGTGCCAGGATATGCCTAACATCTCCAAACAATGAGTAGATTCTCAGATCTTTCCACTTCTAGTTTGCTTGCTCAAATAATGAGGCCAAATATGAGGGTCTTATGTGAGGACTGAGCCTTGTGGAGCGCATGGGTATCAAGAAAATAATAGTGTTCAAAGATTCCAAACTTATAATCAATCAAGTCATAAATATCTCTGCTACAAAAAATATCCACATGAGATCTTATAGACAAAGGGTATGGGACCTCATTGAGAGATTTGAAGATTTTAACATCCACGTGGTGTCAAGGGAGCATAATTCAGATGTGGATTGCATGGAAATGATAGGATATCAATTCGATCCTATCTCCGACTTGATTGAGAATGTACACTCTATGTGACTAATTGTTTGACCCTCCATTCTAGATAATGATTAGAGCTGGAAAGTGTTCGAAAGTGACGAACACATCACCTCGTTCATTCAACAGTCAGGAGAGTTCACCGATTAGCTTCAGCCAAAGATTTAAGAAGTATACGAAGGGAAAATCATTCAGTTGAGATCAAACAAACTTCCAAAATGGCTGGTCATGCTCAAAAATTTGTTCGAATGTGATGAAGCAAGGAACGATAGGAGGAAATTTGTGGAAAACCAAGCGGACTATGCTGACCTTGAGGTTAGAGTGGAAGAAAACTAAAGGCTGAGAAGAAATTCCCACAGTGTGACAAGGATAGGCTTATACACTTATGTGAAACATACGAAGGGGTCGTAGCCTGGTCTTATGATGACCTCAGGGGATATGATCTTGGCATCATCCAACAAACCATTGAACTCACATAAGGTGCTAAAATTGTCCGACAAAAATAATGGCCTGTCAATCCAAAGATTGAAGCCCTGATAGCACAAGAGCTAGGAAAGATGATCCAGTCCAAGATTTTCTTTCTGATCAAGCATAGTACATGGGTATCTAACCTTGTTCTAGTCCAAAAAAATAACAGATACCTTCATCTCTATGTTGACTTCTAAGACCTAAACAAGGCGTCACTAAAGGATGATTACCCGCTACCTTCCATGGAATCTATTTTGCAGACCGTGGCAAGTTCAAAGATGTTTTCTCTATTAGATGGCTTCTTGGGCTACAATCAGGTCCAGGTTAAAGAGGAAGATCAACACAAAACCACATTCACCACCAAATGGGGAATATTCACATATGCCAAAATTCCTTTTGGCCTATCAAATGTGGGAGCCACCTTCTAGTAGGAAATGGACATCGCCTTCAGTGAACTAATCGATAAAGTAATCCTCATCTATGTAGATGATTTGACCATTTTTTCCAAGTTAAAAGATGACCATCATCTGGAAAAGGTATTAAAATTTTTCCAAGAGTTCGGGGTATCCTTGAACCTGAAAAAATGTTTTTTCAGCATGCTGCAAGGCAAGCTACTAGGGCACGTAGTGTCCAAATATGGAATTTGTATTGATCCTGAAAGGGTAAAGGCGATTAGGGAACTTCCCCTTCCAGTCAACAAGAAGGGAGTTTAGTCCTTTCTGGGGAAGGTAAAATTTGTAAGAAAATTCATTTTTGATTTTGCAGGGATAATTCAGCCCATCACCCTGATGTTAAAAAAGGGACCAATTTTTCAAATGGACCAAGGAAGTGAGAGAATCCTTCGAGAAGGTAAAGGACGCTATTTTTCAGATCTTGTGCTGGTAAATCCAGACTTGTCCAAAGACTTCATGATGTATGTTTTTAGTAGCAAGACAAGCATCACCACTATCCTAACTCAGAAGGACAATGAAGGAAAGGGAGAACATCTGATAGAATTTCACTCCTGAACCTTGAAGGAATATGAGGCGAACTATAAATTTATCGAAAGGCAAGCATTCACAATTGTAAAGGGACTCAAAAATTTCTGACATATGATATCTTGCAACAAGGTTATTATTTATGTCACACACTCCAATGTGTGTGAATATATTTTGGAAGGAGAAATCATCGAAAAAAGGGCCAACTAGATCACTAAGATCCTAGAATATGACATTGAGGTCAAGCCTACAAAGACTGTTAAAGGAAGAGGGTTGTGTGAATATTTGGCACACAACGGATAGATAGAAATAGAGGAAGAGCAAGCAAAGCTAGTCCTGACAAATGAATCCGAACCCGAAGGATGTTGGCTAATGGATAGAGCAAGATTTATGCCCGCTAGAAAATATCCACTAGGCCTTCCTTCTTAGAAAAGAAGGTTCTACCGATTATAAAACAATGGGTAATCACTTATTGAGGGGGTTCTCTTTAGGAGAAATTTCAACGACGTCTTGTTACGATGCGTCACCATGGATCAAGCAAAGAAGATTCTTGACACATTCCATAACAGCCCCGAAGGCAGACACTTCTTTGCAAAAACCACTGCCATCAAAATCTTGCGAGCTGGGTACTTCTGGCCTACGCTATTCAATGACTCCTACAACATGATAAAAGTCTACAAGGAATACCAATTCTACGTAGGGAGGAGGAAAAATTCTTCCATGCCTCTCAATCCGATAGTATCAGATGAACCATTCACACAATGGGGGCTAGACTTCATCGAAATGATCAATTCTACCTCCAGCACCAACCACAAGTGGATTCTCATAGCCACATACTACTTCACAAGGTGGACTGAAGCCATACCCCTAAAGTATGCAACAAAGGCAAAAATTGTGGATTTTATCGAGGGGTTAGTAACGAGATTCGACCTACCAAAGACCATCATCTTAGACAATGCCAAAGCTTTCCTAGGCTCTAAGGTATGCCAGTTTGCACTTACGCAAGGTATATTCTTGAAAACATCATCAAACTATTATTCGTAGGGGAATGACCTAGCTGAGTTGACTAATAAAAATTTAGTTTGACTTAATAAAAGGATTGGTTTTGATCATGAGAAGGAATGGCATAAGAATCTTTGGACAATGTTATGGGAAGACCGCATAACTCCTAAGCAAGACCTGAAGAATTTTCCAAATGAGCTAGTGTACAGGAAAGAAGCATTGTTTCCTATCTCTATAGAGATACTTGTGCTATAGCTACTCAAGTCTCTAGAAACTGAGGAGAATGGAGCTATGGAGGTTCGGTTGGCCGAATTAGTAAAGGTACAAGAAAAAAGGGAGAAATCCCTTATAGCCATGACTAACCGCTAGTAGGTGGTTAAGAGATGGTTTGACAAAAAGGATTTAGACCAAGGTCTAAAATGTGGAGACCTAGTACTAAAGTTCAATGAAAGAGCCGCAAAGTCTAGCTAGCATGGAAAATTTGACAAGATGTGGGAAGGCCCTTTCAAAATAATTCAGTGCAAACAAAACAATGCATTCAAATTAGAGAGTATGGAGCAAGAGCTACTGGGAATTCCAATTAACGAGATTCACTTAAAATTGTTCAATTAGGCTACAATTACTTCATATAGGTGTAAAAATGTGAATAGGGTAATTAGTTTTCCTTTTCATGTTTTGTTGGCCAGTTCTTTCCAACATTTTTCACAGTTTCGAGGAGCAAGAAAATTCATGAGACCCATTATTACGAGAACAGAGAAAGATTATACTACTCATGTTGCAGAAATTAAATTCATATATGAGGAATTCGAACCATATTGTAGAAGCACAAGAATGAAGACAAGGAGTTTAACATAAGAAAGTATATTCACTATATATATACTTTGATAAAAACACTATCAAAATGACTCTGCAGTCATGTGTTCAAAGGTATGACCATATATATGGCTTCATTACATATATATATGCGAGCCTTATTTCGGGCGTATATATACAAAGAGGAAAAGGGCATGTAAAAATTTAGGTCTCTAGAACATGAGCATTATCTTCATCGACAGGAACATTGTTAGGGGTAGCAGGAGGATTGTCAGCAACAACAAGACTTGTGGTGGAAGCGGCGTCAATACCCATAACAAGCGGTAGAGGAAACACAAGGTTCCTAAAGTTGATGTACCAATCCATGTCGTAGAACAACACTACATTATAGTAGCATAGGAGAAATTGGCATACATGGGTGGCCCTATCACGATGCTCTGCAAGTGAGAGAAGTTGAAACCCACTCAGGAAAGGCACCCATGGTACCAATGCATCTTCTTCAACATGGTTCCTTAGGTCACTCGCAACAAGAAGGCCTAGACCATATACCGCATTGCTCACCGCCTCGCCAAAACCTTTGAGGTACTTCTTTGGAAAAATATGAAGCTTCAAACGAAGAATCATGGCTTTTGGGGCCTGAACATCAAGTAGTGAAGCAACGAAACATAAGCTGATATTGGTATTAACCCGATATTTATCTTGATATTCAATATAGTCTCTACCTAGGACCCATTTGATGGCTATGATAGCCAACGAGTGCTTATTCTTTGTCATACGTTTTAGGTGCCTACTTGAAATCTCCCCCAGAAAGGTTGTTTGGGACTTGTTACACACTATCCTAATTGGAGTATTCATTGTGTTAGCTTCTGCTCAAAACACCTAAGTCTAGTGCTATGCAAATTTAAAGCCTACTCAACCGCCTAAGCAAATAATCCTATTTGACCACCCAATGCTACATATGCTAAATCAATAAGTGTGATTCTGCTACTGTATTAGGGCCTATTTATAGAAATATCCAAGGTAGCCCTCATACAAAGCATGGTGATAATTGAGTATTAACTCGAAAATCCCACCAAAATACTAGCTTGATATTCCAACCCAGTTGCATCCATAGGTATGAATTGTTGCATGCAAGATTAAGGAGTGACAATCAATTAACTTGCAAATTGGTGGTAATCCCAAGTGATGGCTCATATAGACAAAGGCTAGGTGGCACAATGCAGGCAGTTTTAGACTCCAAGGATGAGCATAAATCTTTTCAAAGTACTCATTGTGATTTCGACTTGATTATGCTTCATGAGATATTAATTGCTAAGGAAGATGAGGAAATGAAAAGCATTGCACTGGTGACTCACTTCCCCATGAAAATCACACCGAAGAGACATTGTCACCAATACAATTATGAATTCTTATCTTTTCAAAAGAGGCAAGTAGCTCATTTGCATGAGCGGGGGAGTTGGTAGTACATGCCAAATTAAATGCAAAAAGGCAGTCATTGTCTACTTGACTGAATGCAAGAAATAAAAGAAAAAAGCTAAGTATCGCATGCAAAAATCTAGACAGAGCATAAGACTTCTTGAATATGCAAGGGGACTTGGAAGGACATAATTGTTAAAAAATTGCTGTGGCACATATAGCAGTGAAGGAGTTGAACACAAAAGTAATCATAGAGAATTCACTACCTCGGTGTGGATTAAACCTGAAACGAAAGGCTGTCTAGTTTTGAATTCAAAGCCTTGCGTTGTGTTTGAGGTTCCATTCATACCGCTTCAGTGTGCTTTTTGGGCAAAAAATTTGTAAGGGGATGGTGATTGCTCAAAGTCATCAAGTAGAGATACAAGAAGGAGGAGCACAAATTTTATTTAATATCATGTGCGTAGCACTAGCCGCCTACATGTTTGAGGATGTCTCTTATGCTTCGCCTAGAATACCAGAAAAGCCAACATGGGTAAATACTCAAGTTGCAGAGAAGAAGAGCCCTTGCAAAGATAAGAAACAAATTAAAGAAGAATGGGAAAATATTCATGACCCCATTCTTGCAAAGAACCCTAAGTCACTAAGGGAGGCGGCTTGTGAAAGGATGAAAAGGAATAGTGACCCAGATTCCTTGGTGTAAAAGTGTTGCTACAATGGGCTTCCTCAATGGATGGTCTCATCTGTACACCACTGCCCTGAATTAGTCGACGAGGCCTGAAACACTTTAACCCGGATACCAACACCATTGAAGGACGGGAGGTGAGTGTGGTTATTTTTAAAGAAGCTATCTAGAAAAAGCTCTGCATCCTGGAGTGAAGCTCTAGAGTGTCTCAAAAGGAGTCATTCACTTCGGAAAAAGGAGTCCTATTGGAGGACCAGAGACCTCATGCTGAATTTTTATAACATAGAGACTCAAAGACCTAGAGAAGCTCAGAAAATTCCAATGCCGATCCCAGTGGTGCATAAGGGCTTTAAGTATGATATAAAGGAGGCCTTCTCAATGATGGTGTTTGTTTGTGGCCTGGACATCGATAAGGAGGTCTAGGAGTTTCAGCTAGGTTTGGGTTTTCAATTATGCAAACAACATTCTCTTTTCTCATATGATTTCTCTAAATTTCTCATGTAGGAGATGCTTGTCTAGATAACAGAATACCAACTTCGACGGGGGTTCAGGTTCTCATCATTTCTTGCACATATGTTCTTACATCAGAATCTTGACTTCTTCCAAAAGCATCTAGGGCTCTCAATTTTTGATGAAAACTAGAAGAGGAAGCTAGTTTCCACATGGAATCCCCTTCTCTCTGTGATATTTGACTATTATGCATTTTCGGATTATTTCTTATATCTAATTTTTTCAGGATTTAAGAGACAACACTGTCTTACGGTTGAACTTAGACCAAATTGAGTTCATGCAGAACTTCACTCCAAAGTGTAACTAGTTTCTGGGCAAAGAATTCATGGTCGTCTGATTGCACAGATTCACTGGAGAGCCCTTCCAGCTTCCAACATGTCTTACAGACCAGATACTGGCGCTGGAGGTTTTTCGCCAGGTATCAATTATCGATGTCACCTTTTGCAGTAGAAAGGCTAAGAAGAAGGGATTTTTCAGATGCTCGATGAGATTAAAGATCGTAATCATGGCTAAGAGGAAGGCTCATGAAATACTGGAGGAAAAGCTAACTCATCTAGGGTTGGTGTGGATTTGCGATAAATGGAATTACAACCTCGACGATGACCTGGCAAACAAATATCTCAAAGTAACACATTACCCCCAACCTTATTGGGAGAAGTGTCAGAATCCAGTGTTAGATGCAGATGAATTTATTGTCAACCTAGTTTATATCCCTACTGAAGGTGGTTGGCCTCCCTCACTGGGATTCTACTACCTGACTAGGTAGTATGACAAAACAAGAAAGATGGGGATTGCTCTCTACAATAATTTGACAAAGAACTACAACTGGAAGGAAGAGAAGGTCAATGATTTTTGGATATATCGCCAGGAGACCTGGCAAGCCAAGGCTCCCTATGACAACTTGGAGATGGATGAAAATTTCATCAAATTGTGGAACAATGAGCATCCGGATTTTGATGAAAGTGATGAAAGGGACTCCAGTTTGGAGGAAGCCGAATCGGAGTCAGACAACGGAGAAAAAAAGAAACAAAGACATAGGATGCCTTGGCATAGCAAAAGGGAAAAGCCATGAAGCAACCTAGTAAGTTTTCTTCCAATATACAAGTTAACATATCAAGTTTGAGGTCTTTGCTGACTCACACTTGGACTGCAAGGAGAACAAGGGCAACCCAACTGCAATAATCTGAAACCATAGTGGTAGATAACTCACCACTAGAAAAGTGGCAGTGAATCGAGGCACCATTTGAAGAGTGTTCTTAGGACCCTGAGGCAAGTGAATAGCTAGCAACAAACTAGGGACCATAATCATCCACACCATAGGTATCTTTCACTCCCTCTTCTCTGGTTTCACAGACCTTAGTTGCCCCTATTGTGTTAGCAACACCTCTTGTTTCATGCATTCACCAATGCATTTTGGCCTTTGCTTCAATGATCGCAAAAGTTTTCATACAATTATCTCATGCAACCCCATTTTCCCTAACTACTTCGTAGAACCTTACACCATTTTCCTTGGCCCATTCCATGTCCCAAAGCATCTCACACTTTTCCTTTGTTTCCTTCATCGATACATCCATTGCCACTGCCGCACTAGCCCCAATCTAGTTTTCCCAATAGATGGAGCCTGTCGAGACTCCACTTCCTTCAAGTCCTCCTGGTACGCATTTTGGGTATTGGAGTATCCCTCCTTTCTCACCTTAAATAGTTAGTGTTCCAAAGAAGAAGTCACCCAGGACTGTTGTCATTTTATTCCCTTTCGCCTTTCCTCTTGGTGCACCTTTTGCAAGCGGACTCATCAGACCGCCCTCTGATTCTTGTCAGAAGGTGAAAAAACTATATAGGCATGAGCAATCAGAGCCCAAAAGTAAAGAGCTAAAGATGCTAAGAGACTGGCGGAGCCAAAGATACAAACTATTTTTCATGAGGCTCAACAGTCGCTACATTTCGTGACTATGTTCCTGACTATTAGCAAACTGCAAGGAGAGATGTAGCTGGATGAATACAACATGTACACTGTGGGGCTTGACTTAAGCATAGCTTAGCCTCAAGACAAGGTGGAGCTCATGGAAGAAACACAACGGGTGGTAACCACTGACTTTCTTAAGTTTGGTCACCAATCGAAGAAAAGGGAAGAAGCGCTAAAAAGCATAAAGGATAGAGTCGATTTCTTGTTCGCCAAGGAAAAATTTAGGGAGGCCAAATTTAAGCGCTTATCCCAACAAGAATAGGTGGAGCAAGCGAAAATCCAAGAGAAACTTGTGAAGTTTCAATCCCTTGATCCTAACTTGGTCACTGAGCTGCAACAAAAGAAACAGGAATATTAGGACCAGTTAAAAAAATTGGGGCAAGAAGTGCAAAAAAAGGATGAAGAATTTTGTCGCTTAGAGCAGTAGATGCAGCAAAAAGATGTGGATTTTGAGTTCCGCTGGGCCCAATTAGAGAATGAAATTGCAGAAATAAAATCTTCACTAGAGGAAGAAACAACAAACAAGGAATGAGCTGAAGCCATTTGGCTCACAGAATCACGGATCCTGCAGGGGAAACTCACCATGACAAACCAAAAGGTTGCGGAGCTCACACATGATATAGAACAAGGGGATGAAGAGATCACCCTATTAAAGGACCCCGCCTTACATCCTGCCGATCAAACAAACCTTCTTCAGATAGCCCAATAGTTGCATGTTTCATATTGGGAAAGGGTGAAGGTATTCTTCCTAACTCTATAGCCAACACTCTGATTTATGGCAGAGGCAACAAGTCTAGGTAGAGGGGTCTATGAAGTGATCATGCAATTTCCTCAATCCATCATAGAAAGAGTTATACAGGTTATATATGGTCCCAAACGAAGTCTTGGAAAGTGCAGGGATTGATGACCAAAGGGCCGTTGCTGAAATAGATAACAGGTTCATCTATTTCCATGCAACAATCCTTCCTACCAACGAGTGTGTTACCAAACTAGATCAGACCATGGATAGCATGCAAGCTAGGTTCTCCCACCTAACTCAAATGGGCTTACCGTCTCCATTTCTTGAAAATGAATCAGTGGCCATGGTGGAGCATATTGGGGAAAAAATCATGGAGAAGCAATGGGATGCATTTTCCTTTCAAGGTTTCAGTCTTCCACTTGCTATAGAAGATATTGAGGGCGTCACTTATCCGATCACACAACTTCTTTTTCATAGTCGATTCCTAGGCCGATATATCGTCAGTGCTGCCTTATAAAGAAGTGATTGATCTGCATGGACTGTAGGAAAATCTGTGTGACATATTGACTCCATTTGAGGATGAGTGGCTACCTCTACAGACCACCCTCTCTAAGCTCTAACCATGCCACCCAATGGGTAAGACTCTGATCTGTAAGCCGTAAAATTTTGGGCTCCTCATTCCATTGGCGAAATACCCTCGATAAGTTGCCAAAAGCTATGAACATGAAATTCCCAAGCTCCCTTTGGGTTATTTTATTTTTCTTAAGTATCAACTGCACCCTCCTTTATAAAGAAATATCGAGCTCCTTTTGCAAAGGCTTATGAGAATACTGCCACTTGTCAGCTGAGCGCTCCTCACAAGGTTTCTTTCTCTCACTTTTCAAAAACTTGTGCCATGCTTTCACATGTCAGCAATTCACAATCTTCAATGCCTCTTTTCATTGCTTTCCTTTTGGGCCCCGACCACGTGACATATAGCATCAGTCCACGCACAGTCTTGGAGGCCCCCACCTTCAACGCAGTATCTTTGGAGGCCTCCACGTGTCTTCGTAGCACAAGTTTTTCATCGCCTAAGGGGAAGGATGAACATCGACCTCGATTGCTCGCCACGTATGCTTCTAGAGACTGCATCGTGAAGGAAAATTGAAGCAAGTGACAACCTCACAACAGGTGCCACATTTTTTAATTGTCATCATGAGTGGACAACACATGTCGACTCTGGTCTATTGGACCACTACCATCATTCGAAGGGGATGCATCTATCTCTAGGGCATCCTCATTCATGGCTCAAATCTTTTCGGTTGCAACAGAAAGGGAAAATCATTGCAAATGCATCATTTCTCATGTTCAAAGGATATTTTCTATTATTGGCTCACCAAGCTGGGTTTTCATTATAAATACTACTACTTCTTTCGAAGCAGGAGTTCAGATTTTGACAAGAGAATTGGTAGAAGAACCAATCCTTTCATTGCTTTATTAGATTATTGTAAATAACTCACAGACTATACCATTGTTTGGCCTTTCTATTTTCTTTGATATTTGATGAGTTTTACGTGCTATTATTGCACTAGATGCTTCATTTACAGGACTTCTATAAATTTAATGCAAGTTTGCTGGTTTAGATCATGTCTTTGACTCCTCTTTCTAGCAAATATGTATGAGAGTTATTTTATGTTATCTAGTGAATCATTTAGGTTGTTGGCCTTGCCATTGCACCAAAAGATCGACCTATTAATGCCTAGTAGAAGCTTTAGTTAAGATCCACGGGAGGTTGTGAAACCATGTCACGAACCCAAAGGGAGATGCTGGTGGTTAGTCCAACAATCCCCCCCTCAACGTCACCCGAGGGGTTTGAACCTGTGACCTACTCTGATACCAATTGTTGGCCTTGCCATTGCAAGAAAAGATCGAACTGTTAATGCTCGTTACAAGCTTCAGTTAAGATCCATGGGAGGCGGTTAAACCATGCCGCGAACCCGAAGGGATATGCCAGTGGTTAGTCCAACACAGGCTTGTATCTTTATTTTTCCATTCTGGAACATAGTAGATTACCGAACGAGCCCTTAAATCATATCGACAAGATAGATTTATTATGCCTCACATCTACATCTTGGCGCATCGCCTTAGTTAGATCCTTTTATTTTATATCTACTTCTTTTTCCCATTCAAAACCCTAGTTATAGAAGAAGACGACTTCTTTAAAAATCGAGAGGTTACTCAGTTTGGCGCAATAGCCCCCCCCTAAAATTGAGTTTCCCAAAAAGAGTTGTTACCTTGTCATTTTTTGGCATCAACAAATATCAATCATACCAAATCAATAATACAAAAAAGACTATCTACTATCTACTATCAACCTACTGTATTGCAAAACCAACCAATATAACTAAAAGAAATTGTCCAAGGTTAATACCACAAAGAAAGAAATAAAATATCAAAAACATTTTAAAAGTATAAATAATAATATCTTATGAAATTTAATTTAATTAAATAATATTATTTTAAAACTATTTTTTAAAAAATCACAAAAGTAAACAAATTACCTATTAAATGTTTGACAATAACTTGTTAATTGAAAATATTTATTTTGGAATCAAGTGTATGTTTTTAATCAACATTTTAGATCACATCTAGTAATCCATTTACAAGAAGAGGAAAATGATCTAAAACATCAATTCAAAAAATACACAGTTGATTCCAAAAAAAATCTTTTCAATACTACATAGATTGTGGAAAACCCATACAAACTAATAAATTATGAGTTGACTTACTAAATATATAAATATATTCAATAAAGATATAAACATATTTTACAATGTCAACATTAAAAATATATGTATAAACAATAAAAAATATTTCTATTAGATGAAAGGTATGAAATAACACAAACAATTATAATCATTATAATTCTTATCATTGGAGGCACTAATACAAGTAGCAATCCATTGTTATCAAATGCACAAATATCACACAGATAAGTGAAAAAAAGAAGCAAGGCTGAACTAATTGTGAGCCATTGCTAGATTAACATCACACACATACCCAAATTTCAACTCTATCAAACTAATAACATAAAAAGAGACTATATACAATCATCAACTTACTATAACATAAAACTAACCAATATCACAATAAGCAATTTTCCAAGGCTATACCATAGAAAAAAATCAACAATATAAAGTACAAACAATATTATTATTATATAATTTAAAATTTAATAAAAAATTAAATTAAATTATTATTTTAGAGCTATGCTTTTATATTTTTTTCACAAAATTAAGCAAGCTACTTACTAAGAATTTGATAGTAAAATTTTGATTAACTTACTAAGTATCTAAACATATTCATTTAAAAATCAAACATCTTTTACTCTATAAATATTTTAAAATATATATCAATGATAATATTTGATTTTCATTAGATGGAGGTATACCCATTGAGGGCCAAATTGACACATGCAACACAAGCAAGATGTAATTTAGCCTACCTCTCTTGAAAAGGGTAAATGATCATGAAATCAATCACCTTCCAAGGTCTTGGGTGTTGGGTCAAAATTGTACTATCTAGCTAAGTGGTCAATAGGGTTGTAATGTTCAAGGGGTCTGCTGGTAGTTTATCACAAAATAGCTATAATAAAGCTTCACGAAACACAAAATTTCAACCTTCATGAGGCGTGAGAGGAAGAGTCTCGATATACAAAAACATACGCTATGATGTTCACGTTAGGTTCACCAAAATTTAGAGGAGGGGAACCAACTGCTTAGGACCCCAGATCATGGGAGGGCCCCAAACAACAGGCTGCCCTGATCTACCTCAAGCTAGATGAATGATTTAGATAGGTTTAAGGTTTAAGGGGTTGAAAAGGAAGGATGGCAGGTTTGTCACTTTTCTTCTGCTAACTTGAATGTCTCAGGGGGTCAAATGAGTTAAATCTTAGGGTTTAGTCTGTAGCTTAAGCAACTCATTACTTGAGGATGACAGTGCAAGACACAAACTCTAGTACGACAGGTTGGCATCTTGGTGGGGCGTTGGCATCTATACAGACATAAAGAGTAAAGTGTAGACATAAACACTAGGAAAACCAACTAACAGATTGACTAACAAGGTTTTATGCTATGATAGAGATGGAAAATGCAGAAATAACAATCCAACAAGAAGAATAATTTAAGAATACTAAGCTAGAATTTGACAAGAGAAAGGTGGTAGAAATGGACCTTCGAACTCGTGAGTAAAGGTATTTTTAAGAACTTCACTTGATGAAAAACCTACACATAAAAGAATGAGAAAATTTTTGGGCTATGTTTAGAGGACTACCTCATTCAATCCCCCGCTTTGGTGTTTCCACCTCCATAGATAACCAAGTAGCAACGATTGTAGAAAGATGATAAAGAAGCTATAGAAAATGGAAATACCAAGCAATGCTAAAACAAAAATATGCTACTATGCGAGTAGATGATGCAAAAGTAAAGTGATAGAGAATGGATATCACCTTCCCAACTAGATGCTCTTAAGGAACATAGAGGAAGATGTGAGCTCGCAAGCTCTCCAAAACCAACGCTACCACAACAAAAAGGAGGAGGAGCCAAAAAAGAAACAACTTGCAACTACAATAGAGTTTGGATGTGAGAGTGAAGGAGCTAAAAGTGAGTGTGTGGAGTAAGGAATAATCAAGAGCTTGAAGAAGAAAGAGTGAATCAAGAATATAGCCATTTGAAAGGAAGAATAGAGAAAAAAGGGTCATTTGAAGTTGGTTGGAGGGGCAAGAAGTGTTACACTTCATGTCTAATGGAGGAGTGTAACCACTCAGTGGATTCCAAAGGTGAGAATCCTATAAGGATGGTAGAACGCCGCGTAGAAATCCACACATCACGCTAGTGTCTCAGACAAAATATCCCCCATCGACACATAAAACAGCTGCCAAGTGGATGCATAATGGAAGCAAATGTGGAAAATACATCATCAAGACCATGTTTTCTAAGGTAAGGGGTGTATAAATGGGGAATTTTCAAGGGGTGTAAATTCATGCCATTATATTTTTCCCCTACTTTAGTGAATATAAGTGTCAGTGAATGCACGATAAAGTAGAGTGAAAGAAGTTGAAGAATGTATACCTGAACTGTCGAGGAAGCATACCGCAATTTGAAAAACTCAAGTGCAGGAGAGAGAGAGAGAGAGAGAGAGAGAGAGAGAGAGAGAGATGGCTCCATAGGTACTCAGTTATATGGAGACTTGAACAAAAGCATCGTAGGTGATTGGTCCTACGAAAGGTGAACAAAAAGTCTCTACAGGTGCTCGCTCCTGCAAAGGATGATCAAAGGGTCTATAGGTGCTTGGTACTCTACAATAAAAATACTTCATAAGTGATCAGTCTTGTAAAGGAGGCACCACGGGTGCTTGGTCCAGAGGGAGGAAAAATGTGAAAGGATTTGTAGAGTCTGATTGACCCTTACAAGTGATTAGTCCTACAAGGCAGCATGTTAATCCATAGAAAAAATGTGATAGGTAAGAAAAAATCCACGCAGACAGTCATATCTTAGCACAAGCAATTGAAGGAGAATCTTTCAAAGGGGTCCCTCGAGAAACCTTCAAAAGAAAAGGGGTCTGCTCAAGGGACACTCTATTTGAAAAGTGATGACATTTTCACAAATGATCCTGTCATCAAGGAATTCTTTTGAAATATTCTCTTTCATCAAGGAATTCAAAAAATGAAGGGCCTTCAGAAAGGAAAGCTTTCCAATTCTTTTTATTACAAATTCAATTTCAAAAGAAAATCTTGCTAAGGGGATCCTTAGTAAAGGATGTGATTTTTGAAAAATATAGAGATTTTCCGTAAGGGATTTGTTGGCCAACAAATACACCTTATTGAAAATCAAAGAAGTAGGAGTCCCCCCCTTAAGATGGTGCATGCGAACTGAAGGAGCACATGGCATATTAAGGAAAGGAAGAACATGAAGAGATGTCATGGCTCACAATAGATGACAAGGTGTAGACATGGAAATGTTTTCGAACACATGAGGGATAACACATAGGAATGCCAACATCAAAAAGAAAGAAAAGAAGAGAGATAAAAAGAAAAATAAGAAAAGATGAAGAAATCAAGAGATAGAGGGATCTAATAATTTGGGGTTATAACTACTCATAGATATAAATAAATAAATATTTAATATATTATATGCATGAACTATCATCAATCCCCAAATGTATTAGAATGTGAAGAAGAGCACACAAAGACAAAATTTAAAAAAAAATTTAGGTCAACATGGAAGGTAAGCCTAAATTCCCCCAACACTTTGCATCATCCCCAATTGTCAAAAATCAAAGCACAACAAATAGAAGAATGATGCAGCAAATAGAGTAAGTTTACAACACAATTTCACTCATATATCCAAGCATCTATGAGGGTGACAAGGGTCCTCTAGGAACACTTAAAACAAGAACAAGGGAAACACAACATGTGCACACAAATCTAATCTATAGATAAAGAAGAGGGGCTCTCCTAGTCCTCATCAACTAGGATGTTGTTGTTCTCCCTATCTAGATCATTATAGGGAGAGGGAGGATGATCTTGCAAGGGAAGAATAGAAAGAGGAGCACCCTCTGACTCTCTTGTGACAAGGGATAAGGAAGAGGGATCCTTGAGGTCTTCCTTACTAAAATCCTATGCGGTAAATGCCATTGATCTTGCAAAGATTGCTGACAGAGTCGAGACATCATCAACCAAGTTAAACATGCACTTGAATGGAGTGCCATGTGAACTAAATGGGAGATGAAGGAGGAACCTGAGATCTATCATTGATCTCAACAAGAGAGATGGTGAAAAACTAGAGAGATGTCAAGGCTGCCTCTATCACAAGGATGGTGCAAGCCAAAGTGGAACACTCTCCCAAAGAAGGCGATCCCTTCTTCTGACCTCCATTGGAAGTGAGGTTTTCTTCCAAATTATTCTTCATCAGAGGATGCAAGATCTGCTCAAATCAGGTTGAAGGCGAGGAGGAAGAGGACAAAGCCACAAAAAACACCAATGTGGTGTTTGACATGTCCACAAGTTGGGGAAATGGAGGGATATCCAAAAGGGACATCAGAAGAGGAGGTTTCACTGAGGGAGCGATGGAAACTTGCACCCTTTTGGGGTGATGTTCATCAACATTCATGGGGGAAAAAGAAAGATCAAGGTGACGAGAACCAAAGTAGAAGAAGTAGAAGAGGGGGCATAGTAGGAGATGCTGAAACAAGAGCTATTGGATCCTATTCTACCTTCTGTGAGGAAGCTTGCTTGGTGGTTAAAGCCTTCCTCTGGTACTTACACTCATGCACAAGTTAGTTTCTTTGACTTCAAGAACTAGAAATTGTTGCTTGAAAAGGAGCAAGAGGCTCCTATTCTGCCATAGGTATGTCCTCCACAATCATTGCAGGTGGAAGGGAAACCTTCTAGATGTGAGTAAGAGCAGGAAGCACAACAAAAAATACTAAAATAGGTGGAGAAGTAGACTTAGGTGCCTTGGTATCAAGCCTCTTCCCATTCACCACCCTAGGGGTAGGAGCAGTGTTGTGGAGGCTGAGACGCAGGGGAAACTCCACAAGGGCCCTTCTCCTTACCATATACAATGGGCCTCAACATTGTGGGTAAGAAAAGAAGCTCAAATACCTGACGCTTGGCCTTTTGCCAAGCAAGCACCATTAGACTCCCCATGCGAGACATGGGAGCAAAAGACAAAGGCACCACAATAGGGTGAGAGGTAGAAGCAGATGAAATAATAGAAGAAGATGAAGGATCTTGGTTGCGAGTAGACTTCCCCTTCCCCTTTTGAAAGGAGGAGACAACCTGGTATTGCACGATCATAGAAGCCTTAATTAAAATATGGTAAGGGGAGACAAGGTAGTTCAATTTTAGTGCTATGATCCCATTCTTGTATTTAACATAGGTGTGATACAATAGGTCCATCCTTGGAGGAAGTGGACCAATAGGGGTAGGCCAAAAGTGATCTAATGAGTAGGCCCTATGCGACACCAAAGGTTTATATCCAGTGTTATGCACAACATGCATAGAGCCCTCATGAGAAAACTTCAAAAACTTATGAACCACCAAAGTGATTGCATTCATGGAAACTAGCCATGGAATGCCTAGCTTCACTCTAAACAAGTCAGACTCTGGGATAATATCAAAAATAGCATTTACTGCCCTAAGCCATCCTACTAGGACAAAGAGGGTGATTGAGCCAATTGGAGGGACTAAGAGTCTATTGTGTGTACATATTGTGGTTTTCAAATTTTCATATTTCTCCCTATGCAAAAAATTTAAGAGAAGAGTTTACTCCATCACTACGTTCACACGACTCGTAGGGTCAATTATAACACTAGTCATGATATTTCCATTGATGCAAGCAAGAATGTATAAAGGAGAAGGATGCTTGTTCATGTTCATAAGAAAGTCCTATGAGGTGAAAGTTATAGCTGATAATTCAGTCACAGGTTGCATGGGAGGAATAAGCATAAATGAAACCACATTTACATACTTTGAAAACTCAAGGGAAGAAGAACCATGAGGTTTGATGATTAAGTTAGTAGAGTGATACGAAAAGGGATTCATGTAGATCCCCAACTCACTATTAGCCTTTTCCATAGACTTATTTGCATTCTTCTTTTTTCTATCAAGGTGGATAGTACTATCATTGATGTGATCCTGTATCTCATGATGCAGACGCATGCATCTTTTGGTATCATGTCTAGGGATTCGATGGTATTGGAAGAATGTGTTCTCTTCATACCAGTCGAGGTAAGGTTTAGTAAGGGGTCAAGGATCTATCAAGGTTATCACTTTATCTTTCAATAAATTTTTTAGAATAGAAGTGTATGATTCTAATAACTTTGTGAACTGTCTATTGCATTAGAGGCCTTTGACACTAGACACAACAACTAAATTCACAAAAAAATTACCCTTATTAGAGATCGACACAATGGAGCTACCCTTAGGACAGGAACGCAAGGAAGATCCCCCAAATTGGGGAATCGTCAATTGGTATTCCTGCAATGCAACACTAAGATGTGTAAGGAAGCCATTTGGCTTAAAAAATTGTGTTTTAATATTGGTTTTGATGCAAGGCATATTACTATCTGTTGTGATAGTTAGAGTGCCATTTTCTTAGCAAAGAATCATATTTTCCATGCTAGAACAAAACACATTGATGTTTAATTTCATTTTGCTCGTGATATGGTGGATGATGGAAAGGTGAATTTGGAGAAGGTTGATACTTTGGCGAATATTGCAGATGCATTGACAAAGCTAGTGAGCACTGATGATTTCAGATGGTGTTCAAAATTCTATGGGATTCATGACCTCTAGTAGTTAAATCCTATTTTCCAATTTGACTCTTCAAAGGTGTTCAACAATTGGGAGAATGTTAGAAAAACAGTGTCTCAACCTTTGATTATTCTTCACATGTTTAATTATTTAATGTTGAAATTATATTTGATAATTATCTCATGTTCCTTTGTGAGTTACAACTTACAGTTTCTATTTATGAGGAGGAGTCAAAATGGAAGTTAGTGTTTACAAGTAGAGTTGTGCATAAAGGAAATTTATATTTCATGTTGATTTTGCATGGAATGTGAGCTTTCGAGGTTCAATTATATTTTGTAAGGTGCAAGTTTTTCATGTGCAAATTTAGTGACAATTGGTAGTTGCAATATTGCATGTGGTGACATGTGGAAACTTATCATTATGCACATGTAGTGGTTTTGGTGCTTTCCATGTTGCATCTTTAGCCTCTGGAATTAAATTTTAGAAATTTCTAATTAATGCATTGTAAGCTCCTCTATATTGAGCACTTGTATTTTGTAGTAGATTATTGTGTTTTTAAAGTATTGTTATGCTTCCAAAATTACTCCAAAATCAAAAAGTGTGAAGAATATTACAAGAGCATAGATCTACAATTATATTTAACTTGTTTATTGTTGGTGAATAATATAATTGAGTTGTGTTTTGTAGCGTTGGGTTTTTCTCTTGAAAGGGTTTTCCCCATGTAAATTTTTATGTTATGATTGCATTGTTTTATCTATTTATGATATGTATGTGCATCTAAATCTATAACTGTAAAGGCATTTAAGAAAATTTTGCAACTCTCCTACTTAGATTAGTGTAGGAAGCATCTTCCGTGCACTCAACTTCCTTTCAATATTATCAAAATATATAATTATATAAGAAATAATTTTAAAATATATTTTCAAAAATATTAATAATTAATTATACAATTTTTTTTTTCTAAATATATTTAGATTAGGCACTCAAGATCCACAAAAAAAAAGAGAATTATGTGAGGAATCTAGTAACATGATATTCACTAGATCCATTAAAATAGAACCATATTATCCTACCAAACTACTTGCAATACTAATTCTAGATTAACATCACTCACACACATGCACCCAGGTTTATCTACATCTCTCATATAATATAAACCATATCAAATTAGTAGCATAAAAAGAGACTATCTACAATCAACTTACTATAACGCAAAACTAACCAATATCACTTAAAGAAAATGTCCAAATTTATACCATAGGGAAAAAATATCAATAGAAAAGTATACACACCCAAGTTTTTCTACATCACTCTCATATAATATCAACCATATCAAACCAATAATATGAAAATAAACTATTTGCAACCAACTTACTATAAAAAAAAAATAACCAATATCACTAAAGAAATTGTTCAAAGTTATACCATATAAAAATCACCAACAATATTAAAAAAACATTATTTTAATATATTTTATAAAAATTACATAATAATATTATTTTGGAGTTACTTTTTATAATGTTTCACAAAATAAAAAATACTTACAAAGAATTTGATATTAGATTATTAATTAACTTAACAAAAATATAAATATTCAATTAAAATATAAACACATGTTACTATATAAATATTAAAAAAATACATCAATAATAACAAGAGCTGTGCATTAGCTAGAGTCCATGCCTTAAGCAATATGGGGTGTTTGGGAATTTTCTATGTTTGTCAAGCTGTGTTGCATGAGATGCCATTTCTTTAGTATAATTTTTGAGCTTGAACGTATGTGCAGGCATATCTATAGTCTTTTATTTAAAACTGTAGAGTAAATCACATTGGTCAAGCCTTAAAACACCTCCTACTAAATTGTGGTCTTTTCAACATGGTAGATAGCAACTGTTGGTTTTTAAAATTTAAAAACATAGTCTGTTGTGGGTTTCCATGGACTATTTGAACGCAAATCTTTATGCTCAATTTTTTAGTCCTGCCTATCTATAGGCGGAGACTTATGTTTTCGTTTTGCTCTATCCCCTATTAATACGTTTGTGGGGAGTCGTGTAAAAAATTTTGCATATGGTCGGAGGATATTTCGCTATTAAACTATAATTTCAATAATTTAATCTCAATTTCCTATTGGGCGTTTGTAATTTCTTTGGGAGTTTTTTTGATTTTTCATTACAATTACAAATTCTTCATAAATACATTTTGCTTGCACGATTTCTATCCTAAGCTTTGGTTTGTTTTTACAGGAAGGGCACATGGACGAAATGGGCGTGTGGCTACATATTGGTTTCACATTTTTTGAGCAGACATTGTTCATGGCATCGGGTGGGATTTTTGCTATTACGTGTCTTTATTCATGGCATGTACGGTTTTTGGTTCATTTTGGAGATGTCTGCACGAAAGTTGTCTCTAAAGGGGCAGAAACGAGAGTGTAGCGTTCATTTGGTTGGGCTTGGATTTGGAGCTAGGGTTTGGAGGCAATTTGGAGTCTTCTTCTCCAAGGCGTCAAGCATTTGAGGTAAAATATTGTACTGGTTTCTTGTTGATTTGAGGTAAAATATTGTTGATGGAAGGTACTGAACGACCAAAGCCTTGAGACTAGATTCCTTTGACGCATTTCCCTGAATATTTTACTGCTTTGTCAATGCTATTTAAAGTGTCCATAGCTTCTTCGTTTGGCAATGGGGGTCAAGGCGTTCATTTGTTTGATACCATGCTTTCATGGAGATGTATGGAAAATCTAGTAGCATATACAAAACAATGGAGTGTTTGGGAAAATGCTTCATGTGAATGTGGTCTTGTGATGGTTCCATGCCTCCAACATCGTGTCCAACATTTTCTATATGGCTTGCAATCCTCTGTGAAAAATGTCTCTGTTCTAAGTCAGTGTAAGCACTGCCCATTAGGATTTAGTATTTCCCACGCCTGAGAAATTTCTAAACAATCAAATCATTCCTCGCATCACACCTTAAAACAAATTTTGATTTTGAATTTGATATTTTCGCTTAGATGCTTGCAAAAGTCTCGCCTTTCATATCTTACCCAACTCACGCCTAATATCTTCTCTCGAGCTCAAGAGTCTAAGGAAGCCCTAAAACTCTGATATTTTTAGATTTCATGTTCTGTGAATAGTTTGAAGCAACAACTATAGGAAGACTGGTTTTGGTTCAGGTCATTTTAATAAATTTCTATTGTGCAATCAATTTTATTCATGGAACATTTAAGAAGCTATTAAAGGAAATGATAATGCCAAATAAATAAAACTCAAAACATTTACCTGGAGCAATATAGCCAATAGATCAAGCTGTTATCATTGTATTCCATGAGACCACATCCCTTTTGGGTGTTTTGCAAAAAAGTGTCTTTGCCTCATCAAAATGGCCATGCTCTGCATATCCTCAAATAGCTCCAGAGCCTTATTCAGAACGTGATTTTGTACATACCCCCTAATCATTGCATTCCACAAGATCACATTCTGTTCAGACATCTCATCAAACACTTTGCGTTATGGGTATTATGGTTCTGCAACATAGATTAAGGTATGTGCATTAGTGCAAGTTTATAAAATATGAAAATCTAAAAGGTTATAGTTTCTTTTCATATTAGATATTGATGGTCATTCACGTCCTTAAGCTTGAAGCTTTCATTAGCTAAAGGGTAGGGACCTGCCATTTCAAATAATGAAGTTCAATACGTGTTTCTCTCCTATTTACTATTGGATCTGCTTAGAAACTTCGCAGATGGCTTTTAAAATTTTTAAACCCGAAGTATATCTTCTTGTGTATTATCATACCAAGAAAATCTCTAGAGATAAAACAATCACTATTGTGGACCATCAAAATACTCACTAAGGACACCCTATGTAATATTGATCTCACTATCACTTGTAGGTTTCTAGTCTTTACTAGAATAATCAATTGTAGCTTGGCTTAAAACACAACACGATCACCAAGATGGCCTTTAGTTGGAAAGATTACTTTTACAGATTCATTTTTCTGTTAAGAGGGCATGAATGCAAGGTTGTTAAGTAATTGGTATAGCAGAATCCGCATGACCATGACTACTGATACAGAAGAATTTTCCCTTGCTCTAAAGATTTCTGTAAGTGATGCCCTGAACCAGGTCCAATCATTGTAGTTCTATGTCAAAAAATGCTAAATGCTTTTGATAAAGCTAACGAAATAATTGATGGCACTTCTACTTTCAACAAATTGATCTATTCACTTGTTGATTCACTTTCATTATCAAGAGGTAAAGAAGTCTCTGAAGCACTGTCATCAATAGAAAGATTTAAAATTTGAGATACTGCCAGTGATATGTCTATTATCATTGGTTGAAACAATTGTAGAAGTGTCTTCACTGGCTTGTTTTGTGAGACACCAAAAAGTTCCTTTCTTGACAAATGTGTGCCAGACTTGGCCAAAGCTCTGCAAATATGGTGCCCAAGACTTACGTTCAATCAACATCTATATCACTTACAACATGCAAAATGATATTATCTAGCCAGTAGACTTACAACAAATTTATGAACTCTTTCAATGAAAACAATTTCAAAACATGGTCAAAGGAAATACACAAAACATGGAAGGTAATCTCAAGAGGAGAGAACATTTATGTAGAACACTTCAAGATATAGTACCTACTATACATTCCATTGTTTTGTACTTGTGATGAAGGGGTAGCTAATAATGTGGTATGTATTAAAGATTTTTTAGATTATGTAGGTAAATGAACTAGAACAACAACTTGAAGCCATGCATAAGGAGCACTAGAAACAGTCAGAAAAAGAGAAAGTGCAATACCTTGAAAAGCTAAATGAAAGAGAACAAACATGTATATATCTTGAATAGAAGGTAAAGTGATTGAATATTTGTTTTCTGTAAGAGTTAAGGCTTCTTATTTATTAAGCATCAACTAGTATTTTTTGTACAGGTAGAATTACTTCAGGGGTAGTTGGATTCCAAGATAAAAGAGCAACAAATACTGTCACATAAGTTATTTGAGAAACCACCAATATTCCTTCAATCAGGGGACTTGAGAAGCATAAGGGAAATGACTGAGTGCACTCCTTTTAAAACAAATCCTACTCTAGAAAATCCTTTAATGGAGAATAAATCTAGAGTGGTTTCTAAGAGCAATGAAATTGCAGGAAAAATAATAACCCAAGAGAGGTAATATGCTATAGAAATAAAATAATAGGAAGGTAGATGATATGCCTTCTTAAAATCTTCCAAAATGAATTGGGCTAGCTTCATGTCCAATGGTTCAAAGGGCAACTGTGGCTTTTACAATGAGAAGAGTTACTGTTCTTCCTCTACCTACTAGAAAGAACCAGATAACCGAGCCAATTTTCTCAGATAAGAATGGAGGAATGAGAAATAGTGGTGATCACCAAATATAGCAATGTGATATTAATTCTCGAGGGCTAAACACAATAAACCGAGTCCGCAATGGGATCCATGGAAAAGTCCAGTTTAGAGGGCCAAATGTCCTTGAGGATGGAAATAAGAGAAAATAGATTACAACTACCAAAAAGGAGGAAATGTAATAATTTATAGAACAATGATACCTGTGGGAGTGTTTACACTCATTAAAATTTTAATACCATTTCTACAAAAATGGTAAACAACTCCAACAATATACCTCAGCAATGTCTTCGGGTAGAAGGAATATTGAGCACCCAAGCTTCATTGCCACACTAATTATGTAGGTTGCATTTAACTTATTCTCGTCATCTGAAAAAATGGCATAGCATTTAGCACTTAGAATTATAAGAATCTGCCCTAATTTCGGACCTTTAAAATTTGTTTCATATAAGGCTGAGATCTTTAGAAATCACATCACTGTAATTTTCCATTGCTTTGTTACTTTTTTGGCAAACACATCATTTATTTAAGTAAAAAACAAAAGATCCCAATCTTTGTGTTCATTACCTCATAGCTGACTTGGAGGTGATTTGATTTGTAGCTAGGAAGAGAAAATGGTCTAATTTCCTAAAATTATTTGTCATATGGAAGCAACAACATTGTGTTTTCTTTGTGTTCTTTAACTGGGCTTGCTTTGATTGTTGCAACCATGGTTACCAGGAAACTTCATATACAAACAAGGATTGGGCCTTGGTAACTACATTTATATATAATATATCTACAACCTTATTCATTAACTCATCAATCCTAATTTCAGTGGCATTTCTATTCCTGTTGTGGTGTTGTCCACAGTAAGCATGTCCCTATTAGTTGCATCGGGGAAATTCAGATAACTATAAAACACAAGATCTTATCATTGGGTCAAGCCCATTCAAGTTCAAAATTCCAAGCCATTACCCATGTCATGGAATCCATGCCTATTTTTAATAATAGTTAGCATAGACAAGGTAGTGAACTATTTGGAAAAATGTCTCAAAGAAATGTGGTCTCATGATACATGTCTACCAAAGCATTTTATCAAACAGTTCACTGGCAAGATCGTAATCTATTTATACAATTAAAGGATGTCATCCAATACAGGCAGAATACAGATAGTTGTTGTATTGGCTAGACCAGCAGCCTATAATGAAGAGACAAAATATGTTGTTCTCGAACTCAAATTAGCAATTCTAAAGCCTTGCTCAGAGATTTGTTAGTAGCATTGATAAATCTGATTTGTTCACTCTACACCAGTTGTCTGCCCCATTGTTGACCTACTGGTTGAGCATCTAGGCATGGATTTCATGGCACAGGTAATGGCTTGGCATTTTGAACTTGTATGGGCTTGACCCAATGATAAGATCTTGTCAGAAATTCTTATTACATCGATGTAGCTGATCACTCTGTTTGGCACTCACGTTACACCATAGTAGCTGCAGTGTCTCAAGTGCCTAACTATCTACCATTTTTTTAATATAAATAATCTGATCACTTTTAACAATTACATATATAATATTGCCATATCAGCCTATATGCATACACTAAGAAATGATTTATTCAAGAATACAATCTACATACTAAATTATAAGGGTCTATACATTAAATGTCAGTCCAATCTGCGTTTTAAAACTGTGGAGGAGCATATAGATGAAGTCAACTTTCAGTATATGTATTTTCCATTTATTTTCAAGTTATAAGCTCTTTTAACTATTCTAATAATTTGCACTGGCTTCTACCTCTATGTTACAACTGTCTTTTTTGTATTGGCTATATAGACTACACTTCTTCGAGGCATTTTATCAAACAATTCATGCCTACCTTTCATTGATTGGGAATTTGTTGAGCTCGTTGCCCATCAAAATATTAACCTAAAAAGGGAAAAATGACCATTTTTTACTGATCTTGTATTAATTATTGGGGTATTGGTATGTGGATGCAATGTATTCTCTAACAAAAACTTTGCTGATTGTCCACCTAGTTAGATCTGTATTTAGTATGCAATACTTGGAAGTCGTAGCAATCATTGTGGCCATATCAATGAGATAAGTGTTACATCAATCCACACAATGTTCCTTCATGGTGAAGCATTTATGCTTCTACAAAGAGATTCCACCTTCAAATTCCTAAAAGGTGGTTTCACTTGAAAACCAAGTGGTTACTAATTCTTAACAGTTTCAAAATATTTGCTTAAGGAGAAGATCACTCACACTCAAGGACTGGTGAGTGAGAGAGGGAGAGTGGTGACTTGGGGAGGGGAGTGGGAGGTGGCCTCCCCCCTGTGCTTTTTCCTGGCCTAATCAGTTTGCTCCTTCCCCTATTAATGCATTTGTTGGGAGTCGTGTAAATAATTTAACATATGGTCGGAGGGAATTTCGCTATTAAACTATAATTTCAATAATTTATTCTCAATTTTCTATTGGTCATTCGTAATTGTTGATGTTATAGCAGCTTAGGGCTGCACTTCCTTCGCACAATTTACAAGAAGAAGTACATGAATTAAATGAGTAGCCTTCAGCTATTTAATTCATGATTACAATATTTACTAATGAAGAGGGCCGACCCTATTTAGTTCGCATACTTTGGTTACTACTTGGGCCGACCTTATTGTGGTTTTTATTTATTATGTTCTTTTAAGTGGGCTGACCTATCTTGAAGAGGTGCCTCACTTATATAAATACAAGATCATATTTGTCATTGTAACACATTCATTATTCAAGCAAGTTCGCATTTCCTTAAGAGCAGAATTCGCACTTCATAGCAGCAGATCCGATTTCAAGGAAGATCATATTCATTTGTATCTAGTGCATCTTGGAGAGGTGCAACCTCATTGTATTCATTGTTGGCCATTGTTGGGCCTGAGTTGTAAGCAAATTTCTGCTCTTGTGCTACATTATATAAGAGAATCATTTGCTGGGTTTTTCTCCCTCAAGAGGAGGGTTTTCCCAGGGTATCTTGTTGTGTTCATTGTCTTATGTTGCAATTCTATTAAGTGCTTTCATTGTTTAATCTGATCTAAGAAACACTAACATGGTATCAGAGCGGGTGTGAAAAAGATCGTGATCAGATTTAGTTTGCAACTCTCACCTTATTCTTTTTCAGTCTATCTTCTAAATTCCTCAAGATGGTGAACGGTTTGAAAATCAAGGATAGACTCGAAGGAATTTCGAACTACACTTCATGGAGGTTCAGGATCATGCTCACATTGGAAGAGAATGATTTGGCTGAGTTGGGAAAACAAAAGTTCTCGAACCTGAGGAGGAAGAAGAGAAGTTGTAGTGGAAGAAGAAAGATACTAGGGCAAAGAAAGTGTTGGTTGATTCCATCAAAGATCATATTGTTCTGATTGTCTTCAAGTTGGATACTACAAGGGAGATGTTCAAAACATTGGAAGAGATGTACGAAATCAACAACTCCAGTCATGCCCTAACCTTGAAGCAACAACTACTTCACATTAAGATGGCAGAAGAAGAGTCTGTCATCACCTACTTCATGAAGATTTCCGAATTAAGAGATCAACTCTCTACCATTGGTCATATTGTTGATGACAAGGATTTGACCATGATTGCTCTCAATGGTCTTCCACTTTCATGGGAATCGTTTATTCAAGGAATCAGTGCAAGATCTAAACTTCCCAAGTTTGATCAATTAAGGATTGACTGCATTCAAGAGGAGTCGAGAGTAATGGAAAGGGGCATTGGTCAAAGTTCAAAGAATGAAGATTTACATGTTCTCACCTCTTATTCATCAAAGAAGGGAAAAGTTTGGAAGAAAGGATTCTTCAAGAGGAATCAAGATAACGGGTTAGATGGTGCTCCTGCATTCAAGAAGAAGTGGGACCTCTCTCTTGTTCAATGCTTTAAATGTGACAAATTTGGTCACTATGTGAAGGAATGTCCTACCAGGCCTAATCAACATGCTTCATTTGTGGATGTGATTGAGATCTCTCCCCAAAATGATTCTAGTGAATTTCTACTCTAGTCATGGCCTATGTTCAAGTTGTGAAGGTTGTGTACTAAGTGCAAGAGCAACATATCATACGGTGTCCACCCTTCAGAATATTTAAGAGATAAATATTCTTTGCTTTTGATTATATTTACTATTCTAGGCTAAAATTCAATTTGTTGAGTTATGCAAATCTGCCATTATTTACTTAGGATTATGCGTGACTAGTAAATAGTGATCACTGTGATAAGATTCTTTAGATTTATTCATTGCTAGTAGGATCATGCTAATTTGTGAAGATTGTCTTTTGTTTTGCTGAGATTAGCTCTTCTGTGAAATTGAAAGAAAGACATGTCATGATTGATGAATTAATTATCTATTACTCAGGAGATTTTGAAATCCATGAGATAAGTATTGCATGGTTGAATAATGTTCATGAATAGTTTTTGTAATTATTAATTCATGCTATAACATTGAGATAACCTGAGCATCAAGCAATCTCGAAGTCTTACCAAATGAAGAAATGATCAAGCTTGGAGTCATAGCTTGCAATCATTGGACTACATTGATGGTTGGAGATATCTCTTGAAGTCAATGTACCTTTCAGGTCGTCATTGTGTTCAAACTGTGAAGGGTACGGATTGATCTGAGCTCAAGTACAACGTATCACACTATGTCCAACATTTGGATCTATCAGAATAGTTAAAAAGATAAGTATTCTTTGGTTGTTGAGTTATATCATTTATTTATTCTTTGGATCTTGTAATTAAGAGAGATAGTAGATTCTCTTGAATTGTGTTGTGTTCACTAGCATAAGATCTTTTGAAAAATTTCATTCATGATATAACTTGTACGATTCTAATCTTGATATTTCTTTGGATAATTATGGACTGTTAGTAATCTCTATCTAAAATGCTTCCTGGACAAGTTTAGGGGGAAGAAGATGATAAGAGATATTTACTTAGTGATGAAAAGCTTGAGGCATCTTGTGAAGAAGTCATGTCAACCAAAGAAATGATCAAGAGGGAGTAAACACTAGAAGGAATGAGTTGGTGGCTAGAGGGAGTACATCTCCAGAAGTCTTCTTTGCAATCTCTGAAGCCAAGATCAGGAGGGAGTCTCAGTATCAGTGTTCCTTTGTTTAATGAGTTCTTCTTTGAGAGAAGTTCTAGGTGAAATCCCTTGATAATGCAATTCTCTATTGAGAGAGAATTGAGGTGCAAGCCCTTGATAATGGAATTCTCTATTGAGAGAGATTTGAGGTGAAAGCCCTTGTTTCCACCCTCTGGGAGAGCCATGGTGGATGTCATGTGTGTGACTCCATGACAGCATCACGTGAGGGAATTCATGATGATTTTTTAATGCATTTCTCTTTGAGATTTGAGGTGAAAGCCCTTCTTTCCACCCTTTGGGAGAGCCATGGTGGATGTCATGTGTGTGACTCCATGACAACATCACGTGAGGGAATCCGTGATGATCTATTTATGCTTGTGTATCACCCTCTAGGAGAGCCATGGTGAAAGTCACATTGAGGTGACAACATCACATTAAGTGATGAACACTTGTTCATACCATTTGTGGAGGTAGACACAATGGTTGATATCATGATGAGGTGATATTATTTTGTTTTCATTCTGATATGATGTGTCTTGTGCAGGTGGAAGTTCATCCCTAGCTGAGAGGGAGTGTTGATGTTATAGCAGCTTAGGGCTGCACTTCCTTCACACAATTCACAAGAAGAAGTACATGAATTAAATGAGTAGCCTTCGGCTATTTAATTCATGATTACAATATTTACTAATGAAGAGGGCCGACCCTATTTAGTTCGCATACTTTGGTTACTACTTGGGCCGACCTTACTGTGGTTTTTATTTATTATGTTCTTTTAAGTGGGCCGACCTATCTTGAAGAGGCGCCTCACTTATATAAATACAAGGTCATATTTGTCATTGTAACACATTCATTATTCAAGCAAGTTCACATTTCCTTAAGAGCAGAATTCACACTTCATAGCAGCAGATTTGATTTCAAGGAAGATCATATTCATTTGTATCTAGTGCATCTTGGAGAGGTGCAACCTCATTGTATTCATTGTTGGCCATTGTTGGGCCTGAGTTGTAAGCAAATTTCTGCTCTTGTGCTACATTATATAAGAGAATCATTTGCTGGGTTTTTCTCCCTCAAGAGGAGGGTTTTCCTAGGGTATCTTGTTGTGTTCATTGTCTTATGTGTTGCAATTCTATTAAGTTCTTTCATTGTTTAATCTGATCTAAGAAACACTAACAATAATTTCTTCAAGAGTTTTTGGATTTTCATTAGAATTACAAATTCTTGAGGAATACATTCTGCTTGGACCACTTCTATCCCTGAATTTTTGTCTGTTTTTACAAGAAGGGCACATGGATGAAATGGGCACATAGTTGGATATTTCTTTCACATTTTGCAAGTAGGCTTTCTTCATGGCGTCAGGTGGCATTCTTCCTGTTACATGTATTTGTTCATGGCATGTACGGTTTCTGGTTCATTCTTGTAAGGAAGTTCAATTTACCCATTGTTTCAACATTCCATGGAAGTTGTACCAATCATTGTGGCCATATAAATGAGATAAGTGTTATATCAATCCATAGAATGTTCCTTCATGGTGAAGAATTTGTGCTTCTACAAAGAGATTCCACCTTCAAATTCCTGAAAGGTGGTTTCAGTCCAAAACCAAGTGGTTGCTAATTCTTTATAGTTTCGAAATAAACATTTTCTTATGAAAACTCCTAAAGTATTGTTTATAGCATCGGCTTGCCAATGCTCTTGCATATGATTGCTTTTCTTAAGGAGAATATCACTCATGCTCAAGGACTAGTGAGTGAGAGAGGGAGAGTGGTGAGTGGAGGGGAGAGTGGTGACTTGGGGAGGGGAGTGGGAGGTGGCCCCCCCCCCCCATGCTTTTGCTTGGTCCAAAGCATAATAATTTATTTATTTTCAAGTTATAAGCTCTTTTAACTGTTCTAATAATTTGCACTGGCTTTTGCCTCTATGTTACAGCTCTCTTTTTCATATTTGCTATATAGACTACACTTCTTCGAGGCATTTTATCAAACAATTCAAGCCTACTTTTCATTGATTGGGAATTTGTTGAGCTCATTGCCCATCAAAATATTAACCTGAAAAGGGAAGAATGACCAATTTTTATTGATCTTGTATTAATTATTGGGGTATTGGTATGTGGATGCAATGTATTCTGTAACAAAAACTTTGTTAAGCTTGCTAGCATCTTGCTTGCTTGTCTCAATACTTCAAACCTCAATAACAAGATTTTGCTAGTTTGTATACTAATTGTCCTCTTGGTACAAGGCTTGCCACACAGTGTCATACTTAACTCAATGGAATCTTTTAGACATATGCTTTGTCCCTTTTCACACAATATTTAGGATCTATGTACAATGACATTAAGACTATCTTTGATAGTGTGACTGCCTTTTATCATTTTCAACTAATAGGTGAGACAAGGACATCTTAGAGCACTACCCTAGACTATTTTGACATTTCTTTTAAATGTTGATCTCTACCCATTCATGGATTATCAGGTTATTATTCCTTTCAACCTTCATGCAAACTCTTTGCATGACTGTCATGTACCTTAGGTGTGGTTTTTCACTTTGACTTCAATTGCTTTGTGTGGCACTTGAAGATCCCTTCATACATCTCTCAATCTTATAGCAAGACTGGCTATGCAACCTTATTCTGACAATGCCATGGTCTTCCACCACTATTAGATATAGCTTGGAGATACCTAACTGTGCAATTGAAAACCATTATGTGATAAATATGACATCAATCATATGTGAGTTAGCTTACAAATATTTTCATAGCATAAAACCCTTGTCAACTCTGTTACTATTGTCCACCTGAGGTATTATCATACCTTCATGACTATCGTATGTGAACCAAATGTGCATGGTAAGTTTGCAGCCTATGGTGCTCACTCGCTGTGTTTTCATTGTCTTCAATTCGACCTCTACTATGGGTGTTTTCTTGGCATTTTATTTCCATTGAATGATTTAACTAACTAGAAAAGTCTTTCCTTTAAAAACAAGAAGAGAACCAAACATGGATTTTGTGAAGAGAAATGAATAGTAAATCATTCTAATGTATTAGAAACACTGGAATGTCCCATCATGGTTTCATTTTAATAACAAAAGTTAAGTATGCTTGTATCTCACAAAACAATGGTATCCTAGATAAATGTCATGGACAACACATTTTTGCATTGATGTGCTTGATTCTTTTTGCATGCATGCATTTCAACTACTATTCGATTTTGTCACAAACTCACTTCTACTGTCTATGTTTACAATATTTGAATATAAACAATGCAATGGTTTACAATTTGGACCTGCTCAAGAGAATGATGTTCTGCCATGGGTTTGCAAAATAGTCATTTTATAGCCCTGTTTGTACAATGAAAGCAACTCATTCTCTTGAGGGAATGCAAATTGCTCGTCATTGCAAAAGAAAAAAATATAGACATATTCCATGGACAAATAGGTACCTGTTATGGCTATGGAGCAAGAAGAGGACAACCTTACTAGTCAAAAGTCTGTAGACACAATTGACCATGGTATGCAAATTTTCAGCTCTTACTTTGTAGGTTCCCAGTGAATTACGATGTTAAAATATTTTTGACATTTTCAGCTTGCCTATTCTAATAGTATTCAATGCATTTGTTCTAGATTATAGAAGAGAATGAAAGACCAGATAGATGTCATCGAAAAATCTAAAAAAATTTAAGTGTGTAGACCAAAAAGAAAATAGCTTCTTTTGCAAAAGTCCACAGACACATCTCACAATGGTACAAAAAATTTCCTCTCTCCCTTTGCAGGGTTCTCCAATGCTAGCATATAAAAGTACTTTTGTAAATTCCAAGTTATCTCTTTTGTTTCACAGATTGATGCTTTTATTGGGATTGTACATTACATGCATAATGAACATATATTGTTTACAAATCAGTCACTAATTTTTAACTTTCTACCATGTCGTAGGTTCCATTGCAACAAGTACTAATAGAGAAACTATGCATCCCATTCTACTTACAATTATGGTTATATAATATACCATTTTTTGACAACTCTTGAGTATTGGGCATATGGATCATCCATTTGAAACTATATTCGTTGTACACTAGGTCATGTGGGATCAATGATTCCCTTGCTACTATTATCAGTATTGCATGTTCCAATGCATGACGCTCTTCGGAGCAGATTATAATTGCTAGTTGGAAATTCATAGAGCAGCTTTCCCTTGGATCTTACAAAGCTAGTGCAACATTCGTACACATATATATATATATGTATATGTGTATATATATATATGTATATATATACATGTATATATATGTATATGTGTATATATATATATATGTATATATATACATGTATATGTGTATATATATATATGTATATGTGTATATATATATATGTATATATATACATGTATATATATGTATATATATATGTAAACACACAAATATGCTAGATGTTTTTTTACTGGATCTTGTTTAACATAGATGCTGCAGTTGTTGACATTAGAGATTTGCACAATTTGGAAAAGGTTATTTGCATCCAAGAATCATATAAATACTCAACATGTGGAGTAGAAAATGCTCACTACATCATTTCTAGGAAAAAAGGAGAGAATTGCAAATGCTCTTCGAAAGCCATACTTTGACTGTTATACATTTGCTAACTTAAAACCCTTCCCCTCCATTTATTCATCACTTTCAAGTTATTCTATATCTTTTGCAAAATATATAGTCATATACATTGGTGATGAAATTTTTCTTTTGCTTTTGTTGTGTAGAAACTAGCATGCGTAAAAACTCCAACTCCAAGGTTATTGTTTTCGTCAAGGTAAGTAATGAATGATCATGACTACTTGTGTTGCTGCTTTTCACAAATATACATTGTATTGTTGTACAGCCTTAGTAAAACTTGCATTATACCCATATGCATTGACAGTAAAATATTGTTTTTGTTTTGTAGCATCTACACTGCATCTACTATCACATGGGAGAATACTATTAGAGCTTATGCACACTTCTTGATCAAGGTGTGTAGTAGAATACTAAACAGTAAACTTATTTATGTTTTTACTTGCTTGCAAAGAATTTCACATAATGTTGAATACTCATTGTACTATTGGATAGTCTTAATACAACGCTCCTTTTAGCCAAGAGACCCCTGATTCGGCAATATGCTCACAAATAATCCACCAAAGAAACAAAAACTCTCATTGGAACCAATTGTAGTCGAGACCTATAGACCAGATACTGAACCACAATTTACATCGATTGATGAAGATCTCCATCATGCACATGGTTTCCGAATTGATTCATTCAACTACAAAGTAGGTGATTTCCTATTTGAAACTATACATGTTTTGCTTCATTGCCACTACTCACCAAATCAACTACGCAATGGCCTTGTCAACCATTTTCTGCATTGTCTTCATAGCTGTTGTACTTCAGCTTTAAGCTCCTATGAAACTGACTTGCATCCAACAATCCTTAAGCAATTGCACGACATAGATGACAAAAACACATACCTTCATAGAATGAGGCTTTCAGCCATAGAGCATAATAACAACGGTGAAACCGGACTTTGGGGAGATATATTTTATTTAAAATGGCTAGTGCATTGGTTGGAAATACCAATATGTATTTGGTCCATAAGGTTCAAAACAAGGTACTTGCATTTCAACAAGCATGCATGCAATCCTACAATATCAATTCTTTTCTACGACACAAATCCTGCTACTGGATATTTTGAGCCTGTGTTTTCACGACTAAGCACATACAATTGCATCCAAAACATTTAGGTTCTTTCGGCGAACACATATTGTAGTTTCGAGAACACTTGGACCACAATTGAAAATGTATTTGATACACTTGGACTTTGTAGGCCTGTTACATTTTCCACTGCATGTGACGAGAGCATGTTTGCTGCGTCAACTTTTCTAATTGATGAACACTTTGATCCAACTACTTTGTGATTGTTCATAGCCTAGTCATTAGCTAATGCATTGATAGTAGGGAACAAGTATGCATTGGCATGCTTCAACTCATTTGGACAACCTGCCATAGCAAATAACAATCGTCTATTGCAACTGCAATCATTAGTTTCCAACATTGGAATACCGTACATACAAAGTGGCCTTGAGGGAACTGAATTCTGCTTACTATGGCTCTCACACATATTCCATGCAACAATACATGTATGTCAAGCAACTTAATCACCTACATTAAAAAATACACAAATTGCAAACAACCGAAAAAGAGCTTTAATCTGATTTGCTTTCAAACCAGCCCAAATCATCATCATTACGAACCGCTTCAACAAAAACATCAATTGGCTAAAGACATACATATTCATAATTCGGTTGGCATAGGTGAACAACAAATGAACATGCCAAATCAGCATCTGGCTACTAAAAATGTTGCGAACCAAACACGTAGATCTTTAGAACCTAATAGTTATACAAAAAATATAAGCAAAAAATTGTCACATAATTAGACAATGCACTATTTTAAAGCAAACATTTCTTCACCAGAGGTCTTTGCACCAAACACATAGACAAAATTAGCATCGCATAAGATATTGCATTCTCTAAAAGCTTATATACGTATTGCAAAAAAGACACATTCAAACATTGCACGAACAACAACTTCCACTTCCATTCTAGCCACTGCCAACATCATAGGCCAAAAACAGTCCTCCAACATCGGTGCAAACGCAATCCAACAACAATCATTGCATTCTTTGAAAAAGGAAACCCGAAGTCCACATACACAATGCTGTTTGCATATGTCAGATCAAAATCAGCTATGTAGCAGCAACTCAAACCTGCTACACCGGCAATCATTGCATTTTCTTAAAAAATAGATACGGGCAGCAGGAAAGCATCGTGCCTTTAAAAAATGCATATCTACAAAAGCCCACACAATACATAAATCCATTAACACATATTTGCAGAGCATAAATGACACACCTACACAACCATGTTGCAGTTGTGATATGCTTCATTTCCAAGAAAACATTCGTAGGGTTGATCATGCACTTGCTCAAGCTTTCTCTTTGCTTCCTATTCAAACAAATCAGAAAACATTCACAGTCGGACAATGTATTTGTAAACAATGTAAAAAATCTATTTTGGATGCAAAGCTCCCTTGTTTTGCTACACCTTGGAGCATAAGACGCAATGCACCAATAGATGTCATTCAGTCCTTAACCTCACTCGAAGAAAGGCTAGTGTCTTTGCGCATTCCTTTTGCACAAATAAGACAACTAGGATATAGGTGAGCACAATATGGGCTCCTTGGCACAATCATTAATGTTCCAGTGGATTTTGACAAAGTGCAATAGGCATTGCCGAGATAGCTCAATGAAAAAGATAGTTGCCGTTAGGCTGAAACAAAAACTACAATATGAGAATGCCTATGTGCAAGGAAATATTAGACCAGCTGTTGTCATGAATGCTTTAATAGAATTTTCAAGAACAAAACATCTCCATAAGTAAAGATTGGGAAAAGCAATTTGCAAAGAGAACAACAAAATTGTATATAGAGCCTGGAACAGAACCAAGTATTGACAATGACACATCTGATGACGATCAAGAACCCATAACAGAATCAGTTATACATTGGTTCAATGATGTGCATTCAGTCAAAGACCTTGACACAACCATCATTGAAATTGCACCCTCAGAGGGGTTTAAACCTCTCGGCATTTTCCAAGACACATACGTAGAGGAAATGAACTTCCCAACTTTGTTTTATGGTTCAGCTCACCCAGTTGATGTTACTAAAAGCTTGACATACCAAAAGATAGAAAAATGGGAGCTTATGCATAAAGACAATGACTTTGCAACACACATAACAAATATTTTCTTCAAAGCTATCAAAATAATTATTCACCAAGTATCTTCACTGGCATGGGTTTGCATAAGAAAAGCTGAATTAAAAGGTAAAAAGTTAGTTGCAAAAGATGTGCGCAATCTGGCTACTTTGGAAAAAATATTAAGATCTCCATTAGGTTATAGAACTTTAAAAAGCATCCGCACCTCACTAGACTACTTAGAAAACACAAAAAAAAACATATTTGCAATGATAAGACAACTGGGACCTCCAACATTTTTTGTCACATTGACAAGTGCTGAGCACTTGTGGGAGCCATTGTGCAAAGCTTTACAATAAATATCTATTCAACAACAAAGCAATTGTAATGAAAGTATAGAGCATAGGAATCTGGACTTTGAAATCAGAAAGAACCCAGTGCTTTGCAGCCGGTACTTCAATCATAGAATAAATGCATTTCAGAAAATGATGCTAAAAAACCATGAGCTGTTTGGCCAAGTCACCGACTATTCTTTTGTCATAGAATTCCAAAACCGAGGCAATGAACATGTCCATTTTTTGCTATGGATAGAAAATGCACCTGTTTATGGCAATTGCTCAAATACTGAAATAGAAAGCTTTATCGACAAGTACATTTCTTGTGACTCATCGCTACTTGATACAAATCTCGCCAAAATGCAAACACACCATCATACAAAGACTTGCAGAAAATGCAGAAAATCAGCCTGTAGATTTAGTTTCCCATTGCCTCCAATGGGAAAAACAACAATACTAGAGCCAGTGGCCATGCCCCATCCTGGAATCAAGGACAAAGCAAGAATTTTTTTCAACGAATTGGAAAAAAAACACTACAGAAAAGATGTCTCGTTCCAAAATTTCTTGGATGAATTGCAAGTGAATGAGACCGATTACATTGCAATGCTACGATCAACATTAACATGCAAGATTGTCATGCTAAAAAGACAACCAGCTGATATTTGGATAAAATATTTTGCAAAAAAAGTACCAAGCCTATGGTATGCAAATACAGATACACAATTTATTTTAGATGCATATGCTGCTGCATCTTACTGCAGTTCATATATGACGAAACAAGATAAAACATTGTCTCTTGCATTTCGGCAATTGCAGCAACAATGCACGCATGCTTATGACAGAAAGATACAGTTCATACAGAAGCTTGGCAATGCTTTGCTAAACTACCAACAAATGTCTACTCGTCAAGCTTCTCATATTGTTCTCTCTTTGCCATTACGTAGATGCTCAAGGAAAATAGTCTTCATCAATACTGCACCACTAGAAAATAGAGTCTTTATGTTAAAAAGCCCTAAACAATTAGCAAAAGAGCAAGATGATTCTGAGAATATCATGTGTGCATCTGCAATAGAAAAATACATACATCGACCAAAAGCTCTTGACAAATTGTCACTTGCTGAATACATCGCTTTCTATTCAGGGAACTCAACAAGGCTCCAAACAAGAGCAACTCCACAAATCACTCGCTATGTAAGATACAATCCACACATTGACCCTAAGAATTATTGCAAGGAGAAAATTATGTTGTATGTACCTTTCAGAAGTAGTGAGCAAACCTTGCTTCTTGGATATCAAACATGGAGTGCAGTATTCAATGCTAGAAGATTGGAAATCACAAAAATTGAAAAATTGTTCACTGCACAAATTGCTCCTACATGGGGTGACATTGATGAAGCTGCTACAACAATTGACAATGATATGCAACCAGCAATTGACATTTCAAATGAAATTGATAGAAGCAAACTACAAAATGGCATAGAAAAATACGACATCATGAGCGACCTATACCATATGAAAAACACAAAGGTCACAGATTCGATTACTCAAAAAATGTTCTTAGAAATAGCACATCCATTCCTCCTAAGCAACAAGGAATACTTCAATTTGCATAGACAATTGAATAAAGAACAACAATCAATACTAAAGGATGTGCTGATGACAAAAAGACTAGCGCCCAATAAACCTTTGTACTTGTTTTTGACAGGCGGAGCCGGCACTGGCAAAACTTTCACAGCAAAAGCCATTTTTGAAGCAATGACCCAATTCTACGATAAGAACTTAGATAGCGACCCCCTCAAACCAAAAGGAATTGTTGTTGCTGCAATAGGTAAAGAAACATTCAGCACAAGTGGCACCACTGCACATTCAATCTTCCATCTACCATGCAACTCTTCAAAAATGTTGCCCCTAGATTCAAACACAGCTAACATCTTAAGCAAAAAATTTGACCAATTGCAAATTCTACTTATTGATGAAGTCTCATTGATTTGCTTGAAAATGCTTTACAACATTGACAAAAGACTTTGTCAAATCAAACACACACCAACAAGACCATTTGGTGATATAGACATCATATTCTGTGGAGACTTTTACAAAGCACAACCTATATGCGATGCTTGGATATTTGAAGAACCAACAATAGAAAAAGAGAGAATGCCATACACATTCTAGACCGAGAACATGAAATGTTTTGAATTGCACACTGTAATTAGACAAACAAATCAGCATTTCATTTCCATACTTAATCGTGCTAGAATTGCTCAACAAACCAATCAAGACATTAGCTATTTAAATGCAATGTGCTGGAAGACACCTCCTAATGATCCACAGTTTCCATACTTGTTTCATAGAAACTCTACAGTTGATGGGCACAACAAAAAAATGCTAGATTGCCTACCCACAAAGCTTTATATTCTAGAGGCAATAGACAAACAAGATACAACCATTGATAGCATCCAATTTCAACCAAACAAATCATCTTTGCCTGCTACAATTTTCCTGAAACAAGACATTCTAGTTGAATTGATTGCTGGTAACCTTGATACACAAGATGGACTAGTCAATGGTGCAGATGGCATTTTTAAAACGTACACAGCTGGCGAAGAGGACATTGTTTGGATTTAATTCAAAGACCCCGTCGTTGGAAAATCACATCGTCAAAAAATGCAAAAACTATACACAAATTGTATTTTGCCTTCATGGACACCAGTAACAAGAATCATTAGAAAAATCAGAGCAACAGCAAAAATAGTCACAAGAGCACAATTCCTTTGCAGCTTGCCTCTGCATGAACTATTCATAGGTCACAAGGTCTCACAATGGACGCACTTGCTTTTGATCCCTACAAAGTCTTCCAACATGGTCTTGTCTACACTGCTCTATCACGTGTAAGGAGTATCGAGTCATTGTAAATCATGCACAAATGACAAGAACAAAATTTCAAAGTTTCAAAAAAAGTAAATGATGAAATGCAATGCCTCATGACATTCACACAATGGAAGTTGCAACACAGTCTTGCATCTATTTGTTCAAGCCACTTCAACATATGCTCTTTGAATACATGTAGCTTTGCATCGCACTCCCATGAAATAGCACATGACCATGACTTATTTCAATCAACCATCCTTTGTTTCCAGGAAACAAGACATAATGGTCTTGACCATGTAAATTTCCTTGACAAAAAATACAACTGCTATGCTGCATTTTGTATTCATGGTCTACTAACATGTTGCAAGAAAACAGTTTCAATAAAACACACACAGACATTTGCAACAAAGTCTATAGAATCAATAACAGTTGACCTATTGCATCTAGGCACCACTATACGCATCACAAATCTATACTTGACACCAAACACACACATTCATGATCTATTCAGTCTAATAGAAAACATTCTGAGTTCATTGCCACCCACCTCCAAATTCATTATTGTTGGCGACTTAAACATTGACATGCTCCAAATTACAAAAACACAAGCACTCCTCCTTGAATTTATGTAGCAACAAAAATTGTCATTACTTGTTGACAAGCCAACAACACATGAAGGAAGTCTATTGGACCACATTTGGATACACAACATCGAAACTGCTCATGTCAACTTCGCTATACTAGATACATATTGGATAGACCACTTTGCAATATGTCTTCACTTGCAGTTGTAGTCAAAATGTGCTCCACTTGGGAAGTAGTACCAATTATTATGGTATAGATTTGCATAAACTCAAGCCGCCTGTGAGAAAATAGCTAGTTCATTGGGTGATGAGGTGGATTGCAGAGGTCTTCTGCATCATGATGGTTCAGTTTTAATTTTTGTGAATCTTGATCAATTGAAGTTAGACTTCTAGCTATATTTGATAGTTACCTTCAATGCTAGTTTGTATAATGGTTCTTTTGCTCTAAATGGTCACTACCAATGTTTGGCTGAAGACCAATAGATTCTACAAGCTATTGCCATACTGGAATATAGCAGATTTAGTAGTTTCAGACCAAGGAAAACCAGTTTGCACCATGGCTACTGTTTTATTTGTTTTTGCATATTCAACTTAGTTATTGTTAATACTATTTTTTTCTTGAGTTTGCACAAAGAATGCACAAACGTTGAAGACAATACTCCCTGATTCAATATCAATTAAAATGTAAGTTCGTTGTTTATCCATTTATTACTTATAGCAATGGAATGGAAAGACATATAAAACTATGCAAAAACAACATTGATATATATTATAGCTTATGGAAATCTGAACACCTATAAGATTCTCTATATTTTGTGTCTATTTTGCAGATAGTTTTAAGGGTTCTCGGCAATATTTTATAACAGATTTTCAGTCATCCATACCCAAAACACCAACATTTATAACAACAGATTTGTGTAGGTATTTCTCTGTATTACAACTTTCAGGTAATTGTAACATTCCTCACCCCATGCCTAAAATGTTGCAGCGAATGTCTGCTCTTGTTGTCTGTATGTATGATCACATTTGCACCATTGCTCCTTAGTCTCTGTGTTCTTTTGTTCTGCTTGTTAGCTATATGCCCGTTAAGACATTTTAATGCATTAATTTACCCTAAACTGCAAAGCAAAATTGCTTGTAGTTGGAAGGTTGTGTACTTTTATCCGTATGCCCTTGATCCGTCTGTCCACGCTGTCATCAGGCTTTGCCCTACCATTTTGCTTTGATGGAAATCTATAACCTCTTCCTAATCCACCATTTTTGCATAGGCAGCGAGTACACCGGTAAAAGGTTTTAGAGCTTGACTTTACATTCTTCGTTTGCATTTGCCTAAAATTTTTTAAAGCTTTTTCAAAAATCTTGTTTGGGCACATTTGCCTGAGTCGAATAGTTCATGTGCTTTTCTATTTTTACAAGTAAAATATAGTTGCTGCCTGTTATACTCAACCTGTGCCAAAATGGGGGCTTTGGGACATGGTATTGACATCCATCACAGCATAAAGGGTATTAGAATCTTGTGAAAATTCAGAATTCTAAGGAAATGTGAAGGCAGATTATATTTTTTCTTGAGGCTAATGTTTATACAAATCATGACTTCTAAATTGCTCATTTTTTTTGATTTTACTCTAAAATCGCTATAACAAACTCTATTATTATTAAATTCTGCCATGTTTTCTCAATTTTGCTGATGATAGTCCTGCTCTATTTTATAAATCCGAAATTATTTTACATTCTAAATTAGCAACCTACTATTTACAAGATATAAAAGAATATAGAGCTTATACATATGCAGAAAACTGACTCCTTGATCAAGCACCCACATCTTCTAAAAATATCACTACTGAATCTGCACCCCATTCCTATTGCAGCCCTGATCTGAATGAAATCTATTAGTGAAAACTGATAACATAATCAACATTCAGGTACTCATCCATAGTGCAATAACATTCAACTTTGAGAAGATAGACCCGTACAAAGCAAGTTGTCTGTTGAATCTCATGTCTCTCAAATGTTCTTTTATATGGGGAATTCTAACTTAGGACTGACCTTCAAATAATTTTGTTTCATTCATTGGATAGATCTCCTATTGCATGCACTCTAGCAACATTTAGAAAACAAGAATTTCATTTGCTAGACAACATACCATGGATGATTCAATGTTGCCAGAAGACTTGCCATCGAACAAGCGAAAGATGGATGAAAATATGTACTCACATTCTCACTATCCTTTTCCCTTATATTGGAATTATGGATTTCACATTAATCCTCACTAACAATACCTGCTAACACTTGCCCCTCAGTGATGTAGGCACCTCTGACAATGATGCTGCTTGCTCGAGCTAGAATCAAGAACAAGAGAGGCAAGTATTCTATTACAATTTCAGGCCATGGAACCTGCATTAGAACAATTCATTTGACACTAATGCTGATTAGCTATGCCTACTAACACTTGTTGCTTAGTGATGTAGACACCTCTGTGAAAAATACTACCTCCTCAACCAGCCACCAAGAACAAAAAAGGCAAGTATATTAAAACATTTCTCAGTCCACATAAAATACATAATCATATCCTTGATATTGTTTTTCCCTGAAATAAAAATATGCATTTGACATTTATGTTCACTAGCAATGCATTGTAACACTTGTCACACAGTCATATAGCCACCCCTCAAAATTATGCTCCTCGATCAAGTCACAACCAACAATAAAAGAGGCAAGTATTCTAAAACATTTATGCGATATGTAACTTCATTTTTACTAGTGTCACTTGCTCAACCTATTTCCATGATTGCTGCTATTGCAATTTACAGGATGAAGATAGAACCGGTTCAACCATCAAGCATACTTGATATTTGTACAAAACAATTGGCTGTAGCATTCGAAGGTGATGTCCTAGTCATCTATGGCCCTGCTACTACCAACAACCCTCCATCCCACCCAAAAGTACCAATCCTTCATCTTGATTTGGTCAATAGCTATGGCCAAATGAAAATAACAACAAACATTAACAACAGATTGATTGATGTATTCTTGCCAAACTTATTGCCTGATACAAGTATTCGAATCACAAACTTTGTGATTAAAAAAAAAACAAAATATGATAGAGGAGATGCTGATTACTGTCTCCAGTTCACTAATAAAACCATTGGAAAAGTCTGCAAAGAACGTAGATTAATACCTGATACAACCATCTCAGAGCTCATTGAATCAAAAGATAGCTATCCTATTGGGTCGGTTGCTACTATTGTTACTGGTCATTATCAAACGCCGACACAACATGAAATACACATTAGAGATGGAGACACGCACAATAACCTAGCTACTGTAAGATATTATCCAATATTCTCAATCCTCACCCTATATCTTTTCCATCATGCATTTTTCTGTCTATAACAACTAACTGAACTATTCACTTCACAAATTATAGTGCCTAGTAGCTTTACAAGTGCCTATGCCAAACTGCGAATGATATTGGCATCAGAAAAAAGCCACTAGTACTATTCAAAAATATCGTTCGCAGTGGACACATAGGCTCAACTCTCCTGCAAATAACATAGTCAATGTTCATTTGATGAGCTGAATGACCTATGCACTAAAGCTTTCCTAAGGAAATTGGTTTCTACCAACACACAAGTATCTAGCATCACAGTATTGTACATAATTCATTGACAATCAATCAACTCTGAACAACAACTATTAGAATTATAGTTCTTAGAATCTAGATTTCCTACTAATCAAATCTGCATTGCCATTCCAGGTGATTGGTACCCTCAAGCCAAAGAATGTCCACCTCCCACCATACTAGCCAGTATGCATCAGATGTGAACAAAGAATTTTCCTCGCAGAAACAATAGACAGTGATAGTGAAATTGTCCAATGCACAACATGCACAACAACAACTAAATTTCAATACAGGCAATTCCTTCAATGCACGATCCACACAATGAATGGAGATGTGGACTGTTACCTACACAAACAATTGCTAGAAAGAAATTTCCCTCAACTTGCAGCAACACCCTATATGAATTACAAAAAAGACATGTCCGCAGTGATGTTCATGCTACGCAAATTCCAATTATAGGGAACATTTACACTTTCCATGGACAACTGCATCATAGAAATTTTTAAACAAGACAATGCTATCAGACCTCCACCAACATAAAAAGGAATTTCCAAATTGACACAGGTACTAATTCCGCACAAAATAATTACTTCACTTTTACAAAATGTTTTCTTTCTCTTTCCTGCTAAAGAATCTGTTTTTGTTTCAGGGATGCTGGACAACAAAGTAATCAACCTATGGGTCATCAAGAAGTGCACATATTGTCTTTTTGACCCAAAACATGTAGGAGGCCAAAAAATTGGCCTCTCTTTCTATTTAACTTCTAAATTTGTCAATTTTTCCTTTTTAAATTGAACAAAGACTTCTATATATTAGAAACAACACCATTTAAGGATTTCTTGTGTTTAAGTCGACGTTGCTTTTGACAGTTGATGGCCTTTATGAATATCCCTACATTATTTTGATTCTCCCCAGGTAAAAAGATTATTAATTACACACAAATTGTATACACTATTCATGGTGCCTTCTTATGATATCTTATAATCGAATCCTCTATTGTTTTTTTCTCTTATGATATCATTTAATCAAGTTCATTATTGTTTTCTCTTACATTCATTTTGCAATTTTGTTCAATGCAGTAATGATTATTACAATTTCTAAATTGTATGTGGTTGTGTGATGGAGGGCATTCTGTAGTTGCCTGGATACACTACCATTTGTAGTCATCCACACAAGAACAAACAAATATAAATTCACTGTGAATCTGAAATGTCTCTAATAGATTATTGATCACTTGAGAATGAAAAGTTTAGTCATATTTTCACATAGAAAAATTTGCAGGTAATGGTCAATAGGTGTGTTTCTTCTATCTAGTATTTTGTAGCATTGTTGACAATGTACTCAGATTCTTGAATGGAGTGCTGCATTACATAATAGAAAATTAATCATGTTTGATTTCTGACTGCAGGAAACATGCTATATTTGATTAAGCCTCATTTGGTCTCTATGTTGGAAATGGGCATTTGACCTTTTAGTAAATTACATTTGCACTGTCGTGTTCATGGCGAATTGGAAAAGGGATATTCTTTTACATTTGCAAGGTTTAGTTAAAAGCAAGGATCTAGCTGAAACATCTTGGTAGTAACACTGTTCATAAATTTAGAACCAGAGTTAATGGAACTATATCAGGATCTGCGGGCCTTATTTTATTTGGGTTTGTAGGCCTTGTTCATCTTGTTGACATTGTCATTGTACTTTAAAATATAGTAGACATGTTTTTCTTTTTCCCATCTGGAATGTGGTTTTATATAAAATGGACAAAATTTATTAACTCAAGTTTTTTAAATGGAAACTTATTACTTGGGAAAAAGTTTTATACTCTATAGAAGTTTGCAATAAGCATGTTTTGAACCATGAAATTAGGGCATCAATTAAAGTAGCTGTCCATACATAGCATAGCATAATAAATTTCATCCCATATGGTTCTCCACTAGGTAAAGCTCCTATCCTTTAGACTCTATGTAGATTAAAATAGCTGCCAATCTGTTGTACTAGGGATTTTGATTTTAAGCACCACAGTTGCAGGTTTTTTGTATGAACATCTATGGTAGACCTCTTCTACATATAAAGCATGATTACAAATCCTTAAAAAACTATTGCTATTGTTTTTAACTTTTTAGGAAAACAATAACAGTTGTTACTCAACAATATTATTGGATCTAAAGTATCATGTTATTCATATTGTTTGCCTTTTTACCAGATATAAGTTTTCTTCACACATTAAACTTCAGCTATTTTTTTTCTTGTAACAGTGTATAGAATTTGTACTATGTGTTTTTTATTTTATTCTTTTATGAAGATTCAACCTAGCATATAATTGTTAATGGCTAAAAGCTATGTTATAGAATTTTCTGGATTTATCAACAAACTTTGAAATCTAGCAAACATTAACAAAACCTTTTAATAATTCATTTTGAAGTCACTATTATATTTGTCCATAGAAGATTGTAGGGTAGATCATATGCAACTTGCAAAAGTATTCAATGTTTGATAGTTTTGTTTTCTACTGTAAAAATAATACTTTGTCGAATAGAATAATTGGGACTGTCATTAATTCCATATATAAACCTTGTTGCATTGGCCTCTTAATTGCATAGAAGGCATGATAAGGGCTCGAATGAGTTGGAAATCCTAATTTCCTTGAGTTGGCTAAGTTCTCATGAGGAAAAATAGATAAAGGTACTCTAGATTGGAGTAAAGAATCTGATTCTCCATCCTGAATTCTTGGTTTGATGAGTGCATCTCCTTGAAATGTTCCTGAAGTATTTTTGGTCTTTATTACATGCTCCTCACTTTGAAGAGTCATTCCTTCTGAAAAATTGGCATTCCTGAAAATCACACATATATTCCTTCTTGCCAAATATTGTCAATTTCCCTCCAATCAGACTTGCTAAAGGCAGAACTCCAGCTCACGCAGAGCGCTTGTTTTATTTTGTAACCATTTCATACACCATACAGTTCCTTGCTTGAAAAATGTGTGCTAGACTTGGCCAAAGCTCTTCAAATATGGCGCACAAGACTTATTTTCAATCGCTATCTATATCACTTACAATATGCCAAATGATATTATCTAACCAACAACAGTCAACGGTGTGCAACATTTCATAGTACTGGGTTTTATTCAAGTTAAAAGCATCTCAATATAATATCCCATTGAGGTGAAATAAAGTGGAATGCAATTTATTCAAGAATAAATTTTGAGATGAGTTTCATCTCACATGAAAGATGTAACCTACTTGATTACTGCAATATTATAATTTAAGTTTCACAAAACTCATCAACCCAATAGTCATTACAAAATAAGTATTAGAATGAACATAGCCGAGAACAATAAAAAGAAGAAGATTACATTCAAGGATCAAGTTGAATTAAATAAAATATTCAATAAAATGGAAGTAATTTGAGAACACATGTTATGCTTCAAATTTGTCAAGATGAAACTTGTTCCCTTGAAAAATAGAATTGTGATTAAATAAAATGCAACAACTTTTCATGCTTTGCAATTATACAATAGTATATCCATATGAATTTTGGCCCATTCCAAAAAGGGAGGACTCAATTGACCATCACTAATAATATGAATTTAGATTATAGCTCAGACACTATTAGATTTAAAAAAAAATGGTTTACAGAGTTTGATAATGCTCAAAATATGATATGGCAATGCTTACCGCAAGCTTTTCACTGCAATCAAATATAAGAAATTTGACATAAAAATGATTTGCTAATGCCTTCACCAAATTCTCTTGATATATCTTAGAACCTATGTAAATGACAACATAAGTCAAATCAGAATGTCAATAAATACATTGGTAATCACAATCATCTTCCAAGTAACCACTATCATTGTTCAAGCTTGTACACAAAAATAAAAAATGATAATAGACCTGGAGGGCTAGACAACAATATTTTGGGGCTTATAGTAGAAATATATTTTGTAAAGTCTCTAAATTTGTTCTGTTTCAAATATATGAACATTGATTCAATGAACAAACTTTTTGTTTTCTTGCAGTCAACAAACCATAAGATTTTAATTAGCTTGCCAATGAAACTACTAAAGCAAGACTCACCATGAAATGATCATATAGAATTTGCATTTATTTGAATTATGAAAAAACATCTAGTAGATCAATATATTAGATCAAATTCAGATGTCATGATCAAAAAATTGAACTTCCACTTGAGAACAAAGACAATTCTAGGTCACAATTTGTGATTCATAATGAAGAAATTAGCTTTTTCAAATCTGACCCAAAACATTGATTTCTTGAAACTTTTAGGTAGTTCCATCCTAAAAAATTTTGAAACAAAAAAGTAATTTCTTGGCAATAAAACTATCATAAATAATCCAAAATATTTGGAGTTACTTGAAAAATTCTCCATTCTTCACTTGGAAAAAAAAATTCAGTAGTAAAAATTTTGTACAGTGTGAGCATAACAATCTTGGGCATAGACTAGTATGTACAATTTTTTCCCTTCAATTAGATTGGGCAATGTTTCCTTTTCCTCCATGCCATAAGGAATTTGGATCTCTAGTGCATCCACTCCCATGCAATTATGGAGGACTTACATTTAGAATTTCCATTATAACTCATGTGCCAAGGAGAGAAGAAAAATGCCATCATCTTGCACTCCTTGAATTAGATGCATCAAAAAAATACAAAACTCAAAAACTCCATGAACATTAACCTTAGTCGAATTTGATACTTGTGAGTTATCCATCATCTTGCACTCCTTGAATTAGATGCATAAAAAAATACAAAACTCAAAATCTCCATGAACATCAACCTTAGTCGAATTCGATACTTGCAAGCTAGAATATCATCATCATTTCTGGCTCTATCAAATACCCAGTTGGAAAAGAAAGTTGTTATTTCTGCAATATCTTTAACCTTAAAACTAAAAAAAGAAGGATTCATGAGATTCTGATCAATGACATTTTAAAGGCTAGTAAGTTTAAAATTTTAGTTCTATAGATAATCAAAATGTTATGTTCATTGCTTGATTGATGTATATTAACTGGTAAATTTAGAAGAAGAGAAAAGTGAACTTTACAATAGTACCAAAACCATTGTTCTTGTAAAAGAGAAGTACTACGAATATCTTGTAATGCCCCATCATGGAACCTAGAGAATGACATGCTAAATAACTAAACAACTGAATATTAAAAAAAAAAAACATTTAAATACAACATGTGAACAACAACATATACATGAACGAACTCGAGGTTCCACAACAACGCTACTAATATAACATAATAAGAATAACTCATCATGAACCATATACAAGAAACATATGAATGTGTCATATCACAATTACATTATAATTAAGAGACTCATTAACATGTTCAAATTACAACAAACAAGATTGTGAAAAATCTCGATACATCTAGAGTCATAATACAATGAAGTCTCATGTAATCATCATGAGTGAATATAATAAAGATGATGAAAAAGTACAACTGATGATCACATTCATGAGCACGCCCAACAAACAATTTCATGAACGAAGTGAATCCAGGAACCTGCCAAGAAAAATATTGTCTCAAACTGTATCACCTGCAGGGGAACCCAATTGAAGAAAATGTATGTTCCTCCCAACCATGTGGTACTCGAAAGCCCACCCCCCATGCTAGGAGATAGTATCAGGTCCTCAATTCAAACAACATAAAGAAAGATAGAACATACATCACATGGTTGACATACACATGACAACATAGCGACATCAAAACGATGAGATAAATGACAATCTCCCAGAGGAAACATCATAACCACAAGTGACTCTACACAAGAGACCACAAACATGTACAAGGATAAGAGTGTCATCACATAGTCATTCTTGGTTACCTTGGTGAATCTTCCTAGATTACCAGCCCTCATTTTGAGTTACCTTGGCAATCTCTACTAATTCTCGACCCCTTAAAAAAATTATGTGGAACAAAAACAATTTTCAAGAGGACAAAGTGATCGACTAAGAAATTCCAGCCATCTCAACCTATCCTTATTCTATAGAAGCACTAAGGCGTAAGGTGATGCATTACATTATCTGAATTAGTTATGAAGACCACCGAACCCCTAGTACATTAATTAAGGTTTTCACTTAATTACTAACTTCCGATAGGTTACCTTAGAAACAACTTGGGAATCTGGCCCCTATCGGAAGCCACTCTTCCTACATACATAACTCATAATAAAAATCCAAAGGATATCCATCATGCACATAAGAAAAACCATGAACATAGACATCATAAACATGACAATACCATATAACTTCAAATACCTCCAATGAGATAACACACTATGCATGGCTAAGTCAAAAATCATGTCATTGCGAGAGAACAACAATAACCAAGCATCAAACACATTACAATGCAAATCCTCTTCCTAGCCTCTGGAAGACTTCTAAGGCTCACCACACAACAATTTAAACATGGATCAAAATTCTCTTTTCATTTCCAATTTTACATTTATATACTTATTTCGCAAAAACAATCCAGACAATTATAGAAGAGTAAATAAAAGAGTGAGTATATGAAACACTCAAATCATGTTACAAAATGATCGTTAAAACAAGTTAACCACCTTCCATTATCTACATATAAGGAATAATTTTCTTTATTTAATTTCCAAAACAATCATTCACTACGAAGATATTTTAACAACGTAAGTCTAGAGCACACTTATATACAACTCCATCTTAGCCTTACATTTACAACCAAATAATCATAACATCACCTTTAATTCTAACTATATTTTCTCTTATTTTAAATCAAAACATAAATCAATCTTTTTCATAAAATTCTTTAAATTCAAGTATAATTAAATATTCTCTATTCTTAATAAATATAATTAATATGAAAGATACTACTTAATATAAATAGAGAACTCAAATATGATTAAAAATAAATTAAAAAATCTCAAATCTCAATAGAGGAAAAACATAATGTACAAGGCTTAAAGAACTCCAACATTCATTCAAAACACATAAGTTCCAACTTGGAAGGAACAAGCATAAAATCTCATCAAAGGAAAAGAAGATTTCCCTCTTTCTTTGCCAATGTGGATCTCATAAGCTACAAAGATCATCATTATATTCATTATACTATGAATACATATAGGGAATTTATAATGATATATCAATCTCCTCTTTAGTCTATCATTTATTCTTCTATCATACATAAAATACAAGTCATAACATAAGAGTATTACTCCTCTTGATGAAAATGGATAAAACCATAAACAATTTCTATTTATCATCAAGGCTACATGCAACCTTATGATTCTACACTGCATTTCAAAGATGTAGACAAATGGGAACAATGGAGGAAGAATTGTAATTGATTATATTTTCTCAACAAAATTTCCCGTGAAAAAGAAAATATACAATGACATGATTTGCATGGCATAATTTCAAGAGAAATCACCAATGATTTGATGCTTGATATATACTCTATTTTACTAGGTTGATGTATTATTTTCTGCCTCTCTCCAACAAGTTTAAAGAAAATGTATAAAATAAACAACCCAAAAAGACGACTTTGACAGCTGAATTAACTCTTGTTTTCTATCAGCTTCACAACCCACACATGCATTCAAAGTTGAAGAATTAACTTAGAACTATAGTTTTGAATTCATGCATCCATAAGAATATTAGTGCACATTTAGAACTTGAGGTCGACACATATGTAACATTGGAGATCAAATAAAAGAAGAGTTAAACACAACAATATTAAAGCTCACGACCAACAACAAATAACTAGAAGATCAGGCATTATACTGAAGTTTATTGTTTATCAGAATATATGATGACTTGACAACCGAATCAAATTAAAAATAGATGGATTCATTGTAGAAACATATAGTCTAAATATTAAAGGTTGGCTTGATACAGGACAAACGATGAACAAAGTTTGAGAGAAGAACCGACGCCCTTATGGCGACTATAAAATCTGAATATTGATTTACATTGAACTCAAAAAGAATGGGTATAAGATAGTATTGAAGGAGTTATTCATCAAACCAAAATAAAATCCTCCAAAGAAAACCAAGCGAATATCTACAAGCCAACAATAATATACAAAAAAAAAGAATTTAAAATACGGTTGATGCAAATAAACTCATAAACTCCAACAAAGATCAAAACAAAGCATTTAACACATGCGTGTGGAATAGTTTGGTATCCTAGACAAAATTCAAAAATTTAGGAATAATGACATTGATTGAAAATACCAGCGCTAGTCTTGATAGAAGAAATATAGCACAAATAATCAGGGTGATACATACTAGCCGCACACCCAAATAGAGAATGGGCATGCCATAAACAACCACGGTATCAAAAGAAGCATAATTATGCATAAGAATGAGGGATAGAAAACAAAAACAAATGCAAGGATTACATGAATACGATGACCAAGGTGAGATATTGAATGATTAAAAAGGCATTGACTACACCCAACAAAACATGAAAATCAGGAGAAACACCAACTCACCAAAAATATGGTAACATGAATAATTTCTATCGATAGTCAAGTGCAATGAAAGAGTCTAAAAAGGTAGAAAGAACTACATCGGAGATGTAGGAGAACTTTTTTGAAAGGTGCCATCAAAAGCTAGACATAAACAACAAATTTTCCGTATGCAATTGAATCGACAATTTCATAAGCCAAACAAGATATGCAACAAACATGTAAAATCAAATATAGATCAGAATAAACCAGTGTGATAACCCCAAACGAAAACATAGTATGACACATAAAAGTTGTAGGCAATTTTTTTTTTGAAAGGAAGATAAATAGTCATAAAAGCTTAACTCATCACAATTTGGGTTTTCTAAATTGCTTACTTTTCAATGTTATTTTCTCTAATTATTCAAAACTTGATTAATAAAATTTTCATTTTCTATTGTATGTGTAGTTTATGAAGAATACAGGTTCAACATGAAATAGATCAAACATCATTTAATGGTTTTGAATCCAAATAACAAAACAAAATACAGAAGAAAACCTGGTGCTCTTCTTCGAATTCCGGCAAGTGATGAAGCCAAACACATGATTTCGATATCAGAATCTTTCCCAACCTGAACAAGGCCTCATAATTCACAATCACCAAAATTTTCTCAAACAAAGATACCGAGAAATAGAAAAAATTCTTCCAAAATACTACCATGAATACCACTTCTCAGAATAATCTGATTGTCGTGTGCAAAAATTTCATTACATGCTTAATCATTAATTTTACAATTTAAATGCAATTCACAAAGCTTAACTAACCGATTACATGCACTCAAAATTGAACGAGCAATTAGAATTGAATAAATGAACAAGTTAACCATTTCTAATCGACCAGTTCTAATTCAATATATTTTACAAATTCTTTTCAAAATAAATTATTTAAAAAATTTAAAAATCATTCAAGTTGCACAATGATAAGAAATTAAATTTAATTGACCTTAAATAATATTCTATTTTAATAATCTTTAATAAATTAAATCTTCTATCATCAAATCACTTTTAATTTAAATGAATCAACATAATCATTTAATCTAATATTGCAATTAATCACAGTTAAATTCAATACTTACTAACAAAATCATTTAACCAATTTAAATTAATCAATCTCAAACATAACCATCATACAAATGACATAAAGAAATAACAAACGACATGATGAGATGAATGCCAATCAACGAGTAACAAACGAATACTCGTTCTTTCAAGAACGATGGCTCACAATAGAGGACTAGACACTATCTCCCATCAACATGTTTACATTGGGTATTGACACACTCAAACCTGAAAAAGAAGGTGGAGTCAATTCCTGTACTTGCAAACTGCATCAAATGACACTGTTAACCATATCAATACATATATCAGAAAACAGACCGTGAAGAAGAGTCGCAACATAGTAGGATACTCACGAGTGAGTATTGCTACACTGTCTCCTTCACCAGGACTAACATGCATCATAACATAGTAAAAACCAAATATATATCATGATAACATCATGAACATGCAGAAATAGAATAAACCATAACACACACATGTCCATCATAATGTTGTCATAAGAACATAGCCAAATAATCACAATGGCAAATGTATCATCTATAGAGTATAATATCTAGGAAATAACTAGAGTAATATAATGCAACATCCAAAGAAAATAAAAAAATAACAAACGGACAATTTTTTTTGAAGCAATAGTATCAATTGGAGTGACACTACATCCTCCCCCCCTAGGATAAGGCTTACTCCTTGAAGCCTACAAATAAATAAGGATAAAGCTCCCTCACGCATGCTGCATGCTCCCAAGTAACTGAAGCTTCATCACTAGGATCCCATTGGACCCTCACCTAATCAATGTATCAACCCCTGAGAGCGAGCCTCCTGCACTGAAGAACACCCATGGGATGCAAAGCCAACTACCTGTAACCTCAGCAACTACACCTTGATGCCCAACCTGGCAGTTATCAACCACAGTAAATACTCGATGCGACCTACCCACATCACCCACTGTCAGCTCTGAGGCTACGAGTTGCTGATTAAGCCCTGAAGTACCTGTCAAAGGACACTACCTGGCAATGTGACCCTGCTGACCATATGAAAAACATCCAATACCCCTGCCAAAAACTCTACCACTCGAAGGTGCACTAGACTGCTAAACACTACCCTAGTTAGTCGTAGACTGGGTGCTCTATGCAGGCTTCTCAAAATGGTCATACCTATTACACCACTAGTTTTGGTTCTTCCTAGATTGAGAATCATCACAATCATGACGAGATTGCAAATACTTACGTTTGGACTCAGAGTGTTGTTGCTGCTGACCACCCTTAGCAAGTTCCTGTTGGCTTCGAGAGGAACCTCCTATCTGAGTTGGACCACCATGCAAACCAAAACCTATATAAGGTGCACTACCTATCTGAACACCTGTATGTCCACCCAAATCCACAGATAGATTCTCCTCCACAATACGTGCTTTTTCCATGGCTACCTCCATCATCTTCAGCTCGAAAACTCTAACTCCTCCACTGATATGCACGTTCAAGCCCGTGATGAAATTTTGTACCAAAATAGCCTCATCGTCCACTATCCTTGTATATTGTTTGAGCTCGTAGAACCTATGCTCAAATTGCTCAACTGACATAGCCATCTGGCACAAATCATGGAACTCATTTGCACGATGCTATCTCTAATGCTCAGATAAGAAACACTCTGAAACACTCCAAGAACATATCCCAAGATATAGATCCAATCTCTAGATGGAGATTTTTCTCCTCCAATCACCACCAGATAGAGGAAAAGCCTCTAATATGCATGATGGAACATCTCACTCTGGTGTTGCTACCATAAGGATGCATAAAAAAACACCATCCCATGTCTAATAACCAAGTCTCCGCTTCCAACCCACCACCAGTTCCGTCAAAAGTGGGAGGGTGTTCCCTCAAAAAATTACTAATGTGCCTTGTAGCTACGACATCTAGCTCCAAGGTCTACACAATCCTCTGAGGTGGCAATTTTTCCCACTCTCTATTCACTTCGTATACATTCTCCCATCTAGGATCAAGACAAGCAAGAACCTGCTCCAGTAAAGGACACAATAAATCTCCCTTCACACCTGGATGATTTAGATTTTGTTCATTATTTGCCTGATTACCTTGAGGATTTGGCTGCTCACCATGCTCACTCTATGATGGAGTGTCCTGGTGATTAGCCACACGACCTCTACCGCACCGTCTAGGCATGATCCTACACAAGACCAATGACAAGTCTCAGTTTAAAGACACAAGGAAACATGAAAAACACACACACTATAGAGTCTAACATCTAGTACAACCTAATGGGCTTGCAATAACCAAAGTATCTAGTGTTAGAACCTTCGATCTGATACCAAGATGTAATGCCCTGTCATAGAACCCAAAGAACGACATGTTAAACAACTAAACAATCAATTTTTTTTTAAACATTTAAATACAACATGTGAACAACAACATATACACAAACAAACTTGGGGTTCCACAACAACACTAGTAATATAACATAATAAGAATAACTCATCATGAACCATTAACAAGCAACATATGAATGTGTCATATCATAATTACATTATCATTAAGAGACTCATTAACATTTTCAAATTACAACAAATGAGATTGTGACAAATCTTGATACATACAGAGTCATAATACAATGAAGTCTCATGTAATCATCATGAGTGAATACAATAAATATGATGAAAAAGTACGACTAACGATCACGTTCATGAGCACGTCCAACAAACAATTCTATGAACGAAGTGAATCCAGGAACCTATCAAGACCAATCTCATCTTGAACTGTATCACTTGCAGGGGAACCCAATGGAAGAAAAGGAACATTCCTCCCAACCATGTGGTACTCGAAAGCCTCCCCCCCATGCTAGGAGATAGTATCAAGTCCTCAAGTCAAAAAACATAAAGGAAGATAGAACATACATCACATGGCTGACATACACATGACAACATAACGACATCAAAACCATGAGATAACTGATAAAATCCCAAAGGCAACATCATAACCACAAGTGACTCTACACAAGAGACCGCATACATGTACAAGGATAAGAGTGTCATCACATAGTTGTTATAAGTTACCCTGGTGAATTTTCCTAGATTACCAACCCTTGTTCTAAGTTACTTTGGCAATCTCTACCGATTCTCGGCCCCTAAACGAACTTATGTGGAACCGAAACACTTTTTGAGAGGAAACAGTGATCAACTAAGCCATTCCAGGCCATCTCAACCTACCCTTAGTCTATAGAACCACTAAGGCATAAGGCGAGGCATTACATTATCTGAATTAGTTATTTAGACCACCCAACCCCTAGTACATTAATTAAGGTTTTCACTTAATTACCAACTGTAAGAGAGGGGGACCAACAACTACAAGGCCCCAAGTCATGAAAGGCCAAGAGCGGGAAGGCTGCCCTAACTTACCTTAGTTGCAAGGAAGATTAGGATAGGGGGGATGAGAATGATGAAGACTATGAAGTCCTTCGATCACCTTGTGATCCTGAGAATTGAAGAGACTAGGTGAGTCACTTTTTAAGGTCAAATCTGCATCTTAGGTGATTCTATGTTAGAGGACAAAAGTGTAGTTTTGGGACGACAGAGCGGTGTGCTGGCATATCATAGGGGCGTTGGCATCCGTATAGCTAGAAAACTAGAGACATGAGGTTAGATCCTCAAGAAAGGACTGCTAGCCTAGTTTAGAGGCTTCCTTAACAACATAATGAGATTAAGAAGAATGAAACATAAATTCAAATGTGATAAAAAGAAATATATTACCGCAAGGGTGACGAAGATAATTTCATAGAACAATCCTCTGTCCATCTTGCTACAAGATCTCTCCACATACACAAAAAAAGGGGGAAATCTTGGGGCTGTTTAGGGGCTTGCCTCAATCAGACCCCTGTTTTGGTGTTTCCACCTCCACGGACAACCAATTTTGCAATGCTAGGAATAAAGATAAAGAAAGGAATACAAGATACGTAAACAAAAGACACTACAAGAACAATATGTGCTTACTCAACCAAGATGATAGAGAAGATGAGAGGAGCTTACCACCTCTGTCCAAAGTGCTCAAGGCTTGTGGAGGAGAAAATGAGAGGAACTCAAGCCTCTACTATAATGGTGTCTCTCTGGCGCTTGCACTATCATAGTGATGGAGTGGTAGATTGTTGCAATGGAGTGTGAAGTGCTGCTACAAAGCTTGAATGGATGAAAGGAAATGGAGAGAGTTCTCAAACCAATCTTGCAAAACTTTGAAAATTGATGAAATGGTCAAGAATATGAAGGAAAGTATGAAACACGACCATATTCAGGTCATCCAACCAAAGGGAGGTGTTACTCTTCGGCTTCAACTCAAAAGTGTAACATCTCTGCAGTCTCCAGCCACAGGAATCTGCCAGGGATGTAAGCACATTGCGCAGATGTCTGCGTGCCATGCGGGCCTCCCTAACAGAATCTCCCCCACCGACACACAAAATAGCCACCAAGTGTGATGTGGGTAGTGGGATTAAGTGGAATTAAGCCTCTGCCTTAGGTTTTCTAAAGTATAAAGGGGGTAAAAGGGCATTTGTGTTAGGGGTGCAAATTCATGCTTATACATTTTTCCCCCATTTTAGCGAGCACGAATACTGATGAGTGCTTCGGTAAAGTAGAGTAGTAACAAAGTAACAAAGTAAGAGACATATACCTAAATTGACGAGGAAGTAGAGGATGGTCTGGAAAACTCTAAAGTGTAGGAAAGGACTTCATAGTTCTACAAAACTACAAAGTTGAAGAGCGAAAGCGTCTCACAGGCTCACAGTCCTGCAAGGGAGGTGTCCTTCAAGAACTATCACATGAAGGAAACCAAGATGAGCACCTTATAGACCCATAGACCTGCAAGGAAAGTATTCCCCCAAGAAATCTCACATGGAGGAAGATTGAGAAAAGCACCTTACAGACTCACAAACTTGCAAGGAAGGTATCCCCCAAGAACTCTCACATGGAGGAATACCGAGAAAAGCACCTTAAAAACCCATAGACATGGAAGGAAGTTATCCCCCAGGAACTCTCACATGAGGGAGACCTTGCAAAGGGGAATCCATAGAGCTAGAGGTGGAAACAAGTTTACTCGCAAATAAAACACATCAGGAAGTGTCTACGTAGGTCAGTGAACGGATAGTCACACAGACCATCGCTAAGTTTTAAGTCTTTCAAAGGGGTCCCTCGAGAAGCCTTCAAAAGGAAAGAGGGTCCACTCAAGGGATGCACTGTTTGAAAAGTGAAGTGTAGTTAGGCTGGCCCCAAGCTAGACGTAAGGATGTGAGGTAGGTATAGTCAGGCTTCCCCCAAACTAGATGCGAAGAATTGAAACTGGTCTAGGCAGGTTGCCCCTAGGCTAGACGTGAAGATGTGAAACTAGTCTAGCCGGGCTGCCCCCAGGCTAGACACCATAAAATTTTTCTGAGAACATTCGAAGGGGTCCCTTGGGAACCCAACGTGAAAGGGAGGGGTCCACTCAAGGGACGCACTTGTTCAAAAGCTAATGTCTTCTTTCTCGAATCAATTCATCATCAAGGAATCCTTTTGAAAGATGTTCACTTCATCAAGGAATTTGAAAGGAAGGAGATGCGCCCATGCGAGGGGTAGACTAAGACCATTCCCACTTTGGAGGAGGTTTTCCAAGTCCTTTCTTTACGAACCCATGATGAAGGAAACATGTTCCATTAGGGTTTCAAGTTGAGAATTCAATTCTAACAAAGCAATGTGAAGGATCTTCAAGAAAAGATTCATTTGGCAACAAATGCATTTTATAAAGACCAAACAATGTAGAAGTAATGTTGTCACACATGAAAGGGACAACTCAAGCAAAGAAGAGGGTATGTGTAGGATCATCATGGAAAAAATAGGCCCTTAAGTGGCAATGAAAACTCAATAAATCAAAGTTGGGAAACTTGACGTAAAAATTTGAATAAGTTATTTATATTATTTCAAAAATATGTAAGAATAGAATTTGTGGAAAATTGAATGTAGTTTCTAAACTACTAGGTTTATTATATTTTTTTAAAATTCTATTTGGTGAAAAATTGAAATTTCAATGCAGTAGTACTTAAATTTCAGGGAAAAAATAAAAAGTAGGTGTCTGTCTGACCACCCTAACGATAATAAAATGATAATATTTTTTTATAAGATTTTAGATATAAGTAGAGGACTTATGTCCGGATGTGATGCATATTTTTTTGTAATTTTTTTCGAAGTAAATAATTAAATATGAATTTTTTATTACAACTTTTAAAAAATATAAAAAATCATATGTCTGACCACCTTAACTTGGTCAAAACTTCATGAAATTCATTTTTTTTTAATCCTATAGTATGCAAAGTATAGAATGTAACACATGTTTTGGATTCAGAAAATGTGATACCATTTGAAAGCTATAGATTTTTTTCAATCAACTTATCAATCAAGACTTTAGTCGTAATTCTAATAGAAAATGAATAATAATTATTTATTAGATTCAAAGTAAATTATAATTTATATTGGTGGAAATCTGAGAAGCTCCTTTACAAACCCTTTTTGTTTCATCAAGTTTGGGTAAAAAAAAATCGTCAGCCACATGGGCAAAGTCTGGAAAAGCAAGGTAAGTTGTTAAACATATTTTTTGTGTTAACTTCTTAAGATTGGCAGGTCTGAACCAAATTCTGAAGCAAGCCCAAGGCTAATCCCTAGGCATTAAATTTTGTGTCAGACATATTGGATATCCGATTTGAATCCGATATCCGATATGTTTTAGATATGAGTTTAAAAAATGTTATACAATTTATAATATATGATTTAAAAAATGCAATAAAGTTTATATTTTAATATATAATATACAATATAGTTTATAATGTAATATATAATATACAATTTATGATAGTCTCTTACCGAATTATGTATTTAATATATAATATATTATATTATTATATATAATATTTAAATATTATTTCAATATTGTAGTTAATGTATAAATATTTAAATATATATATTACTAATATATAAAATATTTAAATATTATCTCTTTCCCTCTCTCTCTATCTCTCTCTCCCAAGTTTGTCACTCAATCACTCCTATCTCTCTCCCCTATACCCTCTATCTCTCTCCCACTCCATCCCTCTCTTTCACCGATTCCCTCTATCTCTCTCCCCTATACCCTTAACCCTTAACTCTTAAACCCTCTACCCTCTACTCTCTCTCTCTCCCTCAAGTCTCTCTCTCCTAACCCCCTCTCCCTCTCCTAGGTCTCTCTCTCTCTCACTCCCTGTATATGTCTCCCTCTACCCTTAACCCTAAACCGTAAACCCTTAACCTTTAAACCCTAAACCCTTAAACCCTCTACCCTATACCCTCTACCATTAACCATATATACCCTCTATATCTCTCCCACTCCCTCTCTTTCTCAAGTATCCCTCCTACCCCCTCTCCCTCTCTTAGGTCTCTCTTAGAGTCACTCCCTCTATCTCTTTCCCTTCTACCCTTAACCCTCTCTCTCTCTCTCCCCCTGTACCCTCTCTCCCTCTCTCAGGTCTCTCTCTCTCACTCACTCCCTCTATATCTCTCCCTCTACTCTTAACCCTAAACCATTAAACCTTAAACCTTCTACCCTCTACCATTAACCATATATACCCTAGATATCTATATACCCTTTATCACTATACCACTCCCTCTCTCTCTCAAGTCTCTCCATTCTACCCCCTCTCTGTCTCTCAGGTCTCTCTCTCTCAGAGTCACTCCCTCTATAACCCTTAATCCTAAACCCTAAACTATCTACCCTCTACTCTCTGTCTCTCAAGTCTCTCACTCAATCAACCCTATCTCTCCCCCCTCTAACCTCTATCTCCCTCCCACTCCCTCCCTCCCCCTCTTTCATTGACTCCCTCTATCTCTCTCCCCTCTACCCTTAACCCTTAAAACCTCTACCATCTACTCTCCCTCTCTCTCAATTCTCTCCCTCCTATCCCTTCTCCCTCTCTCGAGTCTCTCTCTCTCACTCAATCCATCTATATCTCTCCATCTACCCTTAACCCTTAAACCCTATACCCTCTATCTCTCTCTCAAGTCTCTCCCTCATACCCCCTCTCCTTCTCTTAGGTCTCTCTCTTTCTCATTCACTCCATCTATCTCTCTCCCCTCTCCCCTTAACCCTAAACCCTTAAGGTCCTTAAACCCTCTACCCTCTACTCTCTCTCTCTCTCAAGTCTCTCACTCAATCACTCCTATCTCTCCCCCCTCTACCCTCTATCTCTCTCCCACTCCCTCCCTCCCCCTCTTTCACTTACTCCCTCTATTTCTCTCCCCTCTACCCTCTACCCTAAACCCTAAACCCTAAACCCTTAAACCCTTAAACCCTCTACCCTATACTCTCTGTCACTCTCAAGTCTCTCTCTCTCACTCACTCCCTCTATATCTCTCCCTCTACCATTAACCCTTAAACCCTATACCCTCTCTCTCTCTCTCAAGTCTCTCCCTTGTACCCCCTCTCCTTCTCTCAGGTCTCTCTCTCTCATTCACTCCATCTATCTCTCTCCCCTCTACCCTTAACCCTTAATCCCTCTATCCTCTCTCTCTCTCTCTCCCTCCCTCCTACCCTCTCTTAGGTATCTCTCTTAGAGTCACTCCCTCTAGATCTCTCTACCCTCTACCATTAATCCTCTACCATCAATCTCTCTCTCTCTCCCTCGTGTAGTTCCTAAACCCTAAACCCTCTACCCTCTACCCTCTCTCTCTCTCTCTCTCTCTTCCTTGTACCCCCTCTCCCTCTCTCAAGTCTCTCTTTCTCACTCACTCCATTTATATCTCTCCCTCCAACCTTAACCCTAAACCCTTAAACCCTCTACCCTCTACTCTCTCTCTCTCTCAAGTCTCTCCCTCCTATCCCCTCTCCTTCTCTTAGGTATCTCTCTCTCTCATTCACTTCGTTTATCTCTCTCCCCTCCACCCTTAACCCTTAAACTCTAAACCCTTAAACCCTCTACACTCTACACTTAACCCTCTACCCTCTCTCTCTATCTCTCTCCCTCCTACTATCCCTCTCCCTCTCTCTCTCACTCACTCCCTCTATCTCTCCCCTCTACCCTTAACCCTACACCCTAAACCCTTAACCCTTAAACACTAAACCCTTATAACCCTCTACCCTCTATCTCTCTCCCACATTGTATCTCTCTCTCAAGTCTCTCACTCACTCAATCCTATCTCTCTCCCATCTACCCTTAACCCTCTACCCTCTCTCTCACTCTCCCTCTACCCTTAACCCTTAAACCCTAAACCCTTATAACCCTCTACCCTAAACCCTAAACCCTTAACCCTTAACCCTTAAACCTTCTACCCTATACCCTAAACCCTTAAACCCTTAAACCCTCTACCCTCTCTCTCTCTCTCCCTCTACCTTAACCCTAAACCCTTAAACCCTCTACCCTCTACTCTCTCTCTCTCAAGTCTCTCCCTCATACCCCCTCTCCCTCTCTGGGTCTCTCTCCTCAATCACTCCATCTATCTCTCTCCCTAATACCCTTAACCCTAAACCATTAACCCTTAAAACCTAAACCCTTATAACCCTCTACCTTAAACCCTATACCCTAAACCCTTAACCCTAAACCCTAAACCCTTAACCCTTAACCCTAAACCCTAAACCAACCCTTAAACCCTCTACCCTATACCCTAAAATATTAACCCTTAAACCCTCTACCCTCTACCATTAACCCTTAGGTCTATGTGTGCACAAATCGGATATCTGATTTGTAGCACTAAAATCCTATCGTTACAAAACATTTTAAAATGTTTTTCAAATTAGATATCAGATTTTATCGGATATCCGATTTGTGGGTCCATAGAAAAACCCCATGTGGGTCGTTTTCTGCATTCCAATGGACCCTACATTCTGTTTGTAGGCTTTGTAGGCAAAAAACATGTGGTTTCAAATAGGAAGAGACAAAGATCAACTTTTTGGAGCATCTTCTACTCAAATTTGTTGCAAGCAATGATTTTTTAGCATCTTTTATGAGGTACAATGGGGAGCAACAGTCGTGAGAAGAAAAAATTTAAGAGAAAGATTACAAAAGAACAAATTGAAGCATATAGACAAAGAGATAGAGAAGGTCATAAGAAGCGAAGACAAGGTATGTTAAATATTGGTGAACCTGAGTCTTATGGTCTTTCAAGTGAAGAGTAAATTGAATATATTCAAGGTGAAAATGTTGAACATGATATTGAAATTGGGAATGAAAATGTTGAAGGTGAAAATGTTGGAATTGAAGATGTTGAACATGATATTGAAATTGAGAATGAAATTATTCAAATTGATATTGAAAATGTTCAAGGTGAAAATGTTGGATTCAAAGATGTTGAACATAATATTGAACCAAGTGTAAATTATGTTTCACCAGATTACATGAGAAATGAAGAACCTTGTGTGGAAGAAAGACATATTCCAAATTCAAGACCTTCAAGAACCCCTAAATGGTTACTTGAAATTGATGAGAACATTATAAATAATTTTGAAGGCAAGAGATCAACACGAACTGTTTGGTTGTGGGCTACAAGACTTTTCAACCAATATTTTAGTGATAAGACATTGACTGAGAAATGCCAAATTTTTGTACAATTGCTAAAGATGCAAAAGATGAGACCTTTGCTAGCCAAATTGAAGATTCGTGTGAACAAGAAGATCGAAAAAAATTCTATATTGTCAAAAATATTTTTAATGCTCTCAAGTCTATTGGAAAAAATAGCAAGGAAAAGATAGAGAGTTGCTAGAAGAGTCGTTACAACTGCCCTAGTAAGCCATCAATTGAAAAGGCTCACTTTATGAGAAAAACTTGTCTTTATTTTGACATAAATCATAAAAATTTGGATAGAGCACTTGCAAGAAGACAAAGAATAGATGATCCTCTTCAAAATGATACATGGGCTTTTTCTGAGAGGCTTCCACATGTTGATAAGAAGCTATCCGATAATGTAAAGCAGGTAATTCAACAATTTTGGTATGATAACTCTAGAGTAATACCCAATGCAAAGGATGTTTTAAAGTTAAGAATTGGCAATCGAGACCGTACACCGCATCCTAAACATTTATTGGAATCAAGCCAAACAATGTTGTTCAAAAAAATTATTGAGACACATCCAAATATGGAAATCTCGCAAAGGACTTTTGAAGGTTTGAAGCCATTTTATTGTGTGCCTCTTAGTATTCATAACACTTGTTGTTGCAAATAACATGTGGAGTTTTCAATGTACCATGAACTATTATGCTATATCCATTCTACTTTGCATACTAATGAAATGTTGCAGGAGTGTGGTGCAATGCATCTTCCGAAATCATCAAGGGACTTGCTAGATCTATTTTTATGTTCTAGAGATGATGGTTGCTTTTCCTATAGAAATGATTGTTTAAATGCGAAGTACTCACAATGTGGTGGCTTGTCAAAGTTTGTTCAATTTTTTCATGAGGGTTTCGAACATGAATTTGGAAAGAAGGTTGTTGAAGAAAAAGAGATATGAGATAGCCAAATATACTTTGCAAAGTGGAGGTGAAGGTTCTAGACGCGAGTTGGTTACAAAAGAATGTAGTGTTGCTGATTTTATTTCAGATTTTAAGGACAATATTTTCTACAAGTATGTAAGGCATAGTCATAGGTGTCAGTGGTTGGATCAACAATTCAATATGTGTAAGGACTCTTTTCTGATTGGCACTATTATATCAGTGGTTGCTTTTGCAGAAAACTACACATTGCAACCACAAAATGAGGTACAATCTCAGTATTACAATTCCATTCCGATTGCTATTTTTTCCACATAACATTTAGCCATGCACCTGATAGTACAAAGGAAGATCGAAGGATAATTAGAGAGTATCATTTTTATATGAGTGATGATAGATCAACTCATTCGAGTATGTCCAACATTGTTTTGAGATTTTTTTTGAGTTCTTGCAGGAGCATGATATAGCACTAGGCCGACATCTCATTTTTTCAGATAACTGTACAGGTCAATTCAAGAATGATCGCATGTTTTATTGGTTGAGTAGAATGCATGTAGAGAGGGGTGTACCTCATATTTGGAGTTTTTTTGAAGCTGGGCATGGGAAAGGGGAGCACGATGGAGCAAGTGCATGTGTAAAGAGAGCTCTAGTTAAGGAGCAATTGAAGATTTCAGGAGAAAAATTTAGTGATGCACGTTCTATTGTTGATTGGTGTAGTTCAAAATTGTCACAGGGAGAGACACTTGATTAAACATTGCATAGATTATTTTGGTTGGTTGAGGAGGGTATAGTGGGAGGTAGATTGGATTGTCATACAATCAAAGATTCTTCAAAGATGCATTCATTTCGAAGTTCAGATGCAAGCACATGGATCATTTGGACATGATAGTTGGCTTATTTTTGTCAGAGTTGTATTCAGTGTGAGTGGGATCAATGCGAGTCAAGTGAGTGGGTGGATACATGGGTTCCACAGTATCTAAATCCTTTATCTCAAACTATATCCATGAAAAATGACACAATGGAAAGTTCAATTGATTACGACCAACTTTCAGATCTACTATAGCTAGTACATGTTTTTTGTAGTTGTTGCACTGCAAGGGAATGAAGAGAGATCAGACTATTGGTTGGCTTGATGTGTGTAGGTAAAGCACAAGCTAACACAACCGATAAAAGATGATGATGGGTTTGTGTATCCTACAGGTTTAGTTGTGGTTGCAAACATACATGATTAGAAAGAAATGGCATACCTGCATTTGAAGACTATGAGAAATACAAAACCATTCTCATGTATTCACACCTTATTATAGCAACAAATGTTAAGTTGTTGAAGCATCATGCCAAACAAAATACAAAACAACTATGGACACTTAGTAATGTTGATCATGAAGCAATATTGGATACTCTTAAGCAAAGAGACGACCCTTCAGGCACACTTGAATAACATATTCAAGAATGGAAGGCACAATGCTTAGGTTCATTATGATTAATTTCATTAGTGTTCTTTATTTAATACTGATACTTTTTATACTATTACAATGCACATGTCTTTAATAGTGATATTTTGTATGTACTTTTGTGATATTTTTGGCACAATTGATCATGGACCTACTACAACAATAGCCAGCTCTGATCCTTTCGAAGAGGTATGCGAAAGATTACAATAATATAGATTGGTTATTCAAAGCATCTTTTATAGTTTGCATTACCATCTCATCATCGATTAGGTCATTTAGAATAATATAGATTGGTTATTCTAAGCATCTTTTATAGTTTGCATTACCAATTCATCATCATTCAGGTTGTTTAGATTAATATAGATTTGTTAGTCTAAGCATCTTTTCTATTCTAACAATATAGATTTATCATTTGAATTTTTTTGCGATATTCTTGGTACGATTCATCATGGACTTGCTGCAATGAGAGGTAGCTTTGATCCTTTTGGAGAGGTATGCAACAGATTACAATAATATAGATTGGTTATTCTAAGCATCTTTTCTATTGTATGTAGTTTAACTGCTACCTTGATGGTTTGTATAGGTGCTTGTCACTCCAGAATGTCAACATACTACTCTTGTGGAAGACTGTGCCCTGAATGCCTCGAATAGGTAAATTTTGTAAAATTTGAATTTTCAAATGTGAAATAATGTAAAAAGGTCATAACTATGTATGGGCATAATCTATATCCAATGATGTTTTTTGAAATATGGGTCAAATTTCTGGCATTGTATAAAGGGTATGTTCAAAATGTAAAGGGGTTTGTATTTTGGAAACTCATAGGTTGAAATAGTCATAGAGGTGTATGTTTTGTTACTATTATTGGGACAACTCTGTAAGAGGATTTTGTACTTAATCAGGCTACAACCGAAGGTTTTCTTCCTAGTTCTTTCCTATCGGTATGCTCATTTGAACCAGGTTTTGTAATATCTCCTATTTTTATATAATAAATTACAATGGCTTGCCACTTTTTCTATAAAAAAAATGTAAAAAGGTCATGTGAAGGTCATTTCTAATGTAATTGAGTCTTTGATCTAGCAAAGTGGAAACAAGGTATTTGGATATGCATGATGTTCAAGTTGATTGGGTAAGAGTTTTTTGATGTAAGAGCTAGGTGGCTTTAAACAACACAATTACAATTAAAGATGATTCAAACTCCAATTTGATCCTCAAACCCAAACTTGGGTGCAACTTCACTAAAATAGGCCCATTTTACAAAGAGACTCATATTTAAACACTTCCCAAACCTGAAATTTCAATGGGGCAGCATTAAATATCCTACCAAACTGCCAAAACCATAATTTGTTTTGGTGAGATACTCTTTCTAAAGCTCTATTTCAAAAAACCCTCATTTTTAGCATTTTCATGAGGTTTTTAAGGAAATCAATGTTTCCAACCTTGCCACACCCTATAAAATCATCAAACACATCTATTAGGACCTACACAAGCTTGATCCAACCTTAAATCTTGCTGCCCCTAGGTTTCATTGACATTAGCATGTTGTAACCACCATTTTTTCACCTAATTTCACTCATTTTTGCCATGCATGGAAACTCACCAACTCAACTATAGACCTTTCCGGCTCTTTAAACCCACATATTCACCTTATATAGTCCTAATAACATATACCATGGCCATACCATTGAGCTACATATCGTACAATAGATGGTATGGCCTTTTAGCACTTTGGATTTTTAAGGGAAATCATTGATCCAATGTAGCTCAGAGTGATTCAACGTATTTAGGTGCAAAAGAGGACCATCATGTTGATGGTGTTTGTAGAAAACACCATCAACACATCCCTAGCGTAAATACACCCATCAAGACATGTTGGAACAGTCTGTTTGGTCGTACGAGTTGCTGAATGAAATTTGCACCACTTTGTAACTTTAGACTACTTGCATCTGACAACTTTTCCCTCAACTGGAAACTCATCACCATCAGAAAACGCCTCCGAGATAGAAAAAACCAAGAGAGGTTATTTTAGATAGTCCCAACACGATCCCATAGCCTCAGATGGAGAGTCTGTAAGCGTCATGATTTCTGAGAAATAACCCTTCAAAGATTGTTGTCTTTTAGCACTTTGGACTTTTAAGGGAAATCATCAGTCCAATTGAGCTAAGAGTGATTCAGTGTATTTGGGTGCAAAATAGGACCATACATAGTGTAAAATTACCCATCCAAACATTTTGGAACAATCCATTTGGTTGTATGAGTTGGAGAATGAAATTTGGACCACTTTGCAACTTTACACTGCTTGCATTTGGCAACTTTTCCCTCAACTAAAAAGTCATCAGCACAGGAAAATGCCTCCAAGATAGAAAAAAATGAGAGAGGTTATTGTAGATGGTCCCAACATGATCCCATAGCCTTAGACGAAGAGTCTTTAAGTGTCACGAATTTTGAAAAATATCCCTTCAAAGATTGCTGCCTTTTAGCACTCTAGACTCTTAAGGGAAATTGTCGGTCCAATGTAACTCGGAGTGATTCAACGTATTTGGGTGAAAAAGAAGACCATCCATAGCATGAACGTACCCATTTGGATGTGTTGGAATAGTCTATTTGGTCGTACGAGTTGGAGAATGAAAGTTGCACCACTTTGTAACTTTACACTGCTTGCATTTGGCAACTTTTCCCTCAATTGAAAAGTCATCAGCATGGGAAAATGCCTCCAAGATAGAAAAAAATGAGAGAGGTTATTGTAGATGGTCCCAACATGATCCCATAGCCTCAGATGAAGAGTCTTTAAGTGTCACGGTTTTTGAGAAATATCCCTTCAAAGATTGCTACCTTTTAGCACTCTAGACTCTTAAGGGAAATTGTCGATCCAATGTAACTCAGAGTGATTCGACATATTTGGGTGAAAAAAAGGACCATCCATAGCATGAACGTACCCATTTGGACATGTTGGAATAGTTTATTTGGTTGTTCAAGTTGGAGAATGAAAGTTTCACCACTTTGCAACATTACACTGCTTGCATTTGGCAACTTTTCCCTCAATTGAAAACTCATCAGCACAGAAAAACCTCCGAGATAGAAAAAACCGAGAGAGGTTATTGTAGATGGTCCCAACACAATCCCATATCCTTAGACGAAGATTCTGTAAGCATCATGGTTTCTGAGAAATAGCCCTTCAAAGATTGCTGCCTTTTAACACTTTGGACTCTTAAGGGAAATCACCGGTCCAATGTAGCTCGAAGTGATTCGGCATATTTGGATACAAAAGAGGACATCCATAGCATAAACATACCCATACAGATGTGTTGGAATAGTTCATTTGATCATACGAGTTGGAGAATGAAATTTGCACCACTTTGCAACTTTACACTGCTTGCATTTGGCAAGTTTTCCCTCAACCGAAAACTCATCACCATGGGAAAATTCCTCCAAGATAACGAAAATTGAGAGAGGTTATTATAGATGGTCCCAAAAAAATCCCATAGCCTCAGATGAAGATTCTGTAAGCATCGCGATTTTTGAGAAATAGCCCTTCAAAGATTGTTGCCTTTTAGCACTTTGGACTCTTAAGGGAAATCGTTGGTCCAATGTAGCTCAAAGTGATTCAACGTATTTGGGTGCAAAATAGGACCATCTCTATCATAAATGTACCCATACGGATGTGTTGGAAAATTCTATTTGGTTGTACGAGTTGTAGAATGAAATTTGCACCACTTTGCAACTTTACATTGGTTGCATTTGACAACTTTTCCCTCAACTGAATACTCGTCACCATGAGAAAACGCCTCCGAGATAGAAAATAAATGAGAGAGGTTATTGTAGATGGTCCCAACATGACCCCATAGCATCAGAAGGAGAGTCTATAAGCATCATGGTTTTTGAGAAATAGCCCTTCAAAGATTGCTGCCTTTTAGCACTTTGGACTCTTAAGGGATTTTGTCGATTGAATGTAGCTCAGACTGTTTCGGCCTAGTTGGGTGTGAAAGGGGACCATACCTAACCTAAACGTACCCATCCAGACATGATGGAATAGTTTATTTGGTCATACGATTTGTAGAACAAGATTTATTTATGCCCTTACAAGTAGTTTTTAGCCTCGAACTGAACTCCAACGCTGATTTCCATGCGAAAAAAATCTATGAGACCACAAATTGTTGCTTTCTTTTTAATGGAAACTAGTGGGAAGTAGAGTTAAATTCTTCACAAACTTGGTTTCAAGTAATTTCATTTGTTTTTGTGCATTTAAGAGGCATTTTACTAGAGGTCAGTCTGTGAGACCCTGCTCCAAGGGTTTGAGTGCATTTAAAATGGATTTTTAAGCCTTCCACCCACTATATGATGCTATAACTCAGTGGATAGGCTTAGTTAGGATATATAAACATGTTTGCATTGTTTCTTGTGTAGGGGAGGTCAACATTATGATTTTTGGTGATGCCCTAGATGGTATTTGGGGTGTTTTTGCAAGAAAAAGTGAGGTTAGAGAGAGTAAAAGTGGGAAATGTTTGAGGGCAGCCACTTTTCTTGTTTTTTTAAGCTTGTGTAGGGTTATTCAAGGGTGTTGGAGTTTTTGGTAAAGTATGGGGAATTCTGCAAGTAGGTTTTTCAATAAACCCTTGCCAAATTTGAGCAATTTGATGGTTTTGTGGAATAGGGTCTTAAAGGGAAAGTTCCTAAGGATAAATGGGAAAATTTAAGGTTTTGACATCTGTTGAGTGCTACCCCAACAAGTTTTAGGGTCTGTGAAGTGTTCCAAGGGTGGTTTCTTTGGAAATTTGGCCTATTTGGCTAGGTTGAGTAGTGTAGTTTGCATGATTTGTGAAAGTTGTTCCAAAGGAGTCCTATGTGAGTTGGAAGTATGTTGAAGGGGACTAAAATGGGTATCTAGAATGATGATTAGTTGTAGGAGTTATTAAAGAGATCTGAGAGTTAAGTTGAGAAAGGTGTTTAGGAATCCCTTGTATTATGAAAGTGAGTGGTTTTCCATCCTTGGTTGCATCAACTAACCATCAAATAGTCCTTTGTTTCCAAGGTGCTCCTACACAATTTTCCAAGCATCCATATAGCTTGTTTGAAAGAACTTGTTTTAGGCTTTTAGCCATAGCAACAAGGTAGTGAATTGTTTAATAAAATGCTTTGGTAGACATATGAAAAATGTGGTAGCATATACAAGGCAGTAAATTGTTTGAAAAAAAGCCTCAAAAAGAGGTGGTCTCATGGTGATGGAATGACATGACAATCTATAGCAATTTTCTTGTCATGGAATTCCATCACCATGAGACCACATTTCTTTAAGGCATTTTCTTTAAATAGTTCATTTCCTTGTCTATATTATTGTTTACTATTATGATTTGTTAGATTCTTCCCAAGCATCCATAGCTTGTTCGAAAGCACTTGTAGGATTTTAGCCATAATAGTAAGGAAATTAAATATTTTATAGAATGCTTTGATAAACATGTATGAAAAATGTGGTAGCATAGACAAGGAAATGAATTGTTTGAAAAAATTCCCCAATGAAATGAGGTCTCATGGTGATGGAAGGCCATGACAATCAACAAGGCAATCAACTGTTTGAAAAAATACCTCAAAGAAATGAGGTCTCATGGTGATGGAATACCATGAGAATCAAAATTTCTTTTAATTGTCATGGAATTCCATCACCATGAGACCTCATTTCTTTGAGGCATTTTTTCAAATTGTTCATTACCTTGTCTATGCTATTGCTTACTATTATGCTTTGATAGAATTTTTCCAAGCATCCATAGCTTGTTTGAAAGCACTTTTTTTAGGATTTTAACCATAGCAACAAGCCAGTGAATTGTTTGATAAAAAGATTTGGTAGACATGTATGAAAAATGTGGTAGCATAGACAAGGCAGTGGACTATTTGAAAAAAAGCCTCAAAGAAATGTGGTCTCATAGAATTCCATGACAAGAAAATGCAATTGATAGCTGCTCCTAGTTATTAGTTATCCAATGTGGAGTAATTGCATAATTTGTTAGGTTGACTTTGTAAAAACTATATTGTAATTGAATTTTTTTCATCTATCAGCATCTAGTTGTTAGTTATGCAATGTGAAGTAATTCTTTTAGTTTGAAATATGTGCAATGCGATGTAATCAATGATATGAATATAAACTACATAATATAACCATTCTTTTTTATGATATTGTACATTGATATTTAATGATTGGTCAAGATTAAATTTTCAAAGATTTTAATCATGCGCATGAGGAACAAATTAAATTTAGATTGTCTACTTCTATATATCAAATTATCCACTAATCAAGTGTATGTACATATACAAAAATGGCATCAATGCCAACTCAAACAAAGTTTTACAAAATGTGGCATATGCCATCTCAATATCTATTCAAAATTTACATGCCAAAATGTCTATCTCATCCTAAAATAATTGTGGATCATCAAAATAGAGCCTCTTTGAAGCACTCTTTGGCTCTGAACGTAGCTGCACAAGAAAAATTCAAACCACAATTGAGATTAGTTATACTATATAATTTAAAATTAAATAATTAACATCAAAATCAATATACATTGAATTTTAATTGAACTCTAAAATTGAAATCTTGATTACCTGAAATATATGTCTCTTCAAAGGGTCAGGAGTCCTAGAATATACCCCTCTCAAAGAACCAACCAAACCAAAATTTGAAATTCCAATCTATATATGTGAACAAAAACATAAAATTGATCCAAGTTAGCATACGATTGTTGGTAATAGGAACATATTTACCAAAAACAAAATAAAATAAACACATACCTCTTTAGGTTAATCTTTTTCTTTATCTCCTTTAGATGTTTTGACACTTCCTCCTTGAGTTGTTTCAACACTACTCCTTGAGGTGTTCCAATACCTACTCCTTCAGGTGTTGTGACACTTGTCAACAACGACGTATAGCTCATAACCACCTGTACATAAAAATGACAAGTAAATATGAAACTACCAATCTATGTCGATGTATGTATAATCAATATAAGATCTTAAAAATCTTAATTCAATCCAATTTGAGTTCAATTACCTTCCCCTTATCTAACTTTGCGCCTCCATAGTCTGGACAAGGTTGCACCTCACTTGCACTAGGTATTTCCTATAAGAGGAAAATAAGATAAACATATAAGTTATTATATAATTTCATTAATGACAATTCAAATGATAAACAAGTATATAATAAACAAATATAAATGAGTGAGTGTGAAAATATATATTGTGTGCATGTCAAGGCCAAATGAAATGGCCCTAAGGGTGCTATCCGTCACCTGTGTGAGATCCTCCTTACACATCAACTATTAAATAGACCATGTAAATAAATATTAGTACTTGATACTATCTCTTATTAATATTCATTTAAAAATAAATGAAAGTTATGAATTTACAACATAAATCTTACCCGTGTCGCTATTCCAATGCTCCCCTCTCTAGCAAGAGAGGACTCTATAGGGTGTGCTCCACTCCCCTATGTCTGATCTATAATGTCCACATCATGGAGGTCATAATAAAAAGTGTCCAAGGGATGCTCAACGGGCTGTACAAGAGGACCCAAGCATATCTGGTGGCACATAGTGCAAGTATGTGGCACAAAAATATGTGGACCTAAGGAGGATGATGCAACAACACTCGAGCCATCACCAATATCAACAGAATGTGGTTGAGATACTATAGAAGCATGCAAAACCAAAAGACCACTCAAAGAGTGAATAGCCTGAATAGTCTATGTGGCTGCATCCTGGATAATATCTAGATGATATGCTGGAGGTGGCAGAGGAAGGGGGGAGGGGAAACATATGGGCGCGAGACTACTCTAACTGCCCTTGGTCTATCCTGGGGCATACCTCCACCAAAACCCTAGAAGGGTTTAATGTCAAAGTAATTGACATGATACACTAACACAAACTTAGCGTATAATTTTTTAATAAACTAAAATGGTATATCACAATTGTTGTTCAATGGTTTATCAAAAACCATACACCAACTATCCCAAAAGTTATCTACAATGTCCCAATTCATGCACCATTTTATAGAAAGTTTTAGTTTATTAACATTAACTCGCAAACCGGTGCGGGGGTTAATGAATAAAGAGGCTATTTGGGATTTTGTTATTTGGAGATCATTCACATCATCGTAAGACAATACACATGAGTAATATTACCTCATGTCTTCTCACCATGAATGAAAGGCATTATGTTGGGTGGAGAGGGTTTCTATGTTTTTAATTATTTCCTTCAATGTGTTTGTCATCTCAGATAATTGAGGGATTGTCTTATAAACATCACAAATGCCTCTCAATTGCTCCAAATTTTCACCAATTAAGTCTTCAATTGATGGTTGCAGAGGTGGTGGAGCATTTGGCATTTGTGCATTTTCATTCTCAACCATAATACCTGATTAAATTTAAAAACTAATTAATCTGATTGAAATTACACAATATAAATGAAATTATTGTAAAAAACCCTAGTTTTTAATAAAATCCAAAAAAAACCTTTTTTAACAAAAATCCATAACAAACTTTAGTTTTTAATAAAAATACATAAACAACACTAGTTTTTAATCAAAATCCATAAAAAAACATTAATTTTTAATAAAAATCCATTTTAAACTCTAGTTTTTAATAAAAATCAATAAAAAACCTTACTTTTTAATAAAAATCCATAAAAATTGCTTAAAATTATACAAATCTAATAGAAAAATTGATTAAAACAAAAAAAATACCAAAAAATTACCTTTGAAATCGGATATCTGCTCAATTTAGATATCTGATATCCAAAAGTCACTCTCACTGTGTGCCCTCAACTGTTTAAAATGACTAAAATGATTTTCAAACACAGTTGTTATGTATTTATAGTTGATTCAAATTGGATATCCGACTTGGATCGGATATCCGATATGCACTTCTTGCCTTAGGCATTGCTTTGGAGAAATGTACTGACACTCAAGCCAGAAGAAAGTCAACTCAGGATTTTTCGCATTTTTTGGCAAGTGCAAAATGCTACTTTTTTCATATTGCCACTTTTTGGCCCATCATGATCCTGCACATGCCCAAGAGAGAAAGATAAAGGGAAAGGAAAAAGAAAAGAGATCACACACAAAGGGCATAGGGGGATCTGGTTTCATGAGGTGAGATATGTCTTTATTGATATGTATATGAGGTAGCCACGGAAAGAGGTGAAAGATCATAAATCCCCAACCAGATTAGGAAGAATGCATGAAAGACAAAGTAAAAAAAAAATTGGATCAAGATGGAAGGAGGCCTGAATGCTCCCAACGCCTTGCATCATCCCCAATTTATTGAAAGTCAATCACAAACATGGAAGAATGAAGATACACATAGAGGAAGGTTTAAAACACAAACACCATGCCTGTATTTAAGCACCAATAGGGGTGATGAGGGTCATCCAAGCACATATAGCACGATCACGGGGAACACGTCACAACGTACACACACATCTAATCTAAAGATCAAGAAGAGGATCTCCCCCTAACAATGATCAACCAAGAGATTGTTAGCTTCCCACTCTAGATCATCGTAGGGGGAAGGGTGACAAGCTTGCAATGGTGTAATGTTAAGGGGAGGAGCTTCCGATCCTCCCGCAACAAGGGCCAAGACAGAGGGACTTGTAAGGTCTCCATCACTCAACTCTTGTTGGTCTAAGGTCAATGACTTTGCGAAGATCGCTGACAAGGTTGGAAATTCATCCATCGAGTTAAACATAAACTTGATAGGAGTGCCATGTTTCACCTCACGAGACAAAGGGGTTTGCACCCAAGTTTCACCGCTAGGCTCATTGAGAGACTCGGGAGTGGTGAAAAACTCAGGGGAGGCCCAGATTGGTTATGTCACTAGGACAAAACAAGTCAGCGCAGGGCCACCTTTTGGAGAAGGTGGAATGTTCTTACATCCTCTATTGCTGGAGGGACCATGCTCTACTCTCTTCTTTATCGAAGGAGGTGAACTCCCCTTAGATGAAGCAAGGTGGATAGAAGATGATAGAACCGTAGTGGATACACCTAAAGTATTAACCATATCCATGGGTTTCAAGAAAAGTGAGACATCCAAGACAAAATTCAACACGGGTGGCTCCACAAAAGGAGCGATAAACACTTGCACCTTTCCAGGAACATGTGCACTCATAGCGGGAGCCGAAAGAGATTCAGAACTAGCTAGATCAAAGGTAGAAGAGGGGAAAGAGGAGGACACATCAGGAGGTGCCATCTTTGCCTCCTCCTTTTGTGAGGAGGCTTGCTCAACCAAGAGATCCTTTCACCAATGCTTATGCTCACATGCAAGGCAGTTCCTATGAATCTTCGAACCAGAAGCCAAAGTTTGTGAAGGGATGAAAGGATTTTGCTTAGACATGGGGGTGTCTTCCACATTTGTTTCCAGAGGAAGGATAGACTTCTGAATGGGGGAAGAAGGGGCACGTTCAAAAATGACAAGAGGAATCGACTGTAGTGCCTCGGCAATGGGCCCCTTCCAATTCACTATTTTAAGGATAGGAATAGTAGGAGGCCGCAGAGGCCGATGTAAATAGGAATCTCTATGGGGGGCTTTCTATATTTCATATCGAATGGGCCTAGGCTCTGTGGGTAAGACAGGAAGCTCAAATGCAAGATGCTTGGCCTTTCGCCAAGCGAGCACCATGGGATTGTCTCACAAGCACGAGATAGAAGCAGATGGCACCATGACAGGGTGAGAGGAAGCATCGGGCTAAGCAATAGAAGGGGAAGAAGGAGGATCTCGAGACTGCTTCTCTTCTTCTCTCCTACGTCCCTTGGTTGCATTGTTGTCAGCTTTTAAGCAATCTCTATGTGAAACAACATAGGGTGAAGGAGGGAACCTCAATTGCAGCCTAGCATGCCCTTTCTTATAGTTTTGATACATATGGTACATGAGGTCCTTCCTAGGTGAGAGAGGACCAAGAGACACAAGCCAAAAGTAATCTAGGGTATAGATTCCATGTGCAATCGGTGGTCTATAACCAGTGTCATGGACAACATGTACTGAACCTCCATGAAAAAACTTCATACATTTGTGGACAACTGAGGGAACTACATTCATAGCTACCAGCTAGGGGATACCCAGCTTCACTCTAAAGAGTTCATACCCTGAGATGATGTCAAACCTAAGGCTCACAAATTTAGGCCCAACGAGGACCGATAGGACAATACTTCCTATAGGAGGTATGAAAGTTCCATTGTGTGTGCGAACGATACTCTTAGGTGTGTCATATCCATCCTTATGCAGGAAGTTAATCAACATGATCTCCTCATTTATGATATTCACTTGAGATGTTGGATCAATGAGAACACCTGCTAAAGTATTCCCATTTATCCTTGTAGGAATATAAAGAGGAGATGGATCTCTATTGAAGCCCATCGACAGGTCCTATGAATTGAAGGTTATGCTAGTACCACTACTCACAGTCTGCACAAAGGGAATAGGCTAATTAAAGAAAGAGGCCATTATACACACTAATAGTACTTCTACTAGAACATCCTAAGTTTTACAGGATAAGCCAGTGACCTGATTCAAGTTTCTTTACGCAATACTTTAGAACCTTCCAACTACACCTACTAGGGGTCGTAGGTTGGCTTGCAAAGTGAAATCCCCACAACACTCACACCTACAACACTCCAAGGATACGAGGAAAGGAACTTTTAGTATCGCAAAACTGAACCAAAATGGTTCATGTCAGGTTCACCAAAAATGTAAGAGAGGGGGACCAACCACTGCAAAGCCCCAGGTCATGAAAGGCCAAGAGCGGGAAGGCTTCCCTAACTTACCTCAGTTGCAAGGAAGATTAGGATAGGGGGATGAGAATGATGAAGACTATGAAGTCCTTTGATCACTCTACGATCCTGATAATTGAAGAGAGACTAGGTGAGTAACTTTTTAAAGTCAACTTTGCATCTCAGGTGATTCTCTGTTAGAGGATAGAAGCGAGGTTCTGGGATGACAGTGCGACGTGTTGGCATCCATATGACCAAAAAACTAGAGAGATGAGGTTAGATCCTCAAGAAAGGATTGCTAGCCTAGTTTAGAGGCTTCCTGAATAGCAAAATGAGATTAAGAAGAATGAAACATAAATACGAATGTGATAAAATAAATATATTACCGCAAGGGTGATGAAGATAATTTTGTAGAAAAATCCTCCTGCCAGCTTGTTACAAGATCTCTCCAACTACATAGAAAAAGTAGGAAATGTTGGGGCTTTTTAGGGGCCTACCTCAGTCAAACCCCCATTTTGGTGTTTCCACCTCCACCGACAATCAAGTTTTCAATGATAGGAATAAAGATAAAGAAAGTAATGCAAGCCACACAAACAAAAGACACTACAAAACAATGCATGCTCACTCAACCAAGATGATAGAGAAGATGAAGATGAGAGGAGCTTACCACCTCCATCCAAATAGCTCAAGGCTTGTGGAGGAGAAAATGAGAGGAACTAAAGCCTTTGCTGCAATGGTGTGTATCATGTGCTTGCACTATCAAAGTGATGGAGTGGTAGATTACTGCAATGGAGTGTGAAGTGTTGCTACAAATCTTGAATGGATGAATGGAAATGGAGAGAGTGCTCAAACCGATCTTGCAAAACTTTGAGAATGGATGAAATGGTAAAGAATATGAAGGAAAGGATGAAACACGACCATATTCAGGTCGGTTAGCTTAAGGGAGGTGTTACTTTTCGACTTCCAATCGAAAGTGTAACATCTCTGCAGTCTCTTGCCGTAGGAATCTACCAGGGACATAGGCGTGCCTTGTGGATGTCTGCACACTACATGGGCATCCCTGATAGAAATGCCCCCATTGACACACAAAATAGGCACCAAGTGTGATGTGGGCAGCGGGCTTAAGTGGAATTAAGCCTCTACCTTAGGTTTTCTAAAGTGTAAGGGGGGTTGTGAAGCCGATAGAAAACAAGAGTGGCCCTTATCAAAAGCCACTCTTCCTACATACATAACTCATAATCAAAATACAAAGGATAGCCATCATGCACATAAGAAAAACCATGAACATTGATATCATAAACATGATGATACCATATAACTTCAAATACATCCAATGAGATAACACACCGTGCATGGCTAAGTCCAAAATCATGTGATTGTGAGAGAACAACAATAACCAAGCATCAAAGGCATTACAATGCAAATCCTCTTCCTAGCCTCTGGAAGACTTCTAAGTTTCACCACACAAAATAATTTAAACATGGACCGAAATCCTCTTTTCATTTCCAATTTTATATTTATATGCTTGTTTCGCAAAAAAATTCCAAACAGTTATAGAAGAGTAAATAAAAGAGTGAGTACACGAAACACTCAAATCATGTTACAAAATGATCATTCACCTACATATAATGAATAATTTTCTTTATTTAATTTCTAAAACAATCATTCACTACAAAGATATTTTAACAACGTTAGTCTAAAGCATACTTATATCCAACTCCATCTTACCCTTACATTTACAACCAAAAAATCATAACATCACCTTTAATTCTAACTATTATTTCTCTTATTTTAAATCAAAACATAAATCAATCTTTTCATAAAATTCTTTAAATTCAAAATAATTTAAATTCAAGTATAACTAAAGATTCTCTATTCTTAATAAATAGAATTAATATGAAAGCTACTACTTAATATAAATAGAGAACTCAAATATGATTAAAAATAAATTAAAAACTCTCAAATATTAATAGAGGAAAAACATAACATGCAAGGCTTAAAGACCTCCAACATTCATTGAAAACACATAATTTCCAACTCAGAGGAACAAGCATAAAATCTCATCAAAGGAGAAGAATATTTCCCTCTTTCTTTGCCAATGTGTAGTTCTACTGGATCTCATAAGCTACAAAGATCATCATTATATTCAATATACTATGAATGCATACAGGGACTTTATAATGATTTATCAATCTCCTCTTCGGTCTGTCATTTATTCTTCTATCATACATAAAATAAAATAACATAAGAGTATTACTCTTGATGGCAATGCATAAAACCATAAACAATTTATAGTTATCATCAAGGCTACATGCAACCTTACGATTATACACTGCATTTCAAAGATGTAGACAAATGGGAACAATGGAGGAAGAATTGTAATTGATTATATTTCCTCAACAAAATTGCTCGTGAAAAAGGAAATATACAATGACATGATCTGCATGGCATAATTTTAGGAGAAATCACCAATGATTTGATGCTTGATATGTACTCTATTTTACTAGGTTGATGTTTTATCTTTTGCCTCTCTCCAACAAGTTTAAAGAGAATGTATAAAATAAACAACCCAAAAAGATGACTTTGACAGCCGAATCAACTCTTGTTTTCTATTGGCTTCACAACCCACGCATGCATTCAAAGTTGAAGAATTAACTTAGAACTATAGTTTTGAATTCATGCGCCCATAAGAATATTAGTGCAGGTTTAGAAGTTGAGGTTGACACATATGTAACACTAGAGATCAGATTAAAGAAGAGTTAAACACAATAATATTAAAGCACACAACCAACAACAAATAACTAGAAGATCAGGCATTGTACTGAAGTTTATGATTTACTCGAGGCCATCTATCAACCAAAGAACTTGCAAAATCATAAACCTAAGGTGAACTTTATAGAAGAGAAATATGCATCTCGGGGTAAACCGCAAACATTTGTCAGAATCTATGATGACTTGACAGCCGAATCAAATTAAAAATAGACAGATTCATTGCAGAAACACATAGTCTAAACATCAAAGGCTGGCTCACTATAGGAAAAACAATGAATTTTTTTTGAGAGAAGAACCAACACCCTTATGGCGACTATAAAATCTAAATATTGATTTACATCTAACTCAAAAAGAACAGGTATAAGATAGTATTGAAGGAGATATTCATCAAACCAAAATAGAACCCTCGAAAGAAAACCAAGTGAATATCTACAAGCCAACAAGATTATACAAAAAACAAATAAATTAAAATACGATTGATGCAAATAAACTCATAAACTGCAACAAAGATAAAAAAGTAGCATTTAACACATGTGTGTGGAATAGTTTGGTATCCTAGACAAAATTCAAAAATTTAGAAATAATGGGATTGATTGAAAATACCCGCGCTAGTCTTGATACAAGAAATATAGCACAAATAATCAGGGTGATACATACCAGCCACACACCCAAATAGAGAATGGGCCATAAACAACCACAATATCACAAGTAGCATAATTATGCGTAAGAATGAGGGACAACAAACAAAAATAAATACAAGGATTACATGAATACGATAGCCAAGGTGAGATATCGAATGATTGAAAAGGCATTGACTACACCTAGCAAGACATGCAAACTAGGAGAAACACCAACTCACCAACAATATGGTAACATGAATAATTTCTACCAACAGTCAACTGCAATGAAAGAGTCTGAAAAGGTAGAAAGAACTACACTAGAGATGTAGGAGAACTTTGTTTAAAGGCACCATCAAAAGCCAAATAGAAACAACAAAATTTTCGTATGCAATCGAAATGTTGACAATTTTAGAAGCCAAACAAGATATGCAACAAACATGTAAAAGAAAATACAAATCTGAATAAACCAACATGATAACCCCAAATGAAAACACAGTATGATACAAAAAAGTTGTAGGAATTATTTTTTTGAAAAGAAGATACAATAGTCATAAAATCTTAATTCATCACAATTTGGGTTTTCTAAATTGCTTACTTTTTAGTGTTATTTCCTCTAATTCTTCAAAACTTGATTAATAACATTTTCATTTTTTGTTGTATGTATAGTTTACAAAGCATATAGGTTCAACATGAAATATGTCAAATCCAATAACATCATTTAAAGGTTTTGAATCCAAATACCAAAACAAAATACAGAAGAAAACCTAGTGCTCTTCTTCAAATTCTGACAAGTAATGAAGCCAAACATAGGATTTTGATCTCAAAATATTTATGAACCTGAAAAATGCCTTATAATTCACAATCACCAAACTTTTCCCAAACAAACATACTGAGTGTAGACATGGAAAATATACAATTTGATCCGACGCACTTGATTCTGATTACTAACATTATTTCTTCCTAAATCACACTCTCAACTTATCAACACCTTCCATCTCTTAATTAGATAAATCATTATTTATTTAATTAGGTCTTTCTCCTCTGTTGATTAAATTAATCAATTTAATTTAATTAACCCTAAATCCCTTTTTAATTAAATAATTCATATTATTTGATTAAATCCCTAAAGTCTTCTCATTAAATTGAATAAATTAAACCTTATTTGATTTAATCTATCATTATCCCCTTTAGTTAAATAAATCAAAAACATTTATTTAATTAATCCTTTCCTCTCAATTCTAATTTAAATCAACTCATAAATTTGAGTGAAAATTGTCAAATCATCTAATCTCTCATTAAATTGATCAAATCTTGATCAATTTAATCTCAATCACTAAAATCCTCTAGAGAATACAACTTGCACAATAAATCAATTACTTTGATTTATTTAATTACCTATTTTCTCTCAACATGGAATAAAGGAGGAATATTCCTTCAAATTTGAATTCAAATCCAAGTGGATTTGTCCTTCCAACAAAGCATTCACTCCTCTTGCATGTCCTTGTGCATTGAGCCAAGTGGCATTTATTTCATTCCTTTTTCCCTCTCACATGTCATTTCCCCAATTTCAAATTCCACTTAATGGAATTTATCATGCACATTGACCAAAATGGGCACAACCTTCAACCATTCAACAAGTGGCACTTTGCCATTGGATGTTGAATGATCCCACATTGCTCAATTCCACTCTCTCTTCCATTTTGGAAGTCTATAAATGAGAGACTCTTCCTCTCATTCTAACATTCACAATTTGAGTAAACTTACTATACTCAACTTCATCCTCAACCACACTTACAACAAAGTTACTCTCTTCACATTGAGAGCTAATTTTGGACATTTCATAGCTAGGTTATGCCAAAATCTCATCAAGGAGATTCAATCATCCAAAAATTATCACAAAGCTTATAAAGGAGTTGGGAAAGGGCCAATTTTGACACACTAATTGGCACCAACTCCCCCATGGGATCAATATTTTGCATGCTTAATTAGGATTTTACTTATCTTTTATGTTTTGTTCTTGTTTTTCCTATTTTGAGAATTGTAAATGGATTTCATGGGGAATCCCTTTTTATCTTGCATATGAACCTAACTATGTGTTTGTTTGTTGTGTTTGTGTAGGAATAGGATTGGGGTTCACATTTTGGCACTAGATAGAGGGCTTGATTGGAGAAATTCATCACGTTTTTCAAAAATTCTGTGACTTTTTGAAATTTTTCTTTGCTTACAAGAAACTGCACCGCATACAGTCCCGCGGTGCCATATTTCACCTCTTTTAGAGATGTGGTGCTATATTGCACCGCTCTAAGCTCAAAATTTTCCGCACTTGTTTTCCCGCTCGAGAATTTCAAAAATTCAAACCTTGTCGCGGATCCCCTAATTCCAAACTACGTCGCATGCTCAAATTGCACCGCATTTGCACTCTTTGTCTTTTGCAGAACGCCACACTCAATCTGGGTGCGACACTATATAACATTGTGAGATTTCTAAACAGCTTCGCAGGATTTCCAAACAACACCGCATTTGCTGATTGCGTCACTGGCTGAGAGTGGAAAATTTAAATTTGATTTTTTTTAACATGTGCCTTTTTATTTCTAGATTTTTGATCTTCTAACTTATTTACTATCTCCGCATCTTCTGGTTTTGATCACTTTGCAGGTAAGAGCAAGGAAGGAAGCAAAATGGAAGGCTCCATTGTGACATCAATCTCATACTATACAAGTGTTCTTGAACACTATATTGTTGTTTAACACTTTTAGGGGATTTTTAATCTCCTTTTAAGAAATTTGTTATGTTCCATGCTTTAAGGAACAATAAATTTTCTTTTGGGCTCTAAAAAGAGATACACAAATTTCCTTTCAAATTTTGCAAACAAAAGGCTTAAAAATAACCTTAGAAACTGTTTTACTAGATTTGGTTGAGGTTTAAAAATTGAACAAGAAAAATTCCACACTTGAATTGGTGCTTTAAAAATAATTCACTTTTGCTTTGTGGGCTTAAAATGAACAAGTGTTGCTTTGTTTTGTAATTATTTATTCAAATTAATCAAAAGGACGTATGCGTTTCAATCGTGCCTCACAATGATCTTGATAATCAAAATCTCTTTTGGTGATCTTAAGTTGAGTAAAATAATTGCCTCCACATTTTATTTTGGGATTAAAATTGAACCAATCATGCGAGTGTGAGTATGGTATATTGTGAGTGTTCTCCCTTTATTTTTCAACGAAGGTCGATTGAACTACAGGATATACTTGCTTTATTTTTTTAATCTTAGCGGGCCTATCTTGTGGGAAAAAGTAATCAGCCAAGGGAATGACCCAACTAGGAACATGTTAAACCCAAGCGACTTCCACCCGGGATATAAGTGATGATATTGGAACAAAGGCCAATATCACGAGGATTATTCTGACGAGAAGGGCAACAATGGTCTCTCGCCGTATTGGATAGTCCCCCACGAATGGAATGCCCGCATTAAAACCCCTTGTTTAGAAAAGGCCAAAATCCTATCTATTTGTTGGTGCAAAAGGTCATGTCCTTTGAAGTTGCCCCACGTATACATGCAGTTCTATTGCAGAGATGAAAAGTATGCCATGGGAGATTCATGGGTACTGATGCTTGGCTGACCCGAGAAGTGAGTGCACTATAAGGGGGAGCCTGTGTAGTCAAGAATCTAATCGTCCACACTGAATATGTGTAGCTGGATTCATCCAAGTGGGAACCCAAAAAATATTGTCTTTTCAGCCTAAGGATTGTACATGTTCTTGAAATCAAAACACTTTGCTTGGATCTAAAACATTGAGAAACAAACATTCACAAAAGCTTCAAAATTTTAAACCCTTTGGAAGAAACAAATACCCTTGACAAATCCAAGTGCTCTTGCTTGCCCTAGGGATTCTATCCTTAGAGGTTTCTAAGTACTTGGGTTTAATCATCATTTGTTTCACTAAAGTCAACCTAGGAAACTGTGCTCTTGAAACCTTGATTTTCACATAATGGATCTTGTGGAATGAAAAGGAATTAAGACATAGAAATTTAGTTTGAAATCATAAATCAAGAAAGTGTTTTCGGTGAAAGGAACTCATTAAGCAAAGATAAGTACAAATTGGACCTGACATGTGTTCTCTCAAATGATTTCCTATAAAATCAAAATCCAAAAACCAAAGTTCAAAAAGCTTAGTCTAAAAGCTTGTGAGGAGTGTCTTGAAAGGATTTTTGAAGTTAGAGAAAGATTGGTGTATAATTTCTACAGGAAGGCTTCAAAGAACAACCCAAGTTTGTATGAGTTCTATTATCAACAAAATCCAACTCTTTTTCAAAGGTTTTCTTTTCTCACATAGGAAGTATGGCATGTTCTTCAATATCGAGGTCTTGTAAGAAATATTCTTCTCTAGGTCAAGTCTAGGATCAAAATCATCACGCTCATCCATCTCCCCATCATCACAATAAAATCATTACCTCACCAACAAACTCATGAGAATTTTGAAACATCATTCATGCTAAACTTAAAGGCAAAATCAACATCACCTTGTTTGACTTAACACACCTAGTCAAATTATCAATCCTCTTGAACAAATTTACCTCTAGGATAACACAACTTCCTAAGGTCTACTAGTTCATGATCACTTTGATTGGCTTAACACACTTAGTCAATTCATTCCCTTGTACGAGTTTTCTCTAGGATAACACAACTTCTGAGGGTTTACAAGTTCACCATCATCTTGTTTGGCTTAACACACCTAGTCAAACTATCAAAATCAAATCAATCCAAGCCCTAAAAATTTTAGCATCACCTCTAAAATTTCTTCAAGATTTTCACTCATCCGCATCTTCCATTTATCTCATCCCCATCATCACCCTTTGATCCTTGGACTCTCTTAGTTCTTCTCTTTTTTGTGCCTAAAGATCAAAATAAAATGATCTCTATTTTATGGTCCAAACAAGATCACAACACAAGAGGAAAATGGAAATCACCAAGGAAACATAAAATTCAAGTGACCTAAGTTAGGCAACCTCCAAATTAAACCTTACAGGATCAAGCAATCCCCCAAACAACTCCTCTCTACCATCACAAAATCCTCAAGAGGAAGGCTATGAAGGGGACATTATTCACAATGAATTGGGAATGACACAAAAGGAAATAACTGAAATGATTCAAAATCTAGAGAATCATAGAATTTTTAATGCCATGTTAAAACTTAATCCCTCTCTATATATACGTGCGTTAATGGAAGGAGGGGCCCAACTCCCTTCTGACCTTGACGTAAGTACCAATATAGAAAGGACTCTTGCAAGCATACCCCCAATTCCAATTCCAAACATCACTCAAGAGATTCCCCAAACCATATCAACAATCACATCAACCCCACCAGTTGTTAACAAGGGAAGTGCCATGTTTCATGAATTATGAAAGCATTGCCTTGTAAACAACAGAGAAGTAAATATAAACACTACATCGGATAACTCTATCCTAGTAAATTCATTACATCCAAATGTACCACTTACTTTCCATTATCATGCGGACTCATCCTCATTCCATGCAACACCAACCTATCCGTTGAACATACAAATTTCTCTCCCCATGGTTTTGCTAGGAGAAGGTGGTTTGTTCAGAACAAGGGGAGTCACTGACCTGTTCTTATCATCAATTTTCTAAAGGAACATACCATCATTGCCTCCATTACCACTCACATTTGTATCACCTCTTGGGTTGGGTCTTCCCCCCTACCTACTGCTAGTTTCTCAAATCAAGGAAATTTGAGCATCACATCAAATCCTCTCCTTTTGACAACAATATCACAATAGCAGGTGGCAAGAATTCAAGCTACCACATTCAATACATCAACCAATCCCCAAATCCCTCAAAGCATAGCTTCTCAGGGACCAAGCATCTCAATCACACCACCAACAACCCAAGTCCGGGCTACCAACACAACCCCTTTGCCCACCACAACGGTTAGCACCATTCCCAATCCACCACCAATCCCACAAAAAGCTAAAGTGATGAATTCATTCATCACCATGATTCAGGCAATCCAAAAGGCCACCCATCAAAGGGTACTTCAACAAAACCAACAAGCTGCACAACAAACTGCTCAGCAAGTGCAAGAACAACTAGTTGCCCAACAAGCTGCACAAGTTGCACAAGCCCAACAAGCCACACAAGCTGCCAAGTAACCTAATAAGCACATGCTTAAGTTCAAGCCTAACACCAAGCTCAACAAGTGCAATTACAATACCATGCACAACTGCAAGCAATTCATCAGCAAGCATACCAACAAGCCCTGCAAGATTTTCAGGCACAAAAACAAGCTAAACAACAAGATTTGTTGGTGCAATAGAAGCTAGACCAACAACAAGCTTTGTTGGGGCAACAACAACTAGACCAACAACAAGATTTTTTAGCACAACAACAGCTAGACAAATAACAAGCTTTATGGGAACATCAACAACTGGACCAACAACAAACTTCGTTGGAACAACAACAACAAGCGTTGTTGGCACAAATGTAGGCATATCAGTAGGCCTTAAATGCACAATAGAGCTTTCAAAAAACCCTCACCAATGATCCTCTCATCAATAAAACACTGTAAAAACCTCAAAACACATTCATCCAACCTCCTGATCAACAAAACGATGTTGCAGCACAAATCAAACTGCTCTTGCAGCAAGTGTTGGACCTCCAATCAAGAAAAACAACCAGAATGCCAGTCAACTTGTGCCCCTATCCATTTGATAGAGGCCTTACAATGGTACCATTCCCAAAGGGATTTGAGATCCCCAAATTTGATAAATACAATGGGACGAGAAACCCTAAAAATCACGTCAGGGAATTTTAGGTGCATTGCATGGAGGTTGCATACGATGACACATATCTAATGTGACTTTTCCCTTGAAGTCTGACTGGTCCTACCATGGAATGGTTTTCTCGTCTACTCATAGGCATCAAAACATTTTAGGAAATCATGGAAGCATTCCTTAAAAACTATGCATTCAACATGGGTGCAGATGTTAGTTTGGAGGAACTATCAATGCTTAAACAAAGAAAAGGAGAGCTATTCACATCCTTCTTGCAAAGATGGTGATCGAAGGCCAATCATAGCAAGTGGACCATGCTAGAAGAACAACACGTTTGCACAATAATATCCAATCTAGACAAAAAATTGGCATTCTACCTAAAAGAGAAATGCATCACAACGTATGATCAACTGATCCCAAAGGCGCTCAATAATGAAGGAGCCCTTACTATACGAGCAGGCACATCAACATTTCCTGCACAACAGGATAGCTGCCCGTCCACTAATTATAACAATAAACCTTGAACATGGTCGAGGAACAAAAATATCACAAATGATGGAGTGGTCGATGCTAAGGTGGTCATCAACACCCCTAAGTAGAACATCTAGAGCCATCATCAATCACAATAATGTGCAAACTAATATGGTGACACAACAACAACCACTTCCAACAACCAAATCAATAAGTTGAGCAATCAAGGAGAACCACCTCCCCAAAACAAATATCCTCCCAAGTGGATGTTCACAGCCCTTGGAGAATCAATTGAATCCATAATGAAGAAGATCATTAAGGAAAACCTTATCAAAATCTCCAACTCTGAGCAATATGCAGAACCCATGACAAAACCGTCATGGTACAACAAAAATATCCTTAGTGATTTTCACAAAATCAAAGGGTACACAACCAAAAATTGCATGAGGTTAAAGAACATCATTTAGGACCTTATTGAGGACAAGATCATTAATGTCGAACAACCAGCTAGAAATCAAGACCTCAAGATATACACAAATCCGATGTCGAATCACAATCAAGGGAATAATCAAGGAAACAAGAAAGCGAAGCAAAAGTATGCTAGTGCAAACCTTGTATATGAAGACATTGTAGCATGCATAGATGAAATGGTCACCGTCATTCGCGTCAAAGGAGCCAACGCCAATTGTGGAGTCACCGCACGTGGTGGAAAGGTTACTATTGCAGGGGCATCACAACCATCTAAGACCCCCATTCCAAATCCAAAAGTCATTCCCTACAATTATAGTGTCATTAACCAGCTAAAACGAATCCCCGCCCAAATCTCCATCATGGAATTGTTGAAAATTTTTGCTGCCTATAAGAAAATCCTTGATGAAGCATTAGATGCATCCACTGTCTCTACTACCCTTGATACATAACAATTTCAGGCTATGGTTGGTAACATTGTTACTCCAAACCTCCTCACCTTCTCCAACCAAGATTTCCCCACCCAACCATCTCACAATCGTGCACTTCACCTTCAAGTGTTGGTTCACAAGAAGAAAGTCAAAAGGGTCCTAGTGGATGGAGGCACAAGCCTCAACATTTATTTGCTCAAACTCATAAAGAACTTGAGATTCCCAGAGGATTCCATCGACAAAAAAAAGGAATCACTATAAGAGCATACGATGACCAAGAAAGAGTGTCTCAAGGCACTATCAGAATCCCAATCCAAGTGGGGCCAACTACCATGGAAACCACATGTCAGGTCCTTGACCTCGACCTGCCCTACAACATCCTCCTAGTATGCCCATGGATCCATGGAATGAAGGCGATCACCTCAACATTCCATCAATGCGTCAAATTCCTATACCAAAATGAGGAGGTCACAATACATGGTGATCCAAAGCCATTTTCCTATTGCAAAAACTTGGAAGCCAAGTTTTACAAAATTCCCCAAGTACTAAAAAATGATGAAGGCCCATCCACTTCTTATATAGATCCATCCAACCTTGCCTCCACTTCTGTGACAGAGACACCCTCCATCCTAATATATCTGACATCAAGCTCATGATCCAGGACAATGGGTGTGGAGATTACTGAATGAAGAAAAATGCGTTTGTTGTAGGAGAGTTACCACAATCTCCTAGGTCACATGGGCAACCTTAATCAGTTGAAACACCTATCCACACTGTTAGGGAAGATCCTTCTAGATTCTTCCATTGGGAGAATGTAGGTCAAGAAAATGTGGATGAGGAAGGCATTTCAAGCATGCTATACCATGATGAAAGACCCACACCCACTCTACCCATGGATGAAGCCAACAAAGGATTGCGAATAATGCTTGGTATGGGCTACAATAGGAATGAAAGCCTTGGAAGAAATAGTGATGGATGACTGGAGCCCATCATTGTAGAAAGAAGAATGAGAAACCTTGGTCTCAGATGTACCCCTTCGATTATAACCATACATGGTAGAGGTACTCCTAGTAGAGCAGTCATATCCCCTCCTCAAGTATCGAAAGCCGCCCTTCAACCACCTATATGCACAGGTCCGCCCCTAGATAATTTCACTTTTGACATAACTAATTTTTGCACTAGTAGTGATGATGAGGATACCGTAATAGGCCTTCCCATGCTTTTTGAGAACTCTTCCTTACTAATTATTAGTGCCTCATCCGTTGAGTCAAATCGCCAAATTCACAAGATAAACCTAGTTTACTCTCAACTCATCGACTATGACCAACGAGGACCACCAGTTCTAGATGCATTCGAAAATGATGAGGCACTCTCAGAATTCATGTGACTAAGGGATATAGTTCCATATGGAGATCACAAGGTTGGGTTCAACATCACACTAGACACCCAAGCTTATTATGGGGAGATGATTGAGTCCTTCAGTCGCAAAAGGAAAAGAACGAGAATAAGCTTAGGGTCATTGAGTGAAAACCACACTATGGCACTCTCTAACCAAAGAATAGTAAAAACAAAGGGCACATCCAATGGTGAAAACCTCTCTAAGGCACCAGAGGATGAAGGATTCAATCTCCCCCCTATTGCACTTCATCAAGAGAAATCGATAGTCTTGGCAGAATAGTGTAATCATGTCAATCTGGGAATGGAAGCAACACCACAAATCACCTTCTATGTTGAGTCACTTATGGTAGAAGAACAAGAATTGTTGGCAGAATTTCTAAAGGAAAGAAAGGTGAAATTTGCATGGACCTACACTGACATGTCGGGTCTTGATCCAGAAGTTGTGGTTCATCACTTGGTTGTTTACCCTGGAGCAAATCCAATAAGAAAAATGCACCCTCAGATTGCCTTGCTAGTCAAGGTAGAATTATAGAAACTCTTGGACGTTAGCTTCATATGCCCAATTGATTATCCAGAATGGGTGTCCAATCTTGTGCTAGTCTCAAAGGAAAATGGTGGCATCCATATCTGCACTAAATTTAGAGACCTCAACAAAGCATGTCCCAAGGATGATTTTCCACTACCCAACATTGACATGATAGTGGACAAGATAGTCGGAAACGAGATGCTATCACTGATGGATGGTTTCTTGGGATACAACCAGATAATGATCGCAAAGGAAGACCAACATAAGACATCATTTACATGTCCACCGGGCACCTACTGTTGGAACATGATGCCATTTGGGCTTAAAAATGTAGGGGCAACATATCAAAGGGCCATGACACTAATCTTTCATGACATGATACACAAAACTATTGAAGATAATGTGGATGATATATTGGCCAAATCAAAGAAAAGACAAGATCACATAGTAGCCCTAAGTGCCATTTTTGACAGACTGGAGAATTACAAATTCAGACTCAACCCCAAGAAATGTGTCTTTGGGGTACAATCAATTAAAATTCTGGGATACATAGTATTGATGAGAGGAATAGAGGTGGATCCCACCAAGGTCAAAGCAATCCTCGACATGGAAGTGCCCAAGACAATAAAACAACTCTGAGGCCTAGAAGGCAAACTCCAATCCATCTGAAGATTCATAGCGCAACTGGCGGATAAACAGATTACATATTCACATATACTCCACAAGGGAGTAGAATACAAGTGGGATGACAAGTGCAAACATGCATTTAGCAAAATTAAAGAATATCTACTTACGCCACCAGTGTTAATGCCACCCATCCTAGGAAAACCACTGATTCTATATATTTCAGCAACCATGGCAGCCCTTGGTGCTCTGTTAGCCCAACATGATGAAAACAAAAGAGAGAGAGAGAGATATACTACATCAAAAGGACAATGGTAGGGCATGAGCTCAACTACACACCAATAGAAAAGGATTTCCTGGCAGTTGTGTTTTTGGCCCAAAAATTTAGATACTACATGCTAGCTCATCAAATCAAGTTGATCGCAAAGATAGATCCACTAAAATACCTGCTCTCTAAAGCTAGTCTCATAGGATGAACAAAAAAATGGGTTATGATATTGACAGAACATGATATTGAATATGTAGAGTGCAAGGCTATCAAGGGGTAGACGATTGTAGAACAATTGGAAGAGGCTCCAATCTATTCATAGAATCCACTAATATCAAAATTTCCAGATGAGTCCATATTCAATCTCAACACAACCAATCACTGGAAACTCTACTTTGACGGACAACATGGATCAGGATCCAATATTTTCTTCATCACCCCACAAGGGGATTTTATTCCTAGATCCTACAAATTAGCATTCCCCTGCACTAACAACATTGCAGAATACGAGGCTTTAACTATAGGTCTCAAGATTGTAGCACAGTGGTGGATCATGGCACTAAAGGTTTATGGGGATTCACAACTTATTATCAACCAAGTCAATGGTGAGTACCAAACTAAGGATGACAACCTGACACCGTACAAGAAGTTAGTAGAGAGCCTCAAAGAATTTTTGATTCATATCACCTTTGAATAGATACCAAGGGCTAATAACAGAGCAACTGATGCCATGGCAACAATTGGATCCCTACTAGATATTCCTCGCAATGTCTCAAAACATGAATTCTTGTTAGAGTAGCTTCTCGTACCCACATTCCAGGTACCAAAGTCAAAAAATGTGTGAACTTGTTGGTCCCAGTGATCCCTAGTATCACGACATCTATACCTACCTAAGAATAGGAGTCCTCCTAGTTCACATAACCCCAAACCTCAAATGAGCCTTTATCAAAAGGTCCTTACGTTTTATCATCCTAGGAGAAACCCTCTATTGTAGGAGCATTGAAGGAACCCTTTTGTGTTGTTTAAATCTCAAGGAGGCCTTGAATGCTTTAATTGAGGTACATAATGGCACTTGTGGTTCACACTTGAGCGGTATGGCCTTGGCCAAGTAGTTGTTGAGAATCGGGTACTACTGGCCAACAATGGAAAGAGAGGCACATGAATTTGTTAGAAAGTTTTTATAGTGCTAGCAGCATGGAGACCTTATTCATGCAATAGCTCAAGAGCTCCAACCTATTGTTACACCTTGGCCCTTTTCACTATGGGGGCTTGATCTCATAGGAAAAATCACACCCACCTCATCCAATGGCCATAAATTTATCATCACCACCATAGAGTATTTCACAAAGTGGGTTGAAGCAATTCCCATGACCTACATAACGGGAAAACAAATTTCCAAGTTCATCTTGAACTATTTCATTGGTTGATACGGTGTCCCCCAATCCATTATCTCTGATAATGGGACACCTTTCAAGAATCAGGATGTCTGTGACTTATGTGAAAAATTTAAAATCCAACATCATTTTTCCACTCCATACTATCCCCAAGGAAATGGCCAAGCAAAAGCTACCAACAAAACCATTCTGAAAATCCTTAAAAAGACAGTCAATGACTTTGGTCATGATTGACATTTGTAGCTAAATACTACCTTATGGGCCTATTGTACCAGCATCCGCATGCCAACATGTGCCACCCCATTCTCCTTGGTCTATGGATCAAAAGCCATCATCCCAATCGAGATCGAGCTCCCATCACTAAGAATATCTCTGCAAAACCTCATTACAGATGAGGAATATTGGGTTTCAAGGTTAAATGAGCTGGAGTTATTAGATGAATGGTGCATGTATTCCCTCAACCATCTACAAGTTTATCAAAACTGCCTAAAGTACAGCTACAAAAAGAAGATTAGGAGATGCACCTTCCAAGTCGACGAACTTGTGTTGAAAGAGAACTAGAAGAATGTGCCAAATCCAGAAAGCAAAGGAAAATTTGAGCCCAATTGGTTGGGACCTTTCATCATCACAACAAGTTATAAATTAGGGGCATATCAATTGTCAACACTAGAAGGAGAGCCTCTACAAGAGCCCCTGAACAACTCCCATCTCAAAAAGTTGTATGCGTAAAATATTGCAAGGTATAGAACCAAAAAATACAAGAAAATTAGAAAAATGTCCTAGAAAAAGGGTCACCTTGATGAAAACCTCGCAAATAGGCATCTTGGTGACAACAAAAATATCAAAAATACAAAAATAAAAAAAAATCAAAAAAAAGATTGAAAATAGTAAAGAAAAAAAACCGTCCTCTAGTGAAAACCACTTCGGTGGTGATTTGGACAAGCACCTTGGTGAAAACTTGGAAAACAGGTGCCAAGCATAAATAAAGGACTCTCTATCCACCATTATCTACATGAATCATTCATCCATTACATCCCATCACATTTCATTAGTCTTCCTTCCATCCATCCGTTCGCATCTGTACCATAGCCTGATCTTGTGCTCGTATCATATTCCACCATAGTACTACTTGCATATTCCTAAGGTTAGTTTGTCCTTCCTTTATCGAAGTAGTCTATCACATGACGTTGGGGGCATGTTCATGTACTTGCATCGGATCGGATTTGTGTATATTCTTGGGATCTTCCTTAAAATCGAAAAAGACCAAAACATTCAAAAAACTCTCAAAAATCCAGAAACATTGGAAATTTTTTAGAAGTCTTCAAAAAACTTCATCATTGAGTCTTGTCAGTCTTTCAACTTGTCCGAACTATATCATCTCTGAGCTTGAACATAGGTAAGGTTGATATTTTATCATCCCCCGAGACACCCTAGGTCGGTCCTTTAGGCATCTGTCATGATAATTTGGCAATCTGTTTGCCCATCTTTCTCATTATCGAATCAAGTCTATCGCCAGTCAAACTACATGGTCTTTGCATGTATAACTTAGGCAAGACTAATCTATGAATAAGCTCCTAAGAGCTCTAGGATAGGTCTTTAGGTTAGTCTCTTCATCATAAATCTTGAAAATCCAAAAACATCATAAAAATTTGAAAATCAAAAAACAACCTCAAAATATCTAAAAAATCCAAAAAGGTGCTTTCATCTCATCTCACTTTCACCTACAATTATCATCACTCATAATAAAATCAATCATCACCTTCATCCTTTGGTGAGTCAATCAAAAGCAAGTCTAGCAGGTTCAAAAGTGAACACCTAATTGTCAAAGTCTCAAGTCTAAGTCAGTAAGCATGCAAGTTAATCAACTCTGCGTATCAATAGCTTATCACCCAATCAATCTCATCAAAACCTTGATCACAACATGTTCTAGGATGTATCTTTCCCACGATGGACATAAGCATCAGGTATCTCACATTATTTTAGTCCTGGCTAGTGGTATAAAGAACATTAGCTTGTTTGTTTACTTTAATTGGTCTTTTTGACTTATCTTATTTTGCGCTCATTCCCAGGACCTCTCGATGATGCCTAAACAAAACAGGTTTAGAGAGAAAGGAATGGGGCAACGATCATTATCTTTTTATCTACTGTGCTTGTGGGATACACTTGCAAAATAACTTAGGCATGCATACTTTATTTGGTGTGTGGAGAAGACGTTTTAGATATCTTGTTGACCACATAGGAAAACTTGGTTTTCTATGTTTTGGCCCAAGATGTTTAGAATGTCTGAAATACATCCTGAATGAGGTTTTTTATGCTAAATGTGAACAAGAATTATCCTATCTGATTGTCGAGTCAAAGTGCATCACACTAGGTACAATGCCATCCTAGTTCTTTATATCTTGATGCATCGTACCTATGTGTGTTATCAAACATAACGTAATTAGCCCTTTGAAAATCCTGATTCCTGATAAGCAAATCACCATCATTCTAAATGACTTATGGGATTTATTTTTCTTCTATCTTCGTTCCATACTAACATGGTATCATGAAAAGTTAATCAGAACACCACCAAATCATCAACATAAGTGCATATCATATCATGTAGATCATAACACATTATTATCATCTTAAGTTATGAGGAATAATATAGATTTTTTATTCTAAGTACCTTAAGAAATAATTACATTACATTCATTTTACATCATACATGAATCATTAAGGACATAATAAAAATCATTAGCATCCATTGTCATCATTTATCATTTGCATATCATTTATCATTTACATATCAATTATCATTTGCATATCGATACATTATCAGTAGCATACATTGCATCCATGAAACCATCAAAATGCATAGAAAAGATACAAAAAGAAATACATCCACCATATATAGAAGCATACATCATATCACATGAGCATAAAAATAGAAGCATCTCAAAAAATCTCATAGAAAATTAAAATGCATCCTTACATCATACATCATAGGACATATCATAAATCGAAACATCTCATATATATCATCAAAAATGTATGACTGTCATGATACAAAATTGGATTGTGTACATCAAAATTCATGATATAATAGGGGCAATAATCGGAGCCCATGAATCAAAAAATGAAAAATTCCTTGTGATCAAAGGGCTAGCCTTGTTGGTTGTGCCCCTCACCCTCTGGCCTATCACTGTCTACTGAGAGTAGTTTGGCACCTGACCTGCTACTAGAACTACCTATCTGTAATGTTGCCAATAATACTCGGCCTCTCTAACTACCTCTCTGTAAGATCATAAGGAAACTGATTGGCCTTGGGATGATGAGGCCATACTCTCTAGCTGTCTCCACCGACCAATCTCCTGATCCCTCTCAGATCGAGCCTAGTCCCTCTTAGTAGTAAATTTCAAAACGTACTGCCGAGCCTGATCCCTCTCCGTAATCAAAATCTAAACCTGACCCTGCAACTATTGGATTAGGGCATCTTGGTGATCTGGCTGCCCTAGTGGCTACTACTACAAGACTGCTCTATCCCCAGCTCTAGGCTGGTCATCCTGTGCCCATACCCATGGAGGTGCCTGATATCTGGGAGGTGTCTGATGAGGAGGTGGTCCATGTCCTCCTGTATCCCCATCCCCATCTTTGTAGCCTTTGCCCCCTATCCTCTGCCTCTACCAACTGATGTACCTTTGGGCTATGCAATGGAAGTGTTGCACCAGGAACTGTCAATTTCAAGGGAGGCCTAAACCAAGCTCTATACACCCGAGTCACTCCCGCATCTATTGGCCTCTGATCATATGGCCACGACTGGGCCACTAGCTGCCTAAATGAGGAAACTGCCTTAGCTGTTGGGATGGGCTGACCCTATGTTGTCTCTCTCATGGTATGGGCAAAGATCACCACATACTGATCATCTGACCTGTCTTGAATCTCACCAAATTGATGGGCCACCCTATCTAGGAGATACCGCTCTATCATGGTATGCTCCCGACCCTCCATCCATCTATCCTACCAGGCAAAAAACAACTGCTTTGTATCATCATACCATGGGCCTATGCCCATCAAAGGCCTCTAGATGAACTCCCTCATCTCATTGAGAACTCGTCGCCAGTGGGCGATCCCACTTGTGCCAGTGTGAGTAAAGTGGATTTATGCCCTGCTATATTGCCAAACAACGAGGTCATCAATATCAAGAACAACTAGGGTGACATCTAGATGGAGCACTGGAATTCGATCCCATGCCTAGATGTGTAACAAAGTAACTCTGGCCCCGAGGGTCCGACTGTCCAGGTATGCAAACTCAGGTAAATCCATGTATAAGGAAGCCAACATCATTGGCCTCCAAGCAAAGCACTCTCGACAGACACACATCCGCTCCCATGCCAGTCCCCAGACTAGACTAAAGTATCGGTCTTGCCGATGAGGTGCCACAAGACCAGAAATGATGGCCGCAATGATCAACCTATAAGTGGGTGCTCTACCAAGTATCACTCCAAGTCAATCTGCCCATTAAAAAGGATGAGCTCATCAACACCCATGACATGAAAGCAGGCCTCCTTGCCCTCCTCCGGATTGCAAATCACTCTAGCTCTATGGATAGGCAATCGAAGAATGCACTAGACATCCTTGAGAGTGATGCTAGCCTCACTGGTAGGAAGATGGAAGGAAGAAGTCTCACTATGCCACCGCTTGGGCAAAGCTGTCATCATACCTAAGTGTGTCCAAATAGGAGGGACGTACATGAAAAACCATATGCCAAGAATACCAAGATGCTCCTAAAGGTACACATGCATACCCTGCAATCTGCAGAGCACTGGCCATCTGTGCTCCCTCGAGTGAAGTATATCGAGCTCCTCTTCCACAAGGAAAGCCACCGCGTCAAGTATCATAGGGAAATCTACCTCTTGTGTCAGATTTTTGCATTTGAGACAACAAGTGCGGTGTTGTTTGTAAATGCAACACAATTTGAAAAGTTCTAAACTACGTCGTACGATGGACTTTGACAAACCTAAATCCCTAACTACGCCGCATGGTGCTATTTTTGCACGCGGCCAAGTTTGACCAGGACACCTTAATCTCCTAAACTACTCCATGTGGCACTATTATCATATGTGGTCCAATTTAGAACCACATGACACCGACCAAGTATTTACAACGGTGCCATATAGCGCCAGTCAGCCTAAAGTTGTTTTTTACCCTATTTAATGCATGAAAATGAGAAATTAAAAGTCGAGATGGGGGTACATACCACGGGTCCTGCGCCGACTGGCCGCTGGTGTACTTGTACTCTCTTTGACACGTGCCTGGGAATCTTTTGTTGCACCATCTTGATCAGGGATCAGAGCTCAAAGTGCAGAGAATTATAAAAGCTAAATGTGCAAATGTATTGAAAGTGACCCCTCAAGGTCTATTTAAGCCTGAAAATTAGGGTTTTTGGTCCCCCGGCCGCTTTTTTTTTTTCCAACCGAGGACCATTCGCATCTTTTTTGGCGTTCTAACATGTTTTCTGGCATCCTGGGTCATTTTTGGACCTATCAGACACCTTGTCCTCTTTTTCTCGCAAGATCATGCAAATAATAAAAAAATATCATCTGATCTCTTGAGGGGGCAATATACCAAAATAATCCTTCCATTGGGGCAACAATGGGGCATTTGAAAAATCAATAAATTTTGAACTTTGATCACAAAAGTTTATTCTTTGAATCAATGCAACAAGTACATTGCTTCAAAGAGGGGCAAAATGTAGACATGGAAAATATACAATTCAATCCGATGCACTTGATCCTGATTACTAATGTTATTTCTTCCTGAATCACACTCTTAACTTATCAACACCTTCCATCTCTTAATTAGATAAATCATTATTTATTTAATTAGGTCTTTCTCCTCTATTGATTAAATTAATCAATTTAATTTAATTAAACCTAAATCCCTTTTTAATTAAATAATTCATCTTATTTGATTAAATCCTTAAAGTCTTCTCATTAAATTGAATAAATTAAACCTTATTTGATTTAATCTAACATTATCCCCTTTAGTTAAATAAATCAAAAACATTTATTTAATTAATCCTTTCCTCTTAATTCTGATTTAAATCAACTCATAAATTTGAGTCAAAATTGTCAAATGATCCAATCTCTCATTAAATTGATCAAATCTTGATTAATTTAATCTCAATCACTAAAATCCTCTAGAGAATACAACTTGCACAATAAATCAATTACTTTGATATATTTAATTGCCTATTTTCTCTCAACATGGAATAAAGGAGGAATATTCCTTCAAATTTGAATTCAAATCCAAGTGGATTTGTCCTTCCAACAAAGCATTCAATCCTCTTACATGTCCTTGTGCATTGAGCCAAGTGGCATTTATTTCATTCCTTTTTCCCTCTCACATTTCATTTTTCCAATTTCCAATTCCACCTAATGGCATTTATCATGCACATTGACCAAAATGTGCACAATCTTCAACCATTCACATCTTGACAAGTGGCACTTGGCCATTGGATGTTGAATGATACCACATTGCTCAATTCCACTCTCTCTTCCATTTTGGAAATCTATAAATGAGAGACTCTTCCCCTCATTCTAACATCCATAATTTGAGTAAACTTACTATACTCAACTTCATCCTCATCCACACTTAGATAAAAGTTACTCTCTTCACATTGAGAGCTAATTTTGTACATTTCATATCTAGGTTATACCAAAATCTCATCAAGGAGATTCAATCATCCACAAACTATCACAAAGCTTACAAAGGAGTTGGGAAAGGGCTATTTTCGACACACCAATTGGCACCAACTCCCCCACGGGATCAAGAGTTTGCATGCTTAATTAGGATTTTATTTATCTTTTATGTTTTGTTCTTGTTTTTCCTATTTTGAGCATTGTAAATGGATTTCATGGGGAATCCTTTTTTTATCTTGCATTTGAACCTAACTATGTGTTTGTTTGTTGTGTTTGTGCTGGAATAGGATTGGGATTCACACTGAGAAACAAAATAACTTCTTCCAAAATATTGTCGTGAATACCACTTCTCAGATAAAACCAATTGTTGTGTGCAAAAATTGCATAACATGTTTAATCATTAATTTTACAATTTAAATGCAATTCAAAAAGCTTAACTGATCGATTGCATGCACTTAAAATTGAATGAGAAGTTAGAACTGAATAAATGAACAAGTTAACCATTTCTAAATGACCAGTTCTAATTCAAGATATTTTACAAATTATTTTCAAAACAACTTATTTAAAAATATCAATTTTGAAATCATTCAAGCTGCACAATCATAAGAAATTACATTTAATTAACCTTAAATAATAATTCTATTTTAATAATCTTTAATAAATTGAATCTTCTATCATCAAATCAAACTTTTAATTTAAATGGATCAACATAATCATTTAATCTAATATTGTAATTAATCATAGTTAAAGTCAATATGTACTAAAAAAATCATTTAACCAATTTAAATGAATCAATCTCAAACATAACCATCATATGAATGACATAATAGAATAACAAGCGACATGATGAGACATACGTCAATCAAACGGGTAATGAATAGACACTCATTCTTTCAAGAACGATGGCTCATAATAGAGGACCAGACACTATCTCCCTTCACCATATTTCCACTGGGTCTTGGCATGCTCAAACTTGACAAAGCAAGTGGAGTCGATGCTTGTCCCTGCAAACTGCATCAAACAACACTGTTAACCATATCAACACATATATCGAAAAACACACCGTGAAGAAGAGTCATAGCGTAGCAGGGTACTCACGAGTGAGTAATGTTACACTGTCTCCTTCACTAGGACTAACATGAATCATAACATAGTAAACATCAAATATATATCATGATAACATCATTAACATGCAAAAACTGAATAAACCATAACACACATGTGTCCATGATAATGTCATCATAAGAACAAAGCCAAATGGTCACAATGTCAAATGTATCATCTACAAAGTATAATATCTAGGTCATAACTAGAGTAATGTAATGCAACATCCAAAGCAACTAAACAACTAAAAAATGGATAAAAACAAACTGAAGCAATAGTATCAACTAGAGGGACACTCCATATCTAGTATGTAGAAGAGGAAAAATGAGCTTCGATTATCCAACATTCATGAAGAAATCATTGAGGGAACTTTGCAAGTTTGCAAGACATTGGAACCAAACCTAAATCCTACATTTGTAATTTGTTTCTACAATAGAAATCATGTGTACTAGTGAAAAAAAGGTAGAAACCTTTTAATGGTGGTTAAATTTTAAGTAACATGGAAAGAAGCATTTATCAAAGAAAAAAACATTCTAGAAGACATAAAAACTGAAGTCAAACTTAATATTCTTCAGTTGACCCTGTGATTAACTCTGATTGTACAATTATCCCACCATTATCTATGAGAAAAATAAGTTTCATTGCAAAAGAATGTTGTAGAGGCAAGTGAAGCCACATGATTGTCAGAAAAAAAGAGAAAAAAATATTCTAAGACAACAATTCAAATAGCCTTCATTTCTGGTTCATTTTAAAATTGCTAAAAAACCCTTTTGTTACCCCTGATTCTCCCTCCCCATACCATGTCCAACACTTGGCTTGATCCCCAAAGTCAACCCAAGGAAGAATTCCACTCCTGATTCTCCCTCCTGATACCATGCCTTCCATGGTTTTTTGGATTGAATATTTTAATCTACTTCTGCATATTTACAACATTGCATTAGCAGATTGCTACAAACACATATCCTCACTACTTGTAAAAATTATAAATGAGGGTATCTTTCGTAAAATAGAAAAATATAATCAATGTAGAGAACATAAAAATTCTCCATACCAAAAGTTCAGTATTAGTGGTAAAAAATCAAAATATTTTATGTAAACCTATTAATTTGAGGCCCAGTAAAGATTCATCTAGTGCATTTGACAAGAACTTATCTGAAACAAATAGATTATATTTTCCATAGACATAAAGAGTGAGTAGGATGATCTTGTTGCATATTTTTGGGGGTCGTTATAAATGAATTTAGAAAGTGTTGCATTTACAATATTTGAAAAACCATAACTAAATATACCATATTAATCTGTGAATTCTTCTTTGCAGCAATGAAACATCATGATAGGAGTGTCCCCTTTGGTAGTAGGAGTACTCGATTGGACATATCTGTAAGAGACCAATCTGGCATAGACATGATTACTACTTACCCCTATAGATAAAAGCCAAAAACCCAAGTAAAAATCACACCAACCAATCAAAAAATTTAGGGAAAATAACATAAACCACAATTTTAGCACAATTTTCTTACATAAGGTATGGTAGCATCAAGTGCATAATTTTAGCACAATTTTCTTACATAAGGCATGGTAGCATCAAGTGCACAATTTTCTTACATCAAGTGGTGTTCAGATCTCCATAAGCTATAATATATATCAATGGTGTTTTTGCATTAAACTCTGCAACAATTTTTAATTCAAAAACTCACACAGTCTAATTCACAAACACTTTCTATAGATGAACTGTTTGATAAAATGCTTTGGTAGACATCTATGAAAAATATGGTAGCATAGACAAGGAAATGAACTGTTTGGGAAAATGCCTTAAAGAAATGTGGTATCATGGAATTCCATAACAAGAAAATACAATTGGAATCTGCTCCTGGTTAATAGTTATTTATCTTATGTAACATTACAGTTTGGGGTTTTTTGATAATGAATGAGTCCAATTTTTATCCAAACTACATGGATTTTGGTCATAATGAACCATTTGATAAAATCATTTGGTAGGCATGTATGAAAAATTTGTAGCATAGACAACGCAGTGAAATGTTTGGAAAATTGCCTCAAAGAAATTTGGTCTCATGGTGGTGGAATGCTATGTGGATTGTCATAGAATTCCATCACCATCAGGCCACATTTCTTTGAGGTATATTTCCAAACATTTTAATACCTTGTCCATGGCTTCTCATGGTGATGGAATGCTATATGGATTGTCATAGCATTCCATCACCATGAGGCCACATTTCTCTGAGGCATTTTCCAAATAGTTCAATGCCTTGTCCATGGCTTGTCATGGAATTTTTTGATTTGTAGGGATTGGAAATGCAACATTGTTAAGAAGCAACAACTCAAAAAAATTGAGATTGATATTAAGCAACTATGAAGTTCTAAAGTTGCATTTTACTGCTTGCACAAATGATTATGCATTATGAATTGTCTATGCTTCCACATTTTGCCTATAAATGATGCAATGATGGGTAATTTGAACCTACTAAATAGAGTGTTTTTGATGAGCTGATTTTAGTATTAAGGATTCTCGGTACTGGTGCCGGACAATGATATATTCATTTATGCTATGATCTGTGACATTTATTTTATTAAAGAAATTTTTTTGGGTGGTTTCTCCAAAAAATTTATTGGTTCTCATGTTTTTTCCTATGGTTTTTTGTTGCAGCGAATCAAAAATGGAGGGAGGTAAAATTTTGGATTAGTTTCTAATGTTTTTATCGTGTGAATGCATCTTTGTCACGAGGTTCCTATGAGAAGGTGGCATTGTTGAAAGCAAGTCATTTGGCTTGTTTTTGCTATCACATTTTGCATCTCCTTCAAAATAAAGTCTATAGGTAGACATGTATGAAAAAGGGGGAAGCATAGCCAAGGAATGTAAACTATTTTACAGAATGCCTAAAGAAATGATTGCAAGATATTCGTAAAATGAAATTTTTGAAACTTTCAAGCAAATAAATTGCCAGTTGTTAAGCCAACTTACACAACCTTTGTTAGCATCATCCCTACCTATTCCAAAGAAAGATATTTTGGAAAAAGGTATGCACAACTATAAAAGCATAAAGGATGAAAAGTTTGTGTTAGATGTAGTTACAAGTGCCCTAGTAGACGTGTATGTAAAATGTAGAAGTATAGACAAGGCAAGTGAATTGTTTGACACAATGTCTCAGAGATGTGGTCTCATAGATTGCAATGGTTGTAGAATATGCACAAAATGGATTTGGTGAAAGGTCATTAGAAATTTTCAAGCTAACGTAATTGGAAGGTGTAAAGCTAGACTTGACAACCTTTGCTAGCAACATCCCTACCTTTGCTAAAATGGGAGTTTAGGAACAGGATATGGCCATCCATCAAAGCATAATGGAAAAATTATTTTTTTAGATGTTACACTTGTAATTTCCCTATTAGAGATGCATGAAAAATGTGGAACCATAAACAGAGGGACGTGATTTGTAAATTCCTCCAAATCAGTGAAACCAGAAAGGCATGAGCTCAACAAAATGCCTCAAGGAAGTATGCTCTCACCTGAATTAGGTCCATGATCTAGTACAAAAGCTTTAACCTTTAATTTTTGCAAGGAATGTTGATAAAATCCATGGGATGACATTAAAGATGAATGGGCCATATATTTTATTGAGCAGAAAGTTATAGAAAATGCTAGTGAAACAAGAAATTTAAACCACGTGAAAAAATGTGCGTGCCAATTAGAGATTTGGGAAAACTAGCACTTGTGGTCTAAATTCTGATTTGATTGTATATGGTTTCTATTTTTTTGAGCAAAACCAAAAAGTAGTGTACCCGTGGGCTTCTCATTTTCACCATTGTTTTTCCCCACTGGAAAAGTACTTGCAAAATTTCTTATGCATTTCCCTTTGTTATGAATAGGAGAAGATTTTTTTAGTAATGACAAATTTGGTAATGTTATTGTTGAATCAGGAGGAGGAGCATAAAAGAATAATCATAATAATCATAGTCATGAAGTGGAAAGCTCTCAAATTTCCCATTACTAAAATATTTCTTCCTATTCATGACAAATGACAATGCATTAGGGGTGGAGAAAGCAATTTAAATCTATAAATTTTACAAATAGTCTCATTTTTTACTTTTTCTTACAAGTATTTTTGAATGTTGTAAGTTGTATTTAATTGTAGTCATATTGGATTATGTATGAACTCGTTCTTTCAGTATAACATTTAAATCTAAATAATGGGTCCTTTGGTAATTCCTTAGTACAATCTTGGTGTTTCAGGTTGACGATAATAAAGCTTATGATCATGAGATTCAAAAGAAATAAGCCACATCTGAAGACATAGGTGACAAGTCTGTTCTAAGTGATATTTATAGGAAAGCTATGAATATTGCTCAACAAAATGTTACTTTTATTTTTTTTATAGCAAAATGAATATTTTCATATCGTTTCATTGGTTGTAGTAGTGATAATTTATTGTGATTTTATTTTCCTTCAAAACAAGTTCAATGAAATCTAAATCTATTTAATCAAGTTATATCATAACTAATATACCTATCATTTCTAATATTTTAATTTTTCCCCTTGAATCAAAAAATAAATATTAAAAGAACCAAGAAAAGTTAAAAGTTACATGATCATAGATATAACATATAGGTATGGATGTAATGTGTTAGTGTTTGTAGCATCGGGAAATATTTTCTCCTAATTAAAAATTAAATAAATGATTCCCAAGGTAGGTTGGCCTTGATTTACAAATGATATTATATATATTTTTTAAGAGGCCGACCTAGAGAAGAAGTCGCTTAGAGTTGTATATATACAAGGTGAAGACCTTTCATTTACACATTAATTTATTCTCAATTCAATTTTCACTTTCAAGAAGAAGTTCACACTTAAGCAGTAGATCACCATCTCCAGTAGCATATCAGATTTCAAGGAGAATTATATTCATTTGTATCAAGGAGAGGTTTCACTATTTATTGTATCAAATTTTCCCTTGAGTAGGGTCTGACTTATAAGAAGATTTCTGCTCTTATTCTTTCTATATATAAGAGAGATATTTTTCTATGTTTTTCTCCCTTGAGGAGGGTTTTGCCAGGGTAATATGCTATGTTATTTGATTAGTGTGTTGCATTTCTTCTTATTTACATTTCTATTTTAAAACTAACATGGTATCAGAGCCAGGTTTAAGCAAGATCATATCTGATTTGTTTAAGTAGTCAAGTCTTCTCCTTATCTAAGGTAGTCTATCAAAGTATCGAAGATGGTAAATGGATTCAAGGTCAAAGATAGGTTTGATGGAGCATCAAATCTCAACTCTTGTAAATTGAAAGTTCTCATTTCCTTAGAAGAAAATGATCTTCTAGATTTTAGGGAAAGTGATGTGCCTGAACCATTTGATGATGCAGATAAAACTGAATGGAAGAAAAATGGCACAAAGGCTAGGAAGATCATGATAGACTCTGTGAAGGATCATCTAGTTCCAATTATCTCCAAGATTAAGTCAGCCAAAGAAATTTTTGAGGCTCTACAAGGATTGTATGAGATCAACAATAACAATAGAGCCCTTGCTTTGAGAAAACAACTCCATAAAAAACAAATGGCTAAAGGAGATTCAGTCATTTCTTTCTTCATGAAGATTTATGATTTGAGAGATCAACTATACACTATTGGAGATATAGTTGAATATAGAGATCTGGTTATGTTGGCACAAAATGGTCTTCCTCAATCTTGGGAGCCCTTTATCCAAAGAATCAATGGGAGATCTAAGTTGGCCAAGTTTGATCATTTTTGAGCTGATTGCATTCAAGAGGAATCCAAATTGGCAACAAGAGGAAATGGGTGAAGCTCTCATAATGAAGAAAATCATGTCCTTTCTACTCTAGCTTCCAGAAGGAAAGGAAGATAAGGGAGAAGAGGCAATTTCAAGAAGAATAGAGATAGAAAATCAGATTCTATTCCAAAACCAAAGAAGAAGAAGGACCTCTCTCATATTCAATGTTTTAGGTGTGACAAGTATGGTCACTATGCTCGAGATTTCATATCAAAACCAAAACAACATGCTTCTATTGTAGATGTTGATGATGTGTCACCTCAAAAGGAATCTAGAGACAACTCAATGGTATTTGTATTCATCTCCACTCTTTCAAGAAATGTTCCAACCAACAGTGAAATTTGGTTGATAGATAGTGGTGCTTCTCATCACATTACAAGATAACGAGAGAATCTTATGGACTTGGTAGAAAGAGAACCCAACTTGCAAGTGATAATCAAAGATGATTCTTGTTATTTCATAAAAGGATTTGGGGGTGCCTCTCTTCATCTAGATTCTAGCATCCCTCTTCATTTGAGTGATGTCTTGTTTGTACCGGGAATCAAAAGAAATATTGTCTCCATTTCAACATTGGAGGAAAAAGGGTACTACGTTGCTTTTTATGAAGGGAAAGTTCTTGCTTGGCCTAAGAAATCTAGTATCAAATCAGCTCATGTGATTGGTGTTCATCAAGAGAGCCTATACAAACTTTCTATTCATCCAATTCAGGCATTATTGCGCAACTCTATCAGTTCGAGCGAGCTATGGAACAAGAGACTTTCTCGGTTACACTTTAGAGCTCTTCCATCTATGGAGAAGGTGGTTACTGGTCTACCAAAGCTCAGTCTGGAGCATGATGGAATTTGTAGAGGATGTGCACTTGGTAAGAATATCAAGAGTCCCTTTCAGAGTAGTGACAGTAGATAAAAGGAAATTTTAGAGATCGTGTTCATTATGATTTATGTGGACCAATTTATGTAGCATCTTTGAGTGGATTTTGGTATTATGTGATTTTCATTGATGATTATTCTAGAAAGACTTGGATTTACTTCTTGAAATATAAGGAGTTTGAAGAAGTACTTTATAGATTCAAAGAATTCAAGGCTCAAGTTGAAAACATGTCTGGGAAAAGGATTAAGGTTTTGAGATTTGAAAATGGAGGAGAATAAACTTATGGAGGCTTTCATAATTTTTGCATCGAGGTAGGGATCAAGAGGGAGTTTTGTGTTCCATACAACCCTCAGCAAAATGGAGTTTCCAAAAGAAAGAATAGATCCATAGTTGAGACATCCAAGGCTATGATTCATGATCAAGATTTACAGAACTTCCTATGGGTAGAAGCTTCCAGAACTGCTATGTATGCTGAAAACATAAGCCCCCATCGAATATTGGGAAACATGACTCTTGAGGAGGCCTTCACAAGCATGAAACTTGAGGTTGGTCATTTAAGAATTTTTGGTTGTCTTGTTTACTTTCATGTGCCCAAGGATAAAAGATCAAAGCTAGAGCCTTCAGGCAAGAAGGGTATATTCATAGGATACAATGAGTCTTCAAAGGCCTATAGGGTATATATTCCAGGGTAGAAATAGATTGAGATCAATAGGGATGTCTCCTTCGAAGAGGAAGTAGCCTTCAAAATATATAAAGGGTCTTTCATGGAGATAAACAGTGAAGAGCAGGAGACTCCTTAGGATATGGACATATCTCCTAATAATACTCCTGACATTTAGAGGGAGTCCAACAAACCGACCGAGTCTATTGATCTAGTTGATCCCATATAACCAATTGATGCACCTAGAGATATTGTCGTAGGTCGAAAGATGCCTTTATGGGCTAGAAAAACTATGCAAGAGGAGGAAAAGTATGCATATCCTCAAGGCACCTTTAGGGAAAGAAAGAAATCACAAAAGTTTCCAGGTTATGTGCCATTGATGAGTCAAATCATTGATTCTGAGCCTTCCAATTTTGAGGAAGCATCCAACCAACAAGTATGGAGAGATGAAATGACACAAGAATATCAGTCTATCATCAAGAATGATGTATGGGATGTTGTTCCAAGACCTGAAGGGAAATCAGTTGTCTTCCAAATGGCTCTACAAAATCAAGAATGCAACTGATGGTAGCATTGAGAAGCACAAGGTGAGATTTTTGGCAAGAGGATTCTCTTAGAAGGAGGGAATATATTATGAGGAGACATTTTTCTCATGTTGCTCAATACACCTCTATCAGAACAATTATTGCTATTGCATCCACTAAAGGCTAGAAGTTGCATCAAATGGATAGAAAGAGTGCATTTCTTAATGGTGTGATTGAAGAAGAATTATACATTGAGCAGCCAGATGGTTTTGTGATTCATGGGAAGGAGTCTCATGTATGCATATTGAAGAAGGCATTGTACAACCTTAAGCAAGCACCTTGAGCATGGTATGAAAGGATTGATAGATATTTGATGAGCTTGGGATTCTCCAAGAATAATGTAGATTCCAATATTTACTTCAAGATAGTTGATGGTGAGGCTTTGATATTGGTTCTTTATGTTGATGATTTTTTTCTCATTGGAGCAGATTATGTCATTGTCAAATGCAAGAAAGAGTTAGCCTCTGAGTTTGAGATGAAGGATCTTGGTCTTATGCATTACTTACTGCAGCTAGAAGTGTCACAAAGACCTAATGAGATTATTCTAAGTCAAGGGAAATACACTATAGAAATTAGGGAAAACTTTAAGAAACCCCCCCCCCCTTTCAGTGAAGGTGTAAAATCTTGGTGAATCCTGTATACTTCCCGATAAAAAATATTAATTTTATTGGCGATTTTTTTCATTTTTCAGGAAAAAAAAAATCCCAATTGGTGAATCTTTTATAATCCCTAGAAGTCTGTGGAAAATCTTGGCGAATTGCAATTTTTTTTAATCAAATAAAATATTTTTCATTGGCGATTAAAACTGTTTTTCAAACCAGATTTTTTTTTCCATTAGTGATTAAAACCTTTTTTCAAAGCAAAAAATATATTTTTCATTGGTGAATTAAAAAGAATCTCAAAATAATAAAAAAATCCAGTGGCGAAATAAATAGATATGCCAATGAAAAATCACAGGGGTTGTTTGATGAATGTTTGATGGATCATTGTAGTTGCATTTCAGAAGTAAATCTCCAAAGCACTAGACTTGCGATTTGAAACCTCTGGAATAACACTAGAATCATTAGATTTCTAGAAATCAATGGTTGAGATTTTATTACCATACAAATGGTTATAAAGTTATGTTTCTCAATGATTGGGCGACCTCGGCGGGATGCACTACTTTCAAAGTGTCAGCTCATTTAATGAATTGTAAGGTGACATTAAGGGATGTCTTCTCAAATGCTTTCAAACACCAAAAAGAGTTGAATTACAAAAGTAAATCTCTGAAGCATTAGACTTGTGAATTGAAACCTCCAAAATAACACTATAACCTTAGATGCAAACATGTGGCAAGATAAACATCGTTCATCACTCATTCTATCTTTTCAATGCCTCGACATTGTACATTTCATTTAATTAAAATTCTCAATCTTTTTGAAGAAAGTGTGGTTGGCGTACTGCTAGTGCTGGCAGTGGCGGCGATTAATGCCATATGTGATATGAACATCCAAAGAAATTTCTTAGAGAACTCATAGCTTTAATGAAACAATATTTGTAATGATTTCATATCATTTAAAATTTGAGTGGCATTGGTGAATCAATGATTTTGACTACTTGTCAACTTGAGGTATAGTTGGCATGTAGTGAGATGTCAATCAAATTAAAAATTTTAATTATATAGGCTGGTAGCGGCATTGGTGGCCCATAAATAGGGATAGTGATTCAGTGAATAGTGGATAGTGCCATAAGGGTTTTTCTTTTCTAGGGTTAATAAGGTATTAAGGATTCATGAAGAAGATGATGTGGTATTGGGGATACTGTAAATTCTCCTGCCTATAGTTATGTAGTTACAGAGTAATCAGTAAAAGATGAATTTCCTTCAAGTTCAAAATGGGTGTAATTGGAAAGAAGTTGATTTGGTTAACCTGACTTCTCAGATAGGTTTTGAACTAGGATGAGGAGCTCTGATGGAGGTAAGTGCTATACTAGTGCATGGAAGCTACGTGCAAAAGATGGGAGCATATTTGCTTCTCCTCTTGTATTTTAACAACTCCCATTTCCCTAGCATGGTTGGCTAGGCAAGCCCCATGCATTTATTTTCAAAAACATTTGTATTACATCTTCTATATGACTCTGGTTCTTGAAGGGGATAAGTACATTTTGTATCTTCATGGATCTCATTGCCCCAAGATTGATTAGAACCCCCTTTCCCCAACATGGTTGGAAAATCCACCAGCAAAAGCTTGGAATCATGCATTTATTTTTAGAGCCACATTTGTATTACGTTGTCACCAGCAGAAGCTTGGAATCATGCATTTATTTTTAGAGTTACATTTGTAGTAAGTTTTCAGTAGCAGAAGCTTGGAAATTGGAATCAATTTGTAATCCATTGTAACGAGCAACAACTTGGAATAAATTATTAAATTTTGTCTATGTAAAGTACTAAAGTGACACACTGACATATATTATTTATACAAAATAGGAGCTTGCCTGATCTACAACTACTTGTCTATAAAAAGATATGTAATAATGTGACATTGAAATCCAATTTCAATAAAATAAATGGTTGTGTTGTGTTACTCTTCGTTATTCATTTACACTTAGAGTAAAGAATTGTTTTCTGAGTTTGGAACTTTAGTGTCTATTAATATATTCAAATCAGTTTTTTAATTTTGAGAAACTAAGTAATATACTTTATGCAATATGCACTTGATAATTCATGGTTATATCAGGCCATTGGGGGAATGCAATCATTCGTTCCACTGATGTTTATGTGTTACATCGATGTGCTTACTTTTGTTGACTCTATCGGTATATCGAGGATTGTACCTTATGAGTCTTCGCCTTCGGGCCATCGACAAGGCTATGATGGGGGTTCCACTGATAAAGCATTTTTAGGCTGATGCCTATGGTATTGATTTTTGTTAGGAATGGGGGAAGGACTACGAGTACGAGATTTTAAATCTATTTATGGATGCAATGTAATTATGTAGGCTATAAATATAATATGGATCTTGTCACACAAATTTCTATGATTTGCATTATGTAGGCTATAATAAGTCCTTTGCAATGTTAAGTTACCGGCCCCTTCGCCTTGATGCCAATCCTAGCACGCAAAATTTTAAAACAACTTGAAACACATGTGTCATGTTTATTTTTTTAAGTTAATTTCATAAATTACTCAAGTTTCAACCGTTTGATGAACATTTGATGTATGGTTGTAGTTGCATTCCATAATGAAATGCACAGAGCGATGGGCTTGCCAACTTAAACCTCCGGAATCACCCTATAACCATTAGATTTAGAAAGATCAAAGGTTAAGATTAAGAATTTGTAACTTGTAGAACTAAGATGTTTCATTCACTTTAATGTTCCAATTTTGAGAAACAAAGCATTTAAAGCACTTTGTACTGCTAAGTGTCAATTGTCAAGTGATTACTGATTTTTTTTTAAGTGAGAGGGTCAGCACACGATGAGATTTTTTCAAGTCCTTTGCAGTTTACAACGTTAATTTACTGACCCCTTGGCCTTGATGCCAGTCCTAGTGCAAAAAAGTTTAAAGAAACTTTAAAACACACGTGTCATGTTTTTTTAAAAATTTAATATCATAAATTACTCAAGTTTCAACCGTTGGATGAACATTTGATGTATGGTTGTAGTTGCATTCCGCAATGAAATGCATAGAGCGATGGGCTTGCCAACTCAAACCTCTGGAATCACCCTATAACCGTTAGATTTAGAAAGATCAATGGTTAAGATTAAAAATTTTGTAACTTGTAGACCTAAGACATTTCATTCACTTTAATGTTCCAATTTCGAGAAACAAAGCATTTAAAGAACTTTGTACTGCTAAGTGTCAACTGTCAAGTGATTAATGCTTTTTTTTAAGTGAGAGGGTCAACACATGGTGAGATTTTTTCAAGTCTTTTGTAGTTTGCATCATTAATTTACTGACCCCTTGGCCTTGATACCAATCCTAGTGCACAAAAGTTTAAAACAACTTTAAAACACGTGTCATGTTTTTTTTAAAGTTAATATCATAAATTACTCAAGTTTCAACTGTTGGATGAACATTTGATGTATGGTTGTAGTTGCATTCTGTAATGAAATGCACAAAGCGATGGGATTCCCAACTTAAACCTCCGGAATCACCCTATAACCATTACATTTAGAAAGATCAACAATTAAGAATTTGCAACTTGTAGTCTTGTAGACCTAAGACGTGTCATTCACTTTAATGTTCCAATTACGAGAAAAAAAGCATTTAAAACACGTTGCACTTTGAAATTGTACAGTGTTTTTTAAAGTCTTCACTCTTCAGATTGCTCATTGCAGTGCACCACCCTGTTTTGGATTCCACAGTTCCACTTCCAACAACGCCATTCTAGTTTTCAAGAGTCGGGACTCACAATGTGGGTAAGTGAAAGAATTCTTGTGGCTATGTTTCATCGTTTGAAATTTCTTAAAATCTTATTTTGTCAAAGTCTGAAGTTTGGGTTTAGAGACTTAAGAATTCATTAAAATTAAGGAGGAATAATAGGTATTAGGGAATTCAAATTTCACAACTTCACATTTGTATAAGCATGTCTACCACCAGTACCACTAGATAAATGTTCGATAAAAAAATACATTATGTAGAATTGCTTAAAACCCCAAGTTTCACTGATGGGTACCATGATATTTATGATCTTGAAATCTATGGTAGGCGTACCTCAGAACTTAGATTTTCATCTTAGAATAAGGCTACAAAGAAAACACAAGATTTAGTTAATAGTATCAGTGCACCATGGGTAACAGGATTAGGGCGCATGATGTTACATGAAGTTTTCCCTTGCCCAAAATTTATCATGGTCTATGCCAAAAATTATGATGATAAGAAAAGAGAAATTGTTAATAAAGATAACCAAGTAGAATTGTTATCCATTAATGCAGAAGAACTTGGAAAAATGTTGGGGTTTACAACCGAATAATTTAGAAATGACCACATTGACCTAGAAAAGCTTGCTGGTGATTATGAAGCAATAGAAGAAAGGCAGAAAAATAATTTCTCAAATAAAATAGTTCAGGATAGAAACAAATTGAAAGGTGATCATAAGACTCCTTATAATTTGGATATTTTAAAACCATCGGTTCGGGATACTATTTCCATGCTAGCATTTTTCCTCAGTGTGGATAGCAATTTGGAAGTGGGTGCAAGCCTCCTTGAAATGGTATATAATATCCATTACGGTGATGAACATGTCAAATATAACTATATTCAACACATTGTAGAATCCATGCAGAAAAATTTTTTAATGATTAAGGAAGGTTCCACCAAGACATTTAGGTTCACAACCTACTTGTGCTATCTTTTTCTATTCAAATTTAGTGGAATATTTCTTACCAACAAGCTTCAGATTCAGCCCTATAGTAATGTAGAGGAAAAGAAAATGGCTTCAGTATATGAATGGACCACTAAGATAAGGATGCATGATTCTCAAAGGAACTATAGTCGTTTTGTAGACTACTTTTTGGCTCCATTGCATCAAGCAATTGCAAATACTCCAATGCCTAGATTGCCTATGTCTTGTAGAATATGCATGCAACTAGGAAAAGAAATACAATTGGCTGATTGGTACTTAATGGAAGAATATACTATGCTAAGATTTTATGGATCAAGAGTATAGCCATACAAACTTCCAATACATGTGACAGAAAGGGTTTTTTCATCGGAATATGTAAGGCAGGTGCAGAGTGCTGATAAACTACACTTTCTTAGTCAGCAAAAGAAGACCTTATTTCCTTCTTTACCTTTTTCATGTGTAGGGTTCACATTCGAGAGAAAAGCATTTAGTGTGGCACATAATATTTTGAATTTTTTTTATTTTGATGCTATCTGTCACTGGCAATATGATCCATGTGACATCATTAAATCAATGATTGTGGCCAATAGGAATTTTGCAAGTAGAATTAAACACCAAAGTAAACCCTTGCTTGAAAACTTGAGAAACAAGGATTCTTGGGATGAGGTCAAAATAGCAAGGGAGAAAAGTGTTGCTGAGAATGGTATTTCTTTTGAACAATTGTCAGTAGAAATTATGGAATTGCACCGAAAGACAATCAAGACATACAATAATTTTTATGAAAAAGTGATAAAAAATCTAGTAGAGTAAAAATTTCAGGTTCTCTAGAGAAGGAAGTTACAAATGAAAATTGGTCACGATAAAAAATTACTGCCTTTTGGTCTATGAGGAAAGACCTAGGTGATCTAAGAGCTCTTGCAGAGTATGGAGCTAATGAAGAAGATAAAGAGTTTAGCAAATTTTGGAATATAGAGCATCCTAATGAATGTGGAAACAAAGGAAGTGATTATGAATCTAATGATGATAGTGAAGAAGAAGAACAAAGCCATGCCAATTACAAACCTAGTTTAAGTGAGGCTGCAAAAGAAGCATATGCTTCAACATATACTTCAGGAGCAACCATACTTGAAAAAGTTGGTTATGAAGGTGGTCCTTTGGGGTCCAAAGACTCCAAAAGACAAGGCCTTTGGATGGTAACATATGTTGAGCATAGAAAACCAGTTGATAAATGTGGCCTTGGGCTTGGAGGTAAAAAAGTAGACCAAGGGAATACAATTAAAACTCAATTTGTTAGAGCTTCTAATCCTCATCCTCATGGTTAGATACAATCACAACTAGGACATGCCCTTAGTGGATAGTTTAGTGCAACTGGGAGTGCCATTGGTGGTGATGGTATGGGTAGTAGTACCAATAGTGGTCAACATGTGCTACAAAAACAAATTACACACAAGAGGAAAAGAATACAAGATACCACAGAAATACCAGGTGATCAACACAATCAAAAGAGGCAAAATATTTTGACAGGTCCAAGTCACACTATCAGTGGATCCACCACAAAGGAGTTATTTCCAGGCACTCCCCCAATTCCAGTTAGTGTGGCTGCGACATCATTAGGAACTACAAGTACTCCTATTCCTTCGCCATTCAAACATTCCATTGTTCCTGCCTCCCCAAGTTATGATTTCATTGAAGAGTTTAAAAAGAAATTAGACTTGAATAAAAAAGAAAAGAAGCAACTGATGGAGAGTGCGCGTGTTGTAACTTAAGAGCCTGTAACAACCATGGTATTACCCACATTTGACATGAATAAAGAAATCATGGAGTACACAATTGTTGTTCCTACAGTTCAAAACAAACCAACAAATCAGATGGATCGATCTGAATACCAGGTAACCAATTTTCAATTGGATTTTTCTGGCCTAAAAAATACTGAGAAAATTAATGTATCAAAGAAGAACAATGAATTGGTATACACATCATTGCTAAAGAAAGATAGAGAGAAGAAAAGGTTGAAAACCCAAATAGAAAAGTTACAGGTAGACCTAGCAAGTGAGAAAGCAAAGAGGAAAGAAACATATAACAAGAGCAATGAATTAGAAAAAAGAATAATAAAATCTGCATCTACATCAACAAGCAAAGAGGATAAACCAAATGAGAGAGAAGTGAATGACCTGAAGTGAAGGCTAGATGAGAGCAACAAGAAATATGATGAGCAAAAACCCACTTCAGAAAAATTAAGACTAAGCATTGCGAATGGAAATGCACAATGAGAACAAAAATTGGAGAAATAGAAAAAAACAAATGAAAGATTGGAGACAGATCTGACGGAAGCAAAAGAAGAAATTACGTCTTCTCAAAATAAGTTATCTGCATTTTGTAGAGATATAGTGAGGTATATGAAATAAAAGATCTGGGATGAAATAATGCAGAGGTTTGATCATTTGTGTGACATTTTTCAATTGATTGATGCTATCAGACAACATTATAAGAGTCTCAACAAATATTTAGTGGACAACAAAAACATGCTGGAATTAGAGAAATCTGCAAATCAAGTTCTACAAATAGTCTACAAATCTAGTGACAATGATTTGAAATCAAAAGGGATTACTAATCGGATTGAAACCTCAATGAAGTTGTCATCTATCATTGAAAAGTGTTCGAGAATGCATGGAACAAAGGAATATTTGCATTTGGTTGCAAACAAGATGAAGGTGGTGGATGAAAAGGTAAGGAACTTCACAGAGCTTGGTTTTCTAGAGGCTTTTGACACAAATGAGCGATTAATTGGAAATGATGGTTTCAGAAAGAAGATGAAAGTTGCAAGGAAGATTGATTTGGACGAGTTTCCTCTAAACCCAGATGTGAACTATTTGGATTCCATCAGAAAATTGATAACCTTGGATGCAAAATTGAATGAAGAATTCAAGACAAGTTCCACTTCCAATTACAATCATGAAATGTCAATAAAACTTCAAGTCAAACAACATCACTTAGAACAAATGGAAATTCCACCACCTGAAGAGTGGAAGTTGCTAGAAAAGGTGATACAGTGACTTGATTTTTAATTTTCAATCTTTGATAATATGCGTTTCCAAGTTCCAACTCAGCTCTATGCAGACTTGTCTTTGGGCATTAGAAAAATTTTGCATTGCCAATGCCAATATGTACTCCTTCATGTGAAAATCAATTAAAAAGCTCAAATTCAAACTTCAGTAATGTGATGATGTTCAATTATCTGTATTACTTATTTTATCATTAGAACTATAAGGTGATGAATTGATAGCTCATTATATTTACTTCTTGGTAGAGCTTCCAAGTTATGGATGTTGAACTGTTAGCTCATTATATTTACTTCTTGGTAGAGCTTCTAAGTTATGGATGTTGAACTATTAGCTTCTATTATGTTTTGACTAAAAATCCTGATCAGTATCCACCAACTTACACCTCACCCACATCCCACATACTGCAAAAATACACTATATTTGATTTTATGATTAGCAAAAATTGCAGAGATTTGTGTGAAAAGATCCATTTTGTGGCCCACATTACTACTTGATCAATGATCATGTCCATAAATAAATCTAAAACCCCATAGTCATAGCCCCTATTCCTGAAGAATTCAAATTCAATGTACTAACAAATTAAATATACTTCCACACACTCAATTTGAATAACATAAACAACCACTTTGGAGACAACCAAATAAGTTAATAACTTATAAGCATATGAATCCACAACAGTTGAACACTCGAAAGAAAATCAATAATTATGTGTAACCTTCTCCATTGTATTGATCTTCAAAGTTCAAATGATATGCATTATAAAAATAGTTTATGATATGAGATGGATGGGCGAATTGGTACAATCTATTATCTATCTTCTTACTAGTTTCTACTCTAAAGTCTAATTAAAAATGATGTGATGATCCATTGATCTCCTATTCGGGTCTTGATCTCTCTTATATATGAGAGGAAACAAGCTACAAACTTCTTACAAAAATTCATGACATTTGACAACTAAACATAACTAAAATTAGAAATAAAACAATGTTGTAGGTGAATGAACTGATCCATTAATCTCCAAGAAGAAGCCCATGACCACCTAAGATCTGTTCAAGGCTTTTAATCCATGATACGGTGCTCATCATGATGTGGGCTAGCATTCTTACTCTAAATATGATGGTTGTCTCGTTGGATTTGATTTTGACACATCTACAGTTTGGCTAATAAATAGATTGACTGCAGAGAGGTGATGGATGTACTCCTGTTCAACATAGGTGTCCATGTTAGAGATCGCCTCTTTCATATCATATTCCATAGACATTATTTTTTCAATTTTCTTATGAGTGTTTTGTAAAACCATATCCTCGTCATTTATTTCTTGCAACACAACAGTTAGAATCCCAACAAGCTCTTCCTTCCAATCATCATATTCTCATGGATTTCCAATGCCATTATGAAGTGTCGGGAGTGGGACTGAATCAAAGCAGACAAAATATTCTCTAATCTTGTTATGATATCCATTATGTGATTCTACTAGCTTGTTATATGCCAAAAATATTTGTCCTTTCATGACATTCTTATCTACGAGCTCCTTTTTTTCTCAATCATTCTAGGCTGCAATCGTTCATTCTCCACCAATGCAATGCATGTTTGTTTGAATACTTTCCAATATTCATTAGCACATTTCATGAGATAGATGGGTGAATTGGTGCAATCTATTATCTATCTTCTTACTATTTTCTACTCTAAAGTCTAATTAAAAATGATGTGATGATCCATTGATCTCTTATTCAGGTCTTGATCTCTCTTATATATGAGAGGAAACAAGCTACAAACCCCTTACAAAAATTCATGATGTTTGACAGCTAAAAATAACTCAAATTATAAATAAAACAATGTCGTAGTTGAATGCACCTATCCGTTAATCTCCAAGAAGAAGCCTGTGACCACCTAAGATCTATTCAAGGCTTCTACTCCATGATAGGGTGCTCATCATGCTGTCGGCTGGCATTCTTACTCTGAATCTGATGGTTGTCCCATTGGATTTGATTTTGACACATCTACAGTTTGGCTAATAAACAAATTGATTGCAGAGAGGTGATGGATGTACTCCTGTTTAGCATAGGTGTCCACGTCAGAGATCGCCTCTTTCATATCATATTCTATAGACATTATTTTTTCGAGTTGCTTATGAGTGTTTTGTAAAACCATATCCTCGTCATTTATTTCTTGCAATGTAGCAGTTAGAAGCCCAACAAGCTCTTCCTTCCAATCATCATATTCCCGCAGATTTCCAATGCCATTATGAAGTGTCAGGAGTGGGACTGAATCAAAGCAGTCAAAATATTCCCTAAACCTATTATGATATCCATTATGTGATTCTACCAGCTTGTTATATGCCAGCAATATTTGTCCTTTCATGACATTCTTATCTACGAGCTCCTTTTTTTTCTCCATCATTCTAGGCTGCAATCGTTCATTCTCCACCAATGCAATGTGTGTCTGTTTGAATACTTTCCAATATTCATTAGCACATTTCATCATTTTGTTGAATCTTTCTTTTATCATTTTAGATACAGTGTTATATTTGATGGTTTTCACTTCTTTCTCCAATTCTTTGCATTTGCCCTGGGATTTCAAATGGGAATTCTTCCAGTAGGCTGCTACAGCCAATGCATCAAACACTCTCTTATCTTTTTCAAGCCATGGGGAGTACAACTCTGATGTGGAGGAGGAAGATGTTCTTTCTCTCTGATTTGCTAGCTCCTTCTTTAGTTTGTCATTTTCCTTAATCAGTTTTTTGATTTGTGCTTTGGTAAATTTTGCCACATTTATGTTCAATTATGTTGTCTCCATAGGGTTGGTATCCACTACTCGTTGAACCAAGAGATGACCAAACACTTGGTTTGGATTACTAATTATAGAAGTTCTTTTATCATGGGGATATAGTGACCAAATAAGCAAGGTGGCTTCGTCTAGGTTGTACCTAGATCCTAAATACATTTTATCAATTGCTTCTTCTGTTAAGTTCATTGTCTTATCCCCTCTTTTTCGGAAGCTATCAAATACAATTGAAGAGCTAATATCCCACCCTAGCAGGAGCAACGCTCCAGCTTCTTGAAGAAATTCCCTTCCTCTTTCAGGAGTGATGGACTCCATTTCCTTTTCTACCTCCCTTTTCAATTCCTCCAGAACAGTTGCCTCATGTTCAGGAGTGATATCCTGTATCTGTTGTCTCATTTTTCTGCCTTTATATTCATAAACAAATTATTTAAATTCATATTATTTAACAAAATCACTATAAAAAATAAACTGTTGTCCAACCCTGACCCTCACATCATCAGATAGTTCATTTGATGCCTCAAATCTTACAATATTTTACTCTTGAGGTGGCTCGTACTGTGCAATCACAGGAGCACTGATTTGTTTGACCTACTCACCCTCTTCATCACCCTACTCTTCTTCACTTATATCAGTATCTATAGAAAAAAAATACCTCAGGAGTAGGCTGTGAAGGTATGTAATCCAAGGGCTCTATGTCTTCAGATTGTACTCCTGAATAGGTTGCATGAGGTGCATCAAAAACAACTAGGGGAACATCCTTTACCAGTTCATTGACATGAGCGATGAGTTGCTCAATTCTTGTTAAAGGATCCTATATCTCACCAAATACCTTTGAATAAGATGGGATATTTTTTCTCTTCCATTCCTCTGCAAGCATAATATTGTTATAGGTTGCCATTCTTTCCTTGGTGGAAGCCTCATCATGGTTTCTTATGAAATATTTGATTAAGAACAAATGTTCATACCCTGATAGCCCCTGCGATAATATTGCCTTGTGAATAAACCCTTCTGCATCAAATTTTTTCCTTACATCACCTAGAGGTAGGTTGTATTGTGCTAATTTACAATAAATTTCTCCATATCCTTCATTGGAAACCACTGTAAAGTCTCCAAAACATAAGGTGCTAGGCATAATTGATTGTTTGCTATGTCCTTTAAGGTATTTGGAATCAGATTTTTCTAATTGCCTCACAATTTCTAAATAAGAAATTTGTTCAAGAACTACTCATGGCATCAAGTGTGGAGCCCCTTCGAACCCATAAACCCTTATCACTATACAATCAAGGAAAGAACACCAGTCTCCCTAGTTATTATTCACTTTATTTCTCCGATCATTTTCCTTTGGTCTTAGAATTCTTTGTACTTCTAGGGATAGGTTATAATTGCATGGATACCCCAAAAACTTCATCAATGGTTTTACAAAAAAATCTTCAAAATAAAGATATTGAGACCTACCAAATCGGTTGTCCCACAATGAAGTCCACATTTGTATAGGTTTAAAATCTCCATTTTCATTTGTATCTTTTATCCTTAATTCTTCACTCCAAACCCCTCTGGCTTGTCCCTCATACAATAGAAAATGCATAAGCAAAGAATAGTGTTCAAAATTAATATTATTACTATTATTTTTAATGTTTTCAAGCCCTCGATGTAGGGCGTTGGCCAAGTAGCTAGCATAATCAAATGGCTTGGAATCCTTTCTCTGTATGTCCATAGCTAAGACCATTGGGGCAATCGACATGAGAGGCAGAACCTCTACTCCCAAAACCTGACCAGCTGAATAATAGGTGTATCGGAAATACTCTTCGAACAAATCTTCATGGAAAAGAGGATTTTCACTGCTAGAGAACCTCCTGATTTGGCCTCCTTCATCCTTGGGCCTATGTAAAGGTAATTTCCATCTCTTATAGCTGATATCCATGTGGTGATACTCTGTGAAGAGATCTTTGACCATGAATGATAAATTCAGTGAACACTCTAACTGAAATACATTAGAAATGAGATCCCTAGAAATAACAAGCATGTCACCCCCGCCATGTGACTGAATAGTTCTTTTCTTGTGGTCATATATGATAGCAAGAGCTTTAATTAGCTCTGTGCTCATAAACACATTGGGCACCACAAGTCTTCCCAGGTTCAACCTCCATGGATTGCAAACTGGTTGAAACCTAAATTGTTTTCTATAATGGTAAATGAAGAGGTCATACCCTCGTTGCGGTGTCCAAATTTCCCCTAAGCCCTTATGTTTGTACCATAGTCGATCCATGGAAGGATTCATTTGAGCACTCCTCTTGGGTCTCATCCCCGACCTAGGGCATTGATCTATCAAGTCTTCATTTAGGAGTCTCTTAGGCTTTTCGGTTTTCTATTTTTTAGCTTTGGGTTTGTCTGTACTCTCTTCCACTATTTAAATATTAAGCTTTTGATGAAAATAACTTCTCATCTAGGTCTAAAGTACTTACATGAGTCTCGCCAAGTCGCCTCCATAGTCCACCGATCTTTGCTACGTCAGAACTCCAAGTTTTTGCCTTTCTGCTTCTTCCCTAAGTGAAATCTTCAAAGATTTTGTAACAACTATGCGATCAAATTGTGATATAATTCACTTCAATTCTGGTTCATAAATGTACCGTAGCACGATGCCCCAGGAGGTCACATCAATCTTTCATTGATAGCCACCCTCTCCATCGATGGAATGCCAGATAATGTTTCCCCGATGCACCATAGTTCCCTTGATATAATTTTTGCATTTGATAATTCATGCCCATGGACCATGGTTATAATTCATGGTTACTTTTGTTGACAACTTGACTCTATCGGTATATCAGGAGAGAACCTTAGGAGTCAGCCCAATAGAGTATTGTTACACCGATACTAGGTTGTGAGCTATTTTCATTAGGCCATCAACGAGACTGTGATGGGGGTTCTGCTAATGAAGCATTGTTAGGCCAATGGTATTGAATTTTGTTAGGAATGGGGGAAGGACTAAGGACTACGTCACTATGGAATTTCAAATTTTTTTATGGATGCAATGTGAATGGAGGCTATAATATGGATCTTGTCACACAAATTTCTACAATTTGCATTGTTCATAAAATCAAAGTGTGGTATATTTTTGTGATTATTGATAAAATTCGATAATTCATTCCCATGGTCATAATTCATGGTTACTTTTGTTGACAACTTGACTCTATCGGTATATCGGGAGAGAACCTTAGGAGTCAACTCGATAGAGTATTGTTACATCGATACTATGTTGTGAGATATTTTCATCAGTCCATCAGTGGGACTATGATGGGGGTTTTGCTGATGAAGCATTGCTAGGCCGATGTTATTGAATTTTGTTAGGAATGGGGGAAGGACTACGTCACTATGAAATTTCAAATTTGTTTATGGATGCAATGTATGCTAAAATATGGATCTTGTCACATAAATTTCTACAATTTGCCTTGTTCATAATTTATGAATCATAAAATCAAAGTGTCATTTATTTTTGTGATTATTGATATGTGGAAGATAAGTGGGGTGGACTCGGTGGAGGCTAGTTTCTTTGTAAAGAAAAATTAAATTTCCTTTTAAGAGATCAAATTTAAATTTTAATATCACAATTTCATGGATGATGGATTACTATATAGTTTATAAAATATTATCAACTACAATTTGACTTTGGCATATGATTCACGAAGTGAAATATAGTATAAAATATCATGGAGTGCAATATAAAATAAAATATCCTAAACTTGAAGTGCAATGATTCACAATTTATTTGAATACAATATAAAAAATCATCAACTACAGTTTGGAATATGATTCATGCAGTGCTTGAGTGCAATATAAAATAAGATATCATGAAGTGTAATGATTCACAATTTCAATGTTCATTGAATACAATATAAAATATCATCAACTACAGTTTGGACTTTGGAACAATGAAAACTGATTCATGAAGTGCAGTAAAATACCTAAAACCTGCTAATTCTCTTCCATTTCCCAAATGGAGTTAGGGTCCTCAAACCGATGCTCATCTTGAGATAAAGTAAAAGAGTCATCTTGATCGTAAGTCTGCTCTACACTTTCTTCGGCCTATGTCTCAAATTCAACATTCATTGTGTGATTTGTGTCAATTTCAATATCGTTGTCATCTGTCCCAGGCCCACTGCCACTACCACTACAACCAGTACCGGCGGCTCTTGGAATTGGAGAGCCTGTGTTGCACAACCCTATCCCTCTTCTTTCACATGTGGACCTCCAGATTGTGAGTGCCCTTTCAAAAGGAAATTTGTTGACATTATACGCAGTTCCTTTCATCCTCAAGTAATTTTCCAAATTCTTGTCCAGTTTGTTTCTTAAATTTGATTTCAAAAACCTCAATGTACTGAAAACTCTCTCATCCTCCACCAACCCCAATATCATTGTTTGACATAAATCAACAAGTTTGAAATATTTTGACATTGAACCATGCAATATTTCACTCTGACTTAAGCTTGTCCAAACCTTTTTTATTGATCTCGATTCAAAGGCCTTCTCCTTGCCCATGGTTTTATACTGGTCCCTCATAGCTATTGCAAAACAATGACATTGCTTTCTAAGCTTATTTTCATTTAAAATTCCTTCTATTGTCTGCTCATTGTATGTTACCTTTTTCAAAAACTATTCGATCAAGATTTTTACTTGATCATGAAAATATTTCGAGTTATCTCAACTTAACCAAAATTGAGGATACACAATACCCATGGCTTCAAGTATTTCATGTCGAGGGAATCTTTCACGAATTTGTGAGGAAATAGATTTTGCAATTTCCTTCAAATTATCACTAACAGATTTAACAATGTCGTTAAAATCTTCCTCGTTAATAGGCACTTCTCTTCTAGAGCACCTAGCTATCTTACAATGGTACATTGGTATCTCATATCCACGTACACAGATACATAAGTGCCCGCTTGCATTAAACTATAAGTAATTATCAGGATTATTCAAATCAATAATTTTCCGCCACATCAAATAATTTGCACCTTCTTGTGTTCAATCTAGATATAGATGATCGAGGGCCAAGCATGTAAGTTTACATAGATTGACATATTCATAAATATACATAGTTCTTTCTTGGGCTTTCTTCACAAGATTGTTCATCTCATCCAGCATGGGGAGAAGACTAGCCAAAGTCAAGAGTGTCTCTATATTGCTTAACCTATGTAAGAGGTCAGGAGCTTTGTCTACTGTGCTACGATGCTCGTACATCACTCCAATCAAGGATTGGTATTTTGAAAGAACTCGTTGTGCTTGTCAATGTAGGAAGATCCATCTGGAATCGACATCCTTGAGAAGCTTGTTTCTAGGTGTTATTACCTCAACAAAATGTTGAAATTCAAGGAAACATTTGGGACTTCGACAGAAGTATGTGTGGATCTCACGAACTAGATTTTCAACTTTTGATACTGTAGGAAACTTGCTTACAATTTTGAATGCTAAATTCATTTTGTGGGCCATGTAGTGAATGCCAAGAATGTATGGTGCACAAGTAGTTTGTAACTTTGTGCAAAGACGCTCCTTTGACCTTGCATCACTGCAGCTCCATTATCTCCTACACACACAAGCTTATTGGAAATTGTTAACTCATCCATACCTGCAATTTCATTCAAAGATTTCTTGACTAGTTCAAATAGATTTTGCGATGTTGAACTGTCCTTCATTTTATGAACACAAAGAAGATGAGCTTGGTGAACATGTTGTTCTACAGTATACAAATGCATACAAACCCAAGAAGTATTGTCTACCATAGTAAATTCATCTAAAGATAATGCAATGGAATTTGACTCTTTTAATTTCTCCTTTAAATCTTTCTTTTCCACTATAGTAAGATAGTTCACCCATTCCCATCCAGCGGTTATTGACTAATGTGAGAAGGGAAAGTGGGGAACACTCAAATAAGATAATAAATCAAAATATTCTGGGTATTCTGTCATAGGACACCCCCTGGATAAAATATGAAAAACAACACTCATCTGGATAGTTTTTGACAAATTTTCTACTGCCATGGCTTTTCCAAAATGAGCCTCAAGTGTACCTTCACATTTTTGAATCTTCGATATTCTATGGTTATGCTCTCCATAATCTGTGGCATACTTAACATGAAGACATTATTCCTTTGATTTCCATCGTACGACTGATTGTTCCTTTCCATCTATGATTTGTTTTTCATAAACTTTACCGATATATAGTGTCAAGCTTTAGCTTCATCGTCTTGTCTCTTCCACATTTCCAACTAAAAATCTTACATTTGACCTATGTTGCCCTTTCACTATTGTTTTCGTTTGATACCCTCGTTGGTTCAAGGAATGGGTACTTCGACAAACAACCAATATGAAAATTCCTTTTCATTTCCCACTCGTGCCCCAATTTTGATTTGCCTTTTCTTTTCTTGCTACCAACGTCATCCTCATCCAAGTCAATTATCTCATTTTGGCTATCCAGGGTATCCCTTGAAACATCTTCTATGGTATTGCCATCCTCATTTGATACATTTTGATTTAACACAATGACAACCTCACCTTGACCTTCCTGTGGCAGTGAGGTATTGTCAATGCCATCTTCAATAATATTTGGTGGAAGAGTTGATGGTGTAGCTCCACCTTGATCTGATGGATTAGAAGCTTTGCTAATTCCAAAGTAAGATTGTATGGTACCTCCACGTTTTGGGTGTTTTGATGGCCTCCTAGTCTCTTCATTACCCTCAGGAGTCTTACCCTTGTTGCTCACCATATTGATATCTCACTTTGAATAAAAGCTAGAAAAAAATGTCTTCTTGTTTAAGAAGGACAGATCGACAGAGAATATAGAACCCATTCCCTACTCAAAATCATGTTTAAGACTAAAGCAAGAATGGAAAATAGATAAAGAAATCTTATTATTATAACTAATAACTAATAACAGTATGAAGAAATGATCACTCACCTTTGAGTCTATGTTTTTGGGTTTCGCTGACTTCTCAATCGAGAAGTAGAACTGTAGAACTGAACAAAATGTGTAAGAACAAATAACAGTTTCAATTGTATCTATATCAATCCATATTTGGTGAATTCCGTGGGATTTTTAAATGGTATGTTAAAAATTTGGCGAATCCTGCATGCTTATACAACAATACCTTTTAATTTTCAAGGTGAAATGTGTCCTCAAATGTAATTATTTTTAAATATTATTGGTGAAATAGGTCCTCATAAGCAACTATTTATAAATTTTAATTGGCAAAATGGGTCTTCACAAGAAACTATTTGTAAATTTTAATTGGCGAAATGGGTCCTCATATAATGTTGTTTTAATAGTATTGGCGAATATGTTGGTGTTTTATGATATGCTCCCGGGGATTCCAGGTGAAAATATTAATCAGTCCATTGGAAAGGCATAGTCTGTTATGGAAAATTTATTGCCTAAACATGCCTCGTAAAAAAAACCACTGGCGAATGGACATGCATTGGACCGATAGTTCATGAAATCCGGGTGATTTGAACACCCTGCTGGAGATAAATTCACCAATTCCGATTTGCCCGATTCCTAGAATTCACCAATTGGCAAAGATTCGCCACTAAAGTTTTCCCTGATAGAAATCTTGAAGATATTTGGGATGATGGATTGGAAATCCATGTATACACCTATGGAGACAAATTTGAAGAAGTTGAGTGACTCAGCAACTGATTCAGATTTGGTAGATCCCACCATGTATAGACAATTGATTGGATCATTAATGTATCTAGTCAACACTAGACCAAACATTTGTTATGCTATGAGTGCTCTCAGTCAATTCATGTATGATCCAAGACAAATACATCTAGTTGCTGCAAAGCATATTTTGAGATAATTGCATGGCACTATGGGATATGGCTTGAGATATACTTCCTGTGAAGATCTAAAGTTACAAGGCTATACTGATTTTGATTTGGCTAGGAGTTTAACTAATAGAAAGAGCACCTCTGGATGTTGCTTCAGTTTGGGGTCTACCATGATTTCTTGGTGTAATAGGAAGCATATATCTATGGCACTAAGCACTGTAGAGGCTAACTATATTGCAACATGTGTGGCAACTCGAGAATTAGTGTGGCTTTGGAAGCTCCTTGCAGGATTGTTTGGTCAAACATTGGAGCCAACTATGATTCATTGTGATAATCAAAGCTATGTGAATATCTCAGTAAATCTAGTGTTTCATGATAGGACAAAGCATGTGGAGATCAAGTATCATTACATTAGAAATATGGTGTTGAGGAAAGAAATTCAACTCAAGTACATTTGCACTCATGATCAGACGACTAATATTCTCACCAAGCCTCTTTCCAGAGTGAAATTTTCATATTTCCGAGACAAGCTTGGGGTAGTGGAGAATGTCACCCTTGCTAAGAGGGAGACTCAACATTAGTGAGCCTTGCTATAATTCATATTTTCCTAAGATAGAGAAATATGAGGTGAAATCCCACATACATCTCTAAGATGGAGATGCAATTCTTTCCACACATGGGAGTAGCCATGGTCGACATCATGTAGTCTCCATGACAACATCATGTTGAGAGACTTTGTGATGAACTATTTGTACTTTTTTTTTTCCACACATGGGAGCAGCCATGGTGGACGCTATGTTGAGAGACTCCATGACAACATCACATTGAGAGATTCTGTGATGGACACTTGTACATGTGTTTATTTCCACACATGGGAGTAGCCATGGTGGATGCCATGTTGAGAGACTCTGTGATGACATCACATTTAGAGACTCTATGATGAACTCTCTTTTTTTCACAAATGGGTGTAGCCATTGTGGGTTTCATGTTGAGAAACTCCATGACAAGGATATTTGGAAAATACCTCCCTAGCTAAGAGGGAGTGTTATTGTTTGTAGCATTGAGAGATATTTTATCCTAATCAAAAATCAAATAAATGATTCCCAAGGTAGGTCAACCTTGATTTACAAATGATATTTTATATATATAAATTTTAAGAGGCCGACCTAGAGAAGAAGTCACCTAGAGTTGTATATATACAAGGTGAAGATCATTCATTTACACATCAATTTATTCTCAATTCAATTTGCACTTTCAAGAAGAAGTTCACACTTTGGTAGAAGATTGCCATCCTCAGTAGCATATCAGATTTCAAGGAGAATTATATTCATTTGTATCAAGGAGAGATTTCACTATTTATTGTATCAGATTCACCCTTGAGTAGGGTCTAACTTATAAGAAGATTTTTGCTCTTATTCTTTCTATATATAAGAGAGATATTTTGCTAGTTTTTTCTCCTTCGTGAAGGAGGGTTTTCCCAGGGTAATTTTTTGTGTTCTTTGATCAATGTGTTGAATTTTTTCTTATTTACATTTCTGGTCTAAAAATAACATAATGGATACTAATAATAAGATGCAACATATGCATACATGTAATAATGTTTCAAGTGCTATATGTAAAAATACAAAAGATGTGAATGCATGTGGCATAGACACATAAGATATAATATATTTTTGACACAAACTAAGTGATTTATAAATTGAGATGCTTTATGATGCTTAATGAGGTATGTGACAATTTCAGATAATGTACTTTGAAATTTTTTAAAACTTAAAATTGTTTATCAAGTTAATTTCCTACAACTTACTATTTATCATGAAGTTTGAACTCTTGAAAAAACTATAAATAATGATGCTATAGAAAGCATATTTTCCAGATCAATAAGTAGCAATTTAAGCTTTTTGTTTCTTCTTTTGGACATATTTTTATACAATGTCCCAGTGGACCTATGAACCCTAGATATTTGAAGAGACTTTTAAATTGACTACTTTAGATGACATATACAATTATAGAAGATTGATATTGTTATGGCTCTCTACATTGGAAGGTATGTTGACCAATAAAAGTAGCAGAAAATAAATTTTGTTGTGAGGGATAGGTATCTTTTAATAATCAACAAGATATACACTGACATGATACATAATGTGTAACACCCTGCCACAGGACCCTAGAGGACAACACACATCTACACATAAAAATGATACATTTTTTTTTAAAGTAAAAATGTAATAAGGATTACAAATGAACATTATTTTGTTTTCAACCTAAGTCCTCTAAGGTCCATGACTACACTATTAGCATCCCATAAACCATATTGACAAGAAATAGAATACACAACAATAATTCATACCAACTAGCACAAAGAATTATCCATATCATGAAATTAATAATGTTTAATAAATACCATCTAGTGAGCTAACATATACAATAGTCAAAATCGTTTATTAATTACAAAATATATCTAACATTGGATTTACAAGAGAATATAATAGGAATGATAAACATATCAAAATTAACATAATTCCAACAATTCGAACTCGATTCGCCTTTAGGTAACATAATGTACTAAGTAGTACCTCAAGATAAGATATCCTGAGTAGTGACTTCTCAAGATATCAAAACCCTAAGAAGTCACTCCTCAAGATATCAAATCTTGAGTAATTCTTGATTCCAAAGATTTCCACAAGGCTCACTGACAATATCACTCAAAAAAATTAAAATATATATCTCTAATTGCTAATATTAGAAGTACATCATTAATCATAATGAATCCTCCATAGATACCATTCAATTCAATTTCATTAGCTTGATCAATTACAATAGAAATTTCTACAATAAGTTATAATGTTACATAATTACATCGTGACAAGAAACATCTCCTTTGAGAACATGTGAGGAGATTGAATCAAAAGTATAATATATGCTACAATAGAGTAATGATCCAATACAACTACATGGAATTTTAATTCACATGAACAGGAACAAGTGTAGATGACTTTAAATCTAGGAGTAGTCACCATGAACACAAGCAATAAGAGGGAACCCAATGGAGAAAAATGCACTTTCCACCCAACCATGTGGAACCCAAAAGGGTCCACTACCCATGCTAGGAGATAGCAAAGGGTCACACCATCACAATCAGGTATAGACAAGAGACAACACAAGGTTAACAATCCATCAAGGAACAAATATAGATCAACATCAAATGATAGTATCAGTACTTCCAGAGGCACAAAAAAATCAAATGGAAAATAAGAGACAATGGGTAACTAGCCTGCCGTAGGAGTGTCATCACATATTTTGCATGCGTTACCTAGGAAAATCTTCTTAGGCCCCGACCCCCATCCTGGGTTACCCTGGTAGCCTCTACCGATCTCTGAACGCTCATGCAACCCTATGCAAAATCAACATACCTCTCGTGAGGGCAAGGTAATTGATCATGCCATTCCAGACCTTCTCAAATCATCCCAAGCCTATAAGAGAACTTGAGCCATGAGTGAGGCATTAACTTATCTTGATTAGTGTTATAACTACCCAACCCCCTGTTTAAGTTTTAGGTTATCACTTGATTACAAAACTCCCACATGGGTTACCCAGGCACCAATTTGTGCACCAACCCCCATTGAGATCCACTCCCTTACTAACAACATGGGGACCCCAATGAAATCAAGAGTAAAGCCACTTGCACAATCACATAACTCATTCACATAAACAATAAGGTGAGGCATAACCCTTCCCGCTCACTTATTCTAATCACATGGGTGAACATAGAGTGCAAGGATAATGATCATCAATTACTCCTTTAATATAAAACAATCATCATGAGGAAATAACAAGAATACACCAATAAGACAACTTCCATTAACCTCTGGAAGACTCATATAATACACTAGAATTGGACATTGAACATACTCACAATTATCCCATTTTTCTACTTTCTGACTTAGCTCATCCAATAGCTCCATTTAAAGACTCACATGAGAATACAAGTTAAATTAATAAGACTATCCCTCCATCTATATAAATTACATTATCACAATTATTCCATCTCTAAATCTTCTATGAAATACCCATTCTTCTATCTTAAGAAATACAATCACTATGATTACACATTTATAAGTGTATATATATATCTGTAAATTATATACACATATATGTATATATTATATATATGCATATATATAAATGTATATATATAATGTAAAGCAAAGCTCAGATGCAAATTACAAAAAGAAGATTCAAATTATATATATCTCCCTCTAGAACTATATAAATACCAAATTTAATATATGTATATATACATATACATATATATATATACATATACATATATATATATATATATATACATATATATATATATATATGTGTATATATACATATATATATATAGTTAAATTTATAAATGCAATAAATATAATTGACTATCATCTACATATTTACAATTATCAAAATCAAATACAACACACTGCAAAATTGATTATCATCGACCTATATGCAATAATCAAATTCGAATACAATACACTGCAAAATCAATTATTAGTCTTACACTTCCCCTGTCATATATGAGCACATACGGTTATATTTGCTTGGCCAATTTTCATGAATGCTGGAATTGGCTGATATCTATTGTTTACTAAATCACTTAATTCAAAATGACTTAACCTATTTTCAAATGTTGATTCTCAATATTATCATAAGTTTAGCACTACACCAAAAAAATTACAAATTCCCCCTCCCTCATGTGTCGACATGCATAAGAGAAGACTCAAGCTTACTGTACATCACTCAATCCAACAGGAAGAGAGAGGTGGCAGTAAGAATATAGAGAAAGAAGCGACTAACAAACATTCAGCTGTTCCCACATTCATCGGCTACCAAGATAAGGGAATTAAGAATATAAATTCAAGTCTAACTACTAATTGATAGAGGAGCAGTGTTGGGTAAACATGTACTTGACCATCAAGGAAAATAACAAGATTCAGAGAGTCAACGGTAACACACAAAGAGATGTGGCGCAAAGGACCTCTAGATAGCGGACTTCAATATACTAGAGGAAAAACAACATGTATACAATAGAAGCAAAATCCATGACTCCCCTATTGCTGCCAACAATGCTTCAAGAATACTTTGAACAGGGTATCGATTATTTTCCTCAACCAAATACTCCATGCTATTTATTTTTTGAGACGCAAGAATAACTGGTAGAACTCTTGAATGCCTACTAAACTCATTAACTAAACCTCAAAATTGAGAAAGGCACCAATGCAAATTAGGTAATTACATAGTTAAAGACAATTGAAAATAGAGATCTATGTCAATGAAAATAAAAAATTGGTGAATTCAGGAGACCATACACAAGTTTCATTTTGTCGAGAATTAATGAAATTTGAGTAACAAAGGGGATTATACCAAAAAATTTAAGGAATTTTCAAGCCCAAGTAATTCACATACACCATCACTAGAAATGAAATATTATAGTGCAAGCACAAAAGATTTTCAACAAGGGTCTGAGCTAAACTCTTCTATAGAAATAATTCCTAAATTATTTGATACAAAATTAAATAAACAAGAAATACTTTGTTTCAACAGCTCAACATAGACATTTGTACCCTTAAAAAAATAGAAACTAGAAAGAAGAACGGTGGAACCTGGGTTAATTCATCCAATTGATAGAAGATTGATGTAGAGTTCAATTTCAGGCTCCTACTGCACTCAACAACTCAACTTTCCACACCTTTAAGATCCCACACACTATAAAAATCCCCAATTTCCCATTTCCCAAACCTCTAGAATTTTTTTCAAGAACCAGAAAGGTTATTCATGGTAGAGCTCCAAGTTTAGTTTTTAGAAAATGACCAGAAAGCCCACCTTTTAGTTAACTTCAATTGATTTATTAATTACTTCCCTCTTTCCGTAACTACATCCACCCTCTAATTAAATTAAATTATTTTTCTTTTATAATTTTCCACTATTCACAATTTATTCAACTTGTTTTTATTTTATAATTTGTTAAATCATAACTTGCAATTGCACACACTTAATTAACTATTTAATATATTTAGTCTATTAATTTAATTTCTCATAGAATTTCTTGTACAATCCTATTAAATTAATATATTTATTTAAATATTTCATTTTAAATCATAAAGTTTAATTTATCAAAATCAAATAAGGACCTTAATGAGTTTTACTTAATCAAGGCATAAACTATATAAAAACTTTTATTTAATGAACCCCAAGCCTTTTGGTTTCAATTATCTTTATTTAGGGTAATAATCAAACAAGGGCACTCACCAATCACATTACTCAAATAACATACTGTCAAGCAATACCAAACTGCAAGCGAAACAAAAAGTAAAATTACATCATTGACAACACAACTCGAACTGACCTTTCAGATGGGGTGCGACACACAAATACTTACCCTCAACAAGGATGATGGCTCAATGTAACACCCCTCGGTTTTACCCTTATGTTAGACTATGATGCTTTATTATTGTATTGTTCCTTACAGAGCGGCATGGACTATGTGTGTGATGAGATGTACTTTCCTTGATGTTATACTTGACATGTTTTGATTAAGAATAATGTTGGTTTATTATAACATGATTATTGTTCATGAGTTTTATTAATGATGGAAGTATCAGTTTGGTGATATTGTATTGGTGAAGGGGACGGGATTGCATCACTCGCTTGCGAGCGCCCTACGATTCTGCGATTTCCTCTTCGTGGTGTGTTTTATGATGATTTTATATACATGTGCTATTGATGCCTTGGATACAGGTTTGCAGGTACATGACATCGAATCCATCTGGCTTCACAGGTTTGAGTGTGTGACCCAATGGTATGTTGATTGGAAGATAGTAGCTAGGTTATCTATGTCAAGTCTACACCCTAGCCATAGTGTGTTGTCAGTCCATGTTCAATGACTCTTCGTTTTCCTTGTCTATTGTTAATTATTTATGCAAGGTTTATTTTATGGAAATAAATGTTAAATTATGCATTAAATGATGTTGGTATCTATTTAATTAATTTTAAATAATATTGTTGGAAGTTTTAATTTAATTTTTAATTAATTAAATTAAATATATTTAGTAAAGCAATTTAATCCTTGGGGTTAAATTTATTTTATTAAGTAAATAAATTAATTGATTAAATTTATGTATTAAGAAAATAGATTAATTGATTAAATTTAATTGGAAATTAAATTGTGATTTGAAATTAATTAAAAGGTAAAAATGACTTGTAAATGTTTTAGAGGAAATATATGTGGCTGTTGAAAAGATATTTTTAATTTGACATGTGTGTGAGATGAATTTATTAATCACTCTTGTTGAGAAATTATTCTCGGAGATAATATTTGCCATAATTGAGTGAGGTAAGAGGTTACTTCACAGGAATGAAAAGAGGGATATTTTGGGGGTAGAGGTTGTTTGGTTGAAAATTAAAAAAAAAAGGTTCTCGGGAATTTTGGTGGCTTCTGTATATTTACATATTTCTGGAAGTGGTGATTTTGGGAAAAGCTTTGGAAATTGAACTCTGAAGGGGAGGCTTTGCTCCAACCTTCATTTCTTCAAGCTTCAAGAAAATAGGTTATTTTATTTTTTAATTTATTTAGTTGATTTAGAAAGTTTGTCTGAAGCTTTGTTTAAATTGATTAAAAAGAAATTGAAAGATTTCCTGTGTAAGAAGATTTTGTACTAAATTTTTAGTAGAAGCTTTTAGTTGTTCTTCTTTATTTATAGATTTTCCGTGGAAAAACTAAGAGGAAAACATTATAAAATTTATTGAGAGCTTCCCTGTAGAAAATTTATTGAGAGCTTCTTTGCAGAAAATTTATTGAGAGCTTATGTAGAGAATTGATTTTTAAACAACATAAAATTTTAAAAGAAATAATAGAGATATTAGAAATCGTTTGTGGAATTTGGGTTGTGCCGGAAATTTGCATAATTTTGCTTGTAGATGGTGTTTTTGAGAAAACATTTCCCCAATTAAATCATTATGATGAAATTTCTTTATATATATATATATATTTTTTTTTTTTATATATACATATATATGTATATATATGCTTGCATATATACAAACATACATATATATAATATATATATATTTAATCGTTTGAAAATTATTAAAAAACTAGATGAAATCATCATCGTACGGCGGCCTGAAATTCACAAGGTTTGAATTTATAAAGAAATGTGTTTGTTTAGGGTGGGGTCTTTGTAACCCCCACCACGCCCACCTACTGGGAAGGTGCGACTTCCTAAGAGGCAACGCTCTCCACCGTAGTGTGGAGGGAGCGCTACCCCTTAGGCAGCGCAACCCCCTCTCCATTCTCCTTTGGCGCGACCCTATTTGGGAGAGGGTCGGCTGTAGCCTCCCCTCCCCATGTATAAATTGCTTATTAATAGAAAAAAAACTTTCTTTTATCAATCCGCGAATATTAAATTGCTTTGAGATTTCGGATTTTTTTAATAACACTTGATTTTAATATATATTATATATATTACAATTATATGGTATATATGTATATATATTTGTATATATACAATGTATATATTATATATATATATTGTGTATATATAATTATGATATTTGAATTTTTAAATAAGGGTTTAACATGTTTTAGTAAAAGATATTTTGAAAAAAATAAGTTAAATAGATATATAATCATTATATATTGGTATATCTTCATAATTGTATATATATATATAAATGTTTATATTTATATATATATAGTTATAGGTACATGCAATGTGACTATATTTAGAAGATATTTCTTTAAGTTTATTTGCATGATGTAATATTTTAGAAAAAGGGACATTTTTATTAGACGGCGAAAATCATTTTTTTTTATAAAATAATGGTGAGAATAAATATTTATTAATTATAAATTTAATTATGGAATTGAAGATTAGACAATTAGATTGATTTCTTCTGTTTGAAAGGGCTTTTATTTAACTAGTGAAGATGACAATTTATTTAATTGCTTTCCACTGAGTGAGAATGGATTTAGGAAATCCAAACATTAGTTTTATTTAATTGTGTTGATTGCCCTTTGAAATCATTTCTTCTTGATTCATTTTGGGAAACGGATTAAGTGTCTCACTAATATGTAAGTCTTCCAGAGGTTCTTTATGAGAAGTGGGGTTGTGTGTTTATAAGTCAACCCAATGATTGTACCCTTGGTTAGTGCTTTTGGAGTGGTTGTTATGTGATTTGTGTCTCCTTGTTAGGAGTGGTTGTTATGTGATTTGTTGCCTCTAGAGTTGGAGTGGGTTATGACATGTGTTGCCTCCTTAGATTAGAAGTAGATTGTGTGGTTTGGTTCCTCCTTAGTTTGGAGTGGGTATGTTTCGTGTGTTGATAGTAGGTGTAGTACTAGATGGGGGCCGGGATCTGGGAAGATATGATGGGTAACTCATGCACCTTTATGGTGGAACATCTCCTAAGTCAGTGGTATATGGTTCACTGGTCTATTTAGTCATTTAACTCGGGTAACAATGTATCCTTGATTTAGTGTTTTTCTTGTGGTGGTTTTGTTAGTGTTGAGTTAGCCTATGTCTAGAGGTAGTAGGTTGACCATGTATCTGTGTTATTGTCTCCTAGTATGGGGGGTGGGCCTTCGGGTACCACTTGGTTGGGAGGAACGTGCGTCCTACGCCATTGGGTCCCCCTTGATCTTCTGTTTGTGATGGTGAGGTTTTCTTGTGGAGAGCTCACAGTGGTTCTAGTGTTTATTTTATGCTTATATTTATTTCAATTTAGCTCATGTAATTATTACCCCTTATTTTTATTCGAGCTGGATAATTGTATATGTAAACACATTTATTTTTTGTACCTCATTCGGGGAATGAGAGATGTAACCTATCTATAGAGTTAATGTGATGTGAATTCTTGTTGCAATCTTACTTGTTAAGTAATGTAAACTAAAGCTTGTTATATTATATTCTATGTGTTGGTATCTTTAATGCTTTGTATGTATGTGCATTTAATTATATGATTAGTAATTTAATTAGATACTTTATAGGAGTTATGTTTGTGTTATGGTTGTTAGAAGTAACCTTTGTCACATTTCCTTAGAGGTTGTTGTGAAGTGTTGTGCATCTTCCTTGTAAATAATGCACTTTTAAGAAAAAAAAAAAATATGCTTCCGCATTGTGTTGCAACTTCCTTTAGAGTTTCGTGGTGGGGCATTACACATGGTATCAGAGCCCCAGGTTCATACACTGGGTACTCTAGTTATATTTGAGTCCATTAGGTTGTCCCTATTAATTTTTTGGTGGAATTGTTAAGTGATCATGTGTTCATGTATTTTACTTTAGCATGATGCACTCTATGGAAAAGAGTAGCATGAAAGAAACCTGATAAAAGGTTATGGTTGGAAAGTTATGATGCGTATTCCATGGGTTATGGAATTTGATGTTCCTATGGGATTATGTATGTAGTTATACCCCCTGTAAATGTAAGGAACCAGTAACTGTATCTTGTCTTGAGTGTTGTGAATACCCCATACTTGTTTTGTGTGTTCATGTGATGGTGATAATTGGTACCCATCCATGGGGAAAAGTTACAGTTTGGTGTGGGATCTACCATACCATTATGTGTGTTTGCATGTTTGTTACTTGATTGAGGGTCAACCCATGTGTGGTTGAAACTTATATATAAGAGTAACCAAAAGTAGTTATTTTTCTTTTGGTTCTCTAGATCCTCAATCCGTGAAGGGATAGTAGCAGCCACAAGTTCCTTGGGTGGAGTGTGTAGCATATGCATATTGCAACGTAGAGCGTCTCAACTCAACCAATCCCAAGGAAATGTACCCACTATTTTCCCTAATGATGGATCAAGATACTTGATCCATAAGTGTTAACCTAATCCCCACATATTTGAGTACAACAACATAGGTTCGTTAGTTATGCCTAGACGTCCATAGAGGTGTTAATCAGGAATTATTGATTTAACCTCATCTGTATGAGAGGTAAAGCTCGGTAGCACCATATTGATATTATCATATTGCATTATGTATATATACCCTATTTTCATGTGTTCTGACATAATGCAAGAGATACAATGCCATACCCGACTGATGTTCTGACACAGTGCTGATGATGATTCTATGTTAAACAATGCCATGTGTTGAGACACGTGAAGGCGCATTATGATATTTTTTTTGTTAGCCTACTTGTGCGATGAGCGTTATAGGGCCTTGAACACTTGTAGAGGGATCCTCATGGTTGCTTCGATTGTGTCAGTCGGGTAGTGTATGGGTAGATCCTATCCATGTATACCTCTGGCTACAGCGAGTTCCTGTGTGTGTCTTCTCCATGAGGTATCGCATGTGGAGTGCGTTCTGTGCGTGCCTATTTCCGTGGACCCTCAGACACACTGCCACATGGCATGCGACCAGTACGTGCCTTCTCTAGCTGGCATATGACCAGGTAGAGTGACGATGTTTTTATAGTCGTGGATACACTCTGCGTCATGTGGATGGCGTGCTCATTTCGCACCACATAAGGGCTATTATAATTCTAGCCAGACGTTGTTTCCTCTTTCCTCATTGGTGGCTAGTATCTAGTCACATAGTTTTGTATAGTGCAATTTCAAGGATTGTGAACTTTCTTTTGGTTATTGATGATTTTTTTTTTTTTTAGTTGATTGTGAGGGTTGACACTTTGTTTATATTAGATTGTGAAGGTTTAGCCATGACTTGTGATATTATTTACTTGTAACCCTAGTGGTTATACATTTGGATTAGTGTTGAAATTATACACATTTATTGCCTTATTGTTGAAATGGAACTTTAATTTTCTCTTCTTTATGAACTTGGTGGCTAAGCTAGTTATCATTTTTGTTTTGAATGTCGGCTATGTGTTGTATTGTGATTCCTCTCCAAGGACATATGAGGTGGAATTGGTGAGTGTGTACAAGGAAGTAGATGTAAGAAACATTGAGGATGGGGGTATGTGAGGCTGTTATGCAGCTAGGACCCACTACTCACCTATGTGTGATGACTATCTCTTGGAGGCTAATCACCTTATACAACAAGAGACAAGTCATTGTGGTCTTGTTTGGATGGTCTCACTTTATGTATGGCCTAACATGATCAAGCCACTGATTGTGATGTATAGAATATTTGAAATGGTTATTTGCTCTTGGTTCATGGATTCTTCTATCATGGATTGGTATGCTGCTTTCCGGTGTCTAGATGGACCCTTTTGTGGCCTTATGTTGTGATTTCCAGTACTATGGGTTGATGTATTATGCATGTTTAATCATGGGTATGGTGTTTTATTTCTGATTTTTTGTATATTAATTTCATCCTTTGGTTGTGACTCCTTTCTTGGGTTGTGTGTATATGATGTTTGGGAGAGGTGATCGTGGAGACGATTGTCTGAGCTCTTCTTCTCTAAGTCCCCACGAGCAGAATTTTGTGGAGCATTTGGGTTCTCGGATATGTACTTTTCTTGAGGATTTTCTTACCGAGCTAGGCCCTAGACAAGAGTGTGGTATGCAACAACTACACTCTGAACCTAAGCATAATATGTCACAACCTCAACCCGGTGGTAGTGGTTCTCAAACTAGAAAGAACTGAAACTGGTGGCATTGTAAGCGCTACCATCTGAAGCGGTCGAAACAGAGTGCATAGGCTGCAATAGGTAAAGGTACAAGATGTTACAATTGTGGCCAGCAGGGCCACTTGGCGAGACAGTGTTCTCAGAGGAACACACCTAGAACCAATCAAAGATCGATAGTTACGAAGCCAACAAGGAATGATGCAGGAAGGAATCATGGAATGAGTGCAATGGTTAATCATAGTCGAACAAATCATCAGGGTATAGACATGGAAATTACTAGAAGTGGACAAGCAGCTAATTTAGAAGCTCATGAAAATCTTGCGGTACAGGAGGTTGAGGAAGAGCCTTCAGTGTTGTTTCCTCTGTTTGATTCTTGATATGTTAGGATGTGAGTTTTGAGACTATGTGGATTATTTGGATTGATAGTGTATTTGGCTTAGAGGATTATAACTCTTTTTACTATTGTTTTTATGTTGGTGTAAGTAGTGGTTCAGTTTTGGAACCATTGATTATGTGTGTTTTTAATGGAATTTGTACTAGGGGTTTTTGTAGGCTTCCAGGAGTAAGCTTGACCCTAGGGGGGGAGAATGTAACACCCCTTGGTTTTACTCTTATGTTAGATTATGATGCTTTGTTATTGTATCATTCCTTATAGAGCAACATGGACTATGTGTGTGATGAGATGTACTTTCCTTGATGCTATACTTGACATGTTTAGATTAAGAATAATGTTGGTTTATTATAACATGATTATTTCTCATGAGTTTTATTAATGATAGAAGTGTCAGTTTCGTGATATTGTATTGGTGAAGGGGATGGGATTGCATCACTCGCTTGCGAGCGCCCTATGATTCTGCGATTTCCTCTTCGCAGTGTGTTTTATAATGATTTTATATACATGTGCTATTGATGCCTTGGATACAGGTTTGCAAGTAAATGACATTGACTCCACCTAGCTTCATAGGTTTGAGCATTTCGACCCAACAGTATGTTGATTGGGAGATAGTAGCTAGGTTACCTGTGTCAAGTCTACACCCTAGCCACAATGTGTCGTCAATCCATGTTCGATGTGTCTTCGTTTGCCTTGTCTATTTTTATTTATTTATGCAAGGTTTATTTTATGGAAATAAATGTTAAATTATGCATTAAATGATGTTGGTATTTATTTAATTAATTTTAAATAATATTGTTGGAAGCTTTAATTTAATTTAATTAATTAAATTAAATATATTTAGTAAAGCAATTTGATCCTTGGGATTAAATTTATTTTATTAAGTAAATAAATTAATTGATTAAATTTATGTATTAAGAAAATAGATTAATTGATTAAATTTAATTGGAAATTAAATTGTGATTTGAAATTAATTAAAAGGTAAAAATGACTTGTAAATGTTTTAGAGGAAATATCTGTGGTTGTTGAAAAGATATTTTTAATTTGACATGTGTGTGAGATGAATTTATTAATCACTCTTGTTGAGAAATTATTTTCGGAGATAATATTTTCCATAATTGAGTGAGGTAAGAGGTTACTTCATGGGAATGAAAAGAGGGATATTTTGGGGGTAGAGGTTGTTTGGTTGAAAATTAAAAAAAAAAGGTTCTCGGGAATTTTGGTGGCTTTTGTATATTTACATCTTTTTGGAAGTGGTGATTTCAGGAAAAGCTTTGGAAATTGAACTCTAAAGGGGAGGCTCTGCTCCAACCTTCATTTCTTCAAGCTTTAAGAAAATAGGTTCTTTTATTGTTTAATTTATTTAGTTTATTTAGAAAGTTTGTCTGAAGCTTTGTTTAAATTGATTAAAAAGAAGTTGAAAGATTGCCTATGTAAGAAGATTTTGTATTTTTAGTAGAAGCTTTTAGTTGTTCTTCTGTATTTGTAGATTTTTCGTGGAAAAACTTAGAGGAAAAAATTATAAAATTTAGAAAATTTATTGAGAGCTTCTTTGTAGAAAATTTATTGAGAGCTTCTCTGTAGAAAATTTATTGAGAGCTTCCTTGTAGAAAATTATTGAAAGCTTCTGTAGGGAATTGGTTTTTAAAGAATAGAAAATTTCAAAAGAAACAATAGAGATACTAGAAATCATCTGTGGAATTTGGGTTGTGCCGGAAATTTGCATAATTTTGCCTATAGATGGTGTTTTTCAGAAAAAATTTCCCCAATTAAATTATTATGATGAAATTTCTTTATATATATATTTTATATATACATATATATGTATATATATATTCTTGCATATATATAAACATACATATATATAATATATATATATTTAATGGTTTGAGAATTATTAAAAAACTAGATGAAATCGTCGCCGTACGACAGCCTGAAATTCACAGGGTTTGAATTTATAAAGAAATGCGTTTGTTTTGGGTGGGGGCTTTGTAACCCCCATCGCGCCCACCTACCAGGAGGGTGCGACTGGCTAAGAGGCAACACCCTCCATAGTAGTGTGGAGGGAGTGTCGCCCCTTAGGCAGTGTAACCCCCTCCCCATTCTCCTTTGGTGTGGCCCTATTTGGGGGAGAGTCGGTTGTAGCCACCCATCCCCATGTATAAATTTATTATTAATGAAAAACAAAACTTGCTTTTATCAGTCCGTGAATATTAAATTGCTTTGAGATTTCGGATTTATTTAATAACACTTGATTTTAATATATATTATATATATTACAATTATATGGTATATATGTTGTATATATATTTATATATATACAATGTATATATTATATATATTGTGTACATATTATTATGATATTTGAATTTTTAAATAAGGGTTTAACATGTTTTATTAAAAGATATTTCGAAAAAAATAAGTTAAATAGATATATAATCATTATTTATTGTTATATCTTCATAATTGTATATATATATATAAATATATATTTTTTTTTATATATATAGTTATAGGTACATGCAGTGTGATTATATTTAGAAGATATTTTTTTAAATTTATTTGCATGATGTAATATTTTAGAAAAAGGGACATTTTTATTAGATGGAGAAAATCATTTTTTTATATAAAATAATAGTGAGAATAAATATTTATTAATTATAAATTTAATTATGGAATTGAAGATTAGACAATTAGATTTGTTTCTTCTGTTTGAAAGGGATTTTATTTAACTAGTGAAGATGATAATTTATTCAATTGCTTTCCACTGAGTGAGAATGGATTTAGGAAATCCAAACATTAGTTTTATTTAATTGTGTTGATTGCCCTTTGAAATCATTTCTTCTTGATTCATTTTGGGAAACGGATTAAGTGTCTCACTAATATGTAAGTCTTCTAGAGGTTCTTTATGAGAAGTGGGGTTGTGTGTTTATAAGTCAACCCAATGATTTTACCCTTGGTTAGTGCTTTTGGAGTGGTTGTTATGTGATTTGTGTCTCCTTGTTAGGAGTGGTTGTTATGTGATTTGTTGCCTCTAGAGTTGGAGTGGGTTATGACATGTGTTGCCTCCTTAGATTAGAAGTAGATTGTGTGGTTTGGTTCCTCCTTAGTTTGGAGTGGGTATGTTTCGTGTGTTGATAGTAGGTGTAGTACTAGATGGGGTTGAGATCTGGGAAGATCTGACGGGTAACTCATGCACCTTTATGGTGGCACATCTCCTAAGTCAGTGGTATATGGTTCACTGGTTTATTTAGTCATTTAACTCGGGTAACAATGTATCCTTGATTTAGTGTTTTTCTTGTGGTGGTTTTGTTAGTGTTGAGTCAGCCTGTGTCTAGAGGTAGTAGGTTGACCATGTGATATCTATCTCCTTGTTAGGAGTGGTTGCTATGTGATTTGTTGCCTCTAGAGCTGGAGTGGGTTATGAAATGTGTTGCCTCCTTAGATTAGAAGTAGATTGTGTGGTTTGGTTCCTCCTTAGTTTGGAGTGTGTATGTTTCGTGTGTTGATAGTAGGAGTGTAGTACTGGATAGGGGTCAGGATTTGGGAAGATCTGATGGGTAACTCATGCACCTTTATGGTGGTACATCTCCTAAGTTAGCGGTATATGATTCACTAGTCTATTTAGTCGTTTAACTCAGGTAGCAATGTATCCTTGAGTTAGTGTTTTTCTTGTGGTGGTTTTGTTAGTGTTGAGTGAACCTGTGTCTAGAGGTAGTAGGTTGACCATGTATCCGTGTTATTGTCTCCTAGCACGGGGGGTGGGCCTTCAGGTATCACTTGGTTGGGAGGAATGTACACCCTATGCCGTTGGGTCCCCCTTGATCTTTTGTTCGTCATGGCGAGGTTTTCCCGTGGAGAGCTCGCAGTGGTTCTAGTGTTTATTTTATGCTTATATTTATTTCAATTTAGCTCATGTAATTATTACCCCTCATTTGTATTCGAGGTGGATAATTGTATATGTAAAAACATTTATTTGTTGTACCTCATTCAGAGAATGAGAGATGTAACCTATCTATAGAGTTAATGTGATGTGAATTCTTGTTGTAATCTTACTTGTTAAGTAATGTAAACTAAAGCTTGTTATATTATATTCTATGTGTTGGTATCTTTAATGCTTTGTATGTATGTGCATTTAATTATATGATTAGTAATTTAATTATATGCTTTATAAGAGTTATGTTTGTGTTATGGTTGTTAGAAGTAACCTTTGTCACGTTTCCTTAGAGGTTGTTGCGAAGTGTTGTGCACATTCCTTGTAAATAATGCACTTTAAAGAAGAAAAAAATTATACGCTTTTGTGTTGTGTTGCAACTTCCTTTAGTGTTTCGTGGAAAGGCATTACACTTAATGTGGGGGAACTGATGCTATCTTTGAAATAACAACCTCCATTGGGATTAATGCATACTCCAACTTGGCAATTCAGGTGGAGTCGATGCCTGGTACCTGCAGCCTATAGCAAATCACATGGTCAAACATGTGCATAGGGAAAATAGTCAATCACATTGTGAAGGGAAAATCATAATGTCATAGGACACTTGCAAGTGAGTGATGCGACCTTGTTCCCCTTCACCAATAAATTGACTCACAATAAACTGATATCAAATCATGACAGAACATGCATCTAGTAACACATAATACTCATATCCATAATAACTCACATGAACAATTAAACTTATCTACTAACATGATATAAACATAAATGTCAAATATAAGAGTGTCATCATAGCAGAGTATCAAAGAGTCATAATCATCTAAGTATCATCAAATAGGATCATAATGTACAAATGCATCCAAGTAGCAGTCCACAAAAAAAGCAAACGGAGGGGCACTACATCCTCCCCCTAGGACCAAGCTTACTCATGGAAGCCTACAAACAGATATGGATATAACTCTCTCATCCTAGAAACATCCTCCCATGTAGCAGAAGACTCATCATTCAGATCCCACTGGAACCTAACTTGCTCAATGTCTCAACCCCTGAGGGTACATCGTCTATGTTGAATGATGCCCATGGGCTCCAAATCCAATTGCCCATCCTCTACCTGTAATGCATTCCAATCAAGGACATGAGATATATCAGGATAATAGGGTCTAAGAACTGAAATGTGAAACACATCATGAATGTGTGAGATACTGGGTGGAAAAGCAAGATGGTAAGCTATTGGACCAATCCTCTCCAATACCTCAAAAGACCCAATGAAGCATGATACAATTTTAGAGCCTTTTCCATATCGAATTAGACTCTTTCATGGAAACACTCGCAAGAACACTCAGTCACCAACTGAGAATTGATGGTCAACCTTATGAGTATCCACATACTTCTTTTTTTTGTCCTGAGCTGCCACCAAATGCTCTCTAATGCAAAACACCTATTGCTCCATCTCCTAAAGCATCTCCAGACCAAGAAGAATCCTATCCTCCAAACGATCCCAACTCAATAGGGTCCGACAAAGATGACCATACAACACTTGGAAATGAGGCATGCCTATAGAATTGTGATAACTATTATTGTATGAAAACTCCAAATTTTGGTAATCCTCCCACCATGACTATTGATCCATAACATATATCCAAAGCATATCCTCGAGGATCTGATTGAACCTTTCGATTTTCCCATCAGTCTCTAGATGATAAGCTGAATTGAAGTTCAACTGAGTCCCCAATGCATGTTGTAGGGTCATCCAAAGAGTTGAAGTAAACATTGGATCCCTATTTGAGATAATCCTGTGAGGAATATCGTGTAACCTGACAATGCCCTCCATGAAAAATCTGGCCATTGATGAAGCATTGTATGAGGATCAGATAGGAGAGAAGTGTGCCACCTTTTTCAACCTGTCCACTGCGACCATAATGGCATCATGCTGACAGGAAGAAATGGGAAAACCAATAATAAAATCCAATGAGATAATGTCCCATTTCCACTTCGGAACCAAAGAGTTGAAGTAAACATTGGATCCCTATTTGAGATAATCCTGTGAGGAATATCGTGTAACCTGACAATTCCCTCCATGAAAAATCTGGCCATTGATGAAGCATTGTATGAGGATCAGATAGGAGAGAAGTGTGCCACCTTTTTCAACCTGTCCATCGTGACCATAATGACATCATGCTGACAGGAAGAAATGGGCAAACCAATAATAAAATCCAATGAGATAATGTCTCAGTTCCACTTCGGAACCAAATGAGGCTACAAAAGACCTGCATGATGCTAGTGTTCTACCTTTACTCTCTGACACTCCAAACATCTAGACACAAAATCAGCAATATCCCTCTTCATTCCAGCCCAAAAGTACAACTATTGAAGGTCTGCATACATCTTTTTGACACCCAAATGAGCTGAATAAGGTGCCTGATGCACCTCTAACATGATCAAAGAATGAAGATCCCTTGAGGAAGGTACATAAATATGACCCAAATGTCGTAACAAACCATCTGACTCAAGGGAAAATCTTACAAATCTTCCCTCTAAGGCTTTGCCTGTCTCCACCTCAGTCCTCACCTCCTGATACCAACTATTTGAAGGAAATACAGAAAGAGTTTGGCTCCTCAAGTCCACACCAAGAGTCACTGCCAAAAGCTCATGTCTTTGTCGACTCAAAGCATCCGCCACCATATTTTCCTTTCCCTGAATATGCTTCACCTCAAATTCATATTCACAAAGGAAATCCATCCATCGTCTCTACCTAGCATTCAAATTAGGCTGTGTGCAAATATACTGCAAACTACGGTGATCACTATGTAGCTCAAACTAATTTTCCAAAAGAAAGTGCCTCCATCACGTCAAAGCATGAACCACAATGGCTAAATCTAGATCATGAGTGGGACAATTCAGCTCATGATCCTTGATTTTGCGAGACTCATAGGCAATCACACGAATATCATGCATCAACACAACTCTCGAACCCTCCAAGGATACATCTATACAAACTACAAAATCCCCAGTAGGATCAAGAATTGCTAAAATAGGTGCACTATTCAATCTCTCCTTAAGGGTATAGAAGCTACCTGGCACTACTTTGACCAAATAAATTTCTTCCCTTTCCTTTGAAGAGAAGTGATGGGGTGGGCTATCCTCGAAAAGCCCTATAAAAAATGACAATAGTAACCTGCCAAACCCATGAAACTGCAAAAATTTTCCACGTTAGTGGGTGTAGGCCAATCCATGATAGCTTGGATCTTTGAAGGATCCATGACAATACCCTCACTAGAGATAACATGACCCACATATTTCACCTTTTTCTGGAAGAACTCACACTTCAAAAAATTTGCATACAACTAGTTCTCTCTCAAACACTATAACACCTTTCTCAAGTGTTCCTCATGCTCCTCCATGGTCGTCGAATAGATCAAAATATCATCTAGAAATACCAAGACAAACCAATCGAGGTAGATGTGAAACACACCATTCATCAAACTCGTGAACACCGATGATGCATTCGTTAACCTGAATGGAACAACTGTGAACTAGTAGTGTCCATAAAAAGTATGAAATGTGGTGTTATGGATGTTTGCATCAAAGATGCACAACTGATGGTATCCTGACTTAAGATCAATCTTCAAAAATACCCTAGCACCCTTGATTTGATAAAATAGATCATTGATCCTCGATAATGGATACTTTTTTCTCACTATCACCTTGTTCAACTGTCGGTAATCAATACACAATTGAAGGGACCCATCCTTCTTCTTCACAAAAATCATTGGTGCTCCCTAAGGAGAGACACTAGGATGAATAGATCCCTTTACCAAGAACTCCTCAAGATGTAATCAGAGCTCCTCAAGCTCCTGAGTGGTCATTCGGTATGGGGCTCATGAAATGGGCCCAACTCTAGGTACAAGGTCTATCTTAAAGTTGAAGTCATGCTTAGGTGGCATCTCAAGTATCTCACTAGGAAATACATCAACATACTATTTAATGATATGATGTCTATCAAGAGATACCTCCTCCTGGCTCTCTCCTAAATCCAAATCATTAACTGCCATTGTAAACAACTAACAACCCTATCGTATACACCTCCTTAACTGCATAGCTAAGATCATCCTCAAAGAAATGGGCCTCTGAACCTGAACTACCTCAACCTCATTGGAAAAGTTATCTACACACTGCAATGGCTTATGACAACAATCTATGACTGCTCTGGGAGCCTCTAACCAATCCATGCCAAAAAAAATATCATAAGACCCAAGGGGTATAACACGAAGGTCTACTGTGGTGCAAAGAGATCCAATCCTCAAAATACTACCACACACAAGAGACTCAACTGCGACCTTAACACCAGATGCCAACTTGACCTTCCACTTATCATCCTACTTCACTGCCACCAGTCCACATCGTGCTACTATGGAAGGGGAAATAAAGGAATCTAAAGCACCTGAATCAAAGAGAATAGAAACTCTAATACTCTATAACACACCTAATGTCTCAACCATTGTACCCTGGTTCTTGGCCTGGCTGTTATCAACTACAACAAAAACTTTGTGTGATATTCCCTCATCCCCTACTGTCAGCTCTAAAGCTGCTAGTCTCTAACTAAATCTAGATGTGCCCTTATGAGGAAACTATTGAGCAATGTGACCCTACTGAACACAAGAGAAGCACCCTGTACCTCTACTAAAACCTCTACCACTTGGAGGTGCACTAGACTGCTAAGCACTGCCCTTATTATGTAGACTATGAACTCAGGGCTGGTTGTTCAGAGTGATAATGCTTGTTTCACCTATTTCGCCTCCAATTCCTGTCTCTCTCGAATTGAAACCTGTCACCCTATTGAGACTAAGAGCTATTATGTTTTGACTGTGAATGCTACTACTACTACTACTAACCACCCTTAGAGGATTACTGGTTACTCCTAGAAGGACCTACTAAATGAGTCTGGCCACCACAAGAACTGAACCCTACTGGAGGTGCACTACCAATCTGCACCCCCATATGACCACCTAAAGCCATATCCAAATTCTCCTCAAACATCCAATATTTCTCCATAGTTTTTGGATCAAAAACTCAAACACCCCCACTGATACGAGCATTCAAGCTGTTGATAAAGTGTTGTACTAACATAGCCTCATCATCACCCATGTCAGCAAACTACTTAAGCTCATAAAATCTCTGCTCATACTACTTTTTTAGAAATGATCTAAATCTTTCTTCTGTTATATGCATGTGTATGAATGCAATGATCTGTAGTTGTAATCTTTATGTATTTTTCATTTATACATATGAATGTAATATAAGAAACATAATAAAATGAATACCTCATTTTCTCAGTCTAAAAACAAAGCACTTCACCTGATTGAGCCTATAGGTGAAAATATGGTAACAGTTATCATGAACTTTAATATTACATGTTGACACTTTTATATAGTTTCTTTCAAACCTTCAAAAATTTGGGTTTAATTCCCTCTCTACTAGTTTTAATGATATTTGACTTGTTATGTGAACTATCTATATTATCTTGCATGTGATTGATGGATGCTCTTTTAGATAATTTTAGCTATGCAGTTATTATGCGTACTGACATTGCCATGAAAATTTGATTGGAAATGCTAAGTTAAGGAACACAATCGCTTGCTGCTCATGCAAAGGATGCACACAATGGTCAATAGGAGAACGACAATAGAAGATTCCCTTGTCAGCCACATGTAACCAACCTGTGCCAATATTTAATGACATGCAGCAATATGAGTGTTACTACAGTGGTCGATTCCATGTCTGGACCTACGTGTCTAAATAGATTCCCCTACATGTGTAACTGCTCCTCCACTCTCTTTCCTGCTTTCCCTAAATGGTTTCCTCTTAGTTAGTGGGAGTTGAATGCATCATTTCTGATAAATAAGGTTTGGATCCTCCTTCTCAAGGGGTTGATCACAAGTTATTATATAAGCTGAGAATACCAAACACACTCTTTTGTAATTGCATTTTTCCAATGAATGAAATGAGATTATGAATTGAGTATCTGAGTTTAATCTATGTTTGTATTAGTTTTAGAGGATACTCATCCAAGAGGGCCCACTTGGTGAGTAATCCATTAGCTTAGATATATTAGCTTTAGCTTTTGTTTAGTACTTAGTAAGAATCTAGCATCGATTGTTCCTGCAACCACTAGAAGTCCATTCTATGACTGTTCCTGCATCCAAGGTGGGCAGAGTAGTTTTATGTTTTCTACTTAGATTTTCATTCTTGTTATGCATGTTAATTTTAGATTTGATTGAGTTATGTTCAAAATTTTCTATAATTTCCTTCATGCAATTGACTTTCAGTATTAAGTCTTTCCTAGTTGTAGAACGAAGATGACTACTTTGAAGTTCCTAGTGCACATACTATGCTAACCCATTTCAAGTTCACATCCATGGGTTGACAATTTAAATGTACCTTCATGATGGTTAAGATGGATATTCAAGTTAGATGTCCAATGTGTGAATCATGGTTGTAAAGGATTAGTTGTTAAAATCATTGTAGGAGGCCAACACTTTTGGCGGCATTACTAGGGATGGTGTCAAACTAGGGAGTCCTTTGGAGTCATTGGTAGTTTTTCTACTATAGTATTAATGGAGTTTTCTCTTAGTGTTAGAAGTTATGACCCACTATTCTTTCTCACCCATTCTTTGGGTGAGTTGGCTAATACTGAGTTGAGACCACATGCATAAAAGAAGAAGGGATTCTTATGGGAGATTTCTTCCTAATAATCCAAAGCAATTTCAGTTAGTAGAGCTTCCAAATATGCCCAAAAACAAAGAAGAAGAGCCTCACCCCTTTGCTGATATATTCCCTGACTTGACCAGTTCTAAAGTTTCCCTTGAAGATCAGAATCCTATTGAAGAAAATCTTCTGGAATTCCATCAAGCAGGCATGGCTAATGCAAATGGAGATAGGCCTAACAGGTAGAACCAACTAGCTTTCCCTTTTCCCATTTCTGAATAGAATGAAGTAGACAACCTCAAGAATATCCATGCTTTATTCCTTCCTAAGTTCTATGGAATTATCATAGAAGATCCTGATACATTCTTGATTGAGTTTGATATACTCTGCAGAAGCTATGACTATACCATTGATGCCCACAGACTTAAGGTATTTCCTACCACTTTGAAAGAGGAAGTGTTGAGATGGTTTATGAGCCTTGGTAGAAACACTGTGCTAACTTGGGAAGATATGAGGACAAAGTTTATTGAGAAATACAAGGAGTATTGCAGGGGTAGTGATATGGGAGGAGGTGAAATTTTCAGAATGTAGCAAAAATAAGATGAGAGCCTGGAAGATTTCATTTCAAGGTTTTTGTTTTGTCTGCAGAAATCTCCACATCGTACACTTAATGAAGACTCACAAAAGTTTTTTTTCCTGAGAGGAATTAGTGAAAGATGCACTGATGCCTTGGACTTGATGGCAGGAGGAGATATCACTCAAGTCCCTTGGGAGGATATCGAGAAGATATGCTAGAACTATTCTAGGGTAGCTTCAAAGAAAGGAAGAGCCTACCAATCCTCTATGGGTAAGTCACCCAACAGTGGAGTCTTAAGGATGGAGATTACTAATTTATTGGAAGATTTCAAGCAAGATATCATCAACAATATAGCCACTCAGCTAGATACACTTCAAGCTAAGAAGAAACATGAGGAGGCAGAGACAATATTGATAGAATATTGTCCCTATTGTACACAAAAGAAGAAAGACTGCAGATGCAAGGTGATAGCTAACATTGACAGTAAGAAGATTCCACCTAAATTCAAACCAATCCAAACTGAGGAAGACCAAGTCTACTTTGGTGCATAGAAAAGGCCATGGGATTCAAGATAAGGTATGTCACCAGATTCATTATCTTTTGCTAGACCATATTTTAGTTCTTATTCATCCGGTAAGCAGTGGCAACCACCCTGTCCATCCAATTATGGAGGATATCCACCGTAGTCTTGGGGTAACCCTCCAAATGACTAGTCCAATTATCAAAGTTCATCACCTCAGTGACAACAAACTCAAGGGAATTAGCACGAGTTTCAAGGTCCTTGGAAACCACTTCCAGGAGACTGGCAACAAACATCTCAATGGAGAGGTGGTCAACAATGGCCAAATCAGACAACCAACTACATGCAACCATCTTCTCAACCCCAAAAACCTGCTTTAATGCCTCCATCTGCTAATTCAAATGCAAATGTACCCAAACCTACACAATTACCAGCCCAACCCACACCCAATCCAAATAATAAACCACAACAATAGTTGGTATATTATGCTGATCCAAACCAATTCCCTGCATATGTTGTGATTTTAAGTGACACACATATACATTTAGGAACAACCCTATCAACTCCTTCCACCCCCATTATCACCGAGCTTCTTGTGGAAGAGAAAGAAGAATCTTTGACTGATCCCATTCAGCCTTGTGCACCTCAAAATCCTAAATTAGCTCCAGCTAAGAAAACAAAACAAGAGCCACCATTCCCCCAGAGATTGGAAGTGGCCAAGCAAAAGGAAGATAAGGAGGAAACCACTTTTGATATTCTAGATCAGCTAAAGCACATATGTGTATAGATACCCCTGTTCTAGGCTATAAAAGATGTCTCTATCTATGGCAAGGCGATTAGAGAAGCATGCCTTAAGAAACCTGGCAGGAAAAAGAAGGACCCAACTACAGTTCATGTATTGGGGTAGCTTGCTAACATCATGCTTGGAAAAGTAATTATCCCCAAATATAATCATCCAGGTAGTTCTATAGTTGAAGTTATTATAAATGGGATAAATATAAAGAATTACTTGATTGACTTGGGTGCAACAATCAATGTGATGACTAAGGAAATCCTACAACAATTGAATATTACAAACATGAGATCCACTCCTACTGTCCTATAGCTTGCTAACAGTTCCATAGTTAAGCCTAAAGGCATGGTAGAAGACCTTGTGGTGATCTTAGACTCTTGTGAGTATCCAACTGACTTCATGGTTATTTCTCCCAAAGCTACACTTGGAAGGTATCCCATTATCCTTGGTCAGCCATGGCTAGCAACTGCAGACACTTATATTGGATGTCATTCAATCGATACGACCATTTCTGATGGTAGGAACACTAAAAAGCTTGTTCTTTATCCTCCTGCTCAGCTATCCCATGATGAAGATAGCTCTGTATGGCCACATATTGGTGAAGAGGCTGAAGACATTAACTCTGTGGCACAACTTATGATGTTAAGAAGAAGTCCTTTCCTATAGCTTCAAGATGAAGATGAAGTGTTTTCTAGTATCATTCATAACCATTTTCAGGTAGAGGAGGAATCACCCACTCATATGTTTAGTTCTGCAAACATCATAAAAAAACTTATGTCAGTTTTGCATGATTCTCCTGCAACCACTGTTACCGCAGATAGACTTCCTGTAGCCACTCTTCCTGCAACCACTGTCTCTGTGAATAGACTTCTTGTAGCCACTCTTCTAGCAACCAAACTTCCTACAATAACAGGTATGTTCCACCCAATGTTGCCACATGAACTTAAGGTACCATGTATTAATGAAGCAACTATGATCGAGTTAGTTACACCAGTAAAAGTGTCTGAAGGAAAATGTTTGAATATTAACAGTAAATTGAGTGAAGGACAATAGTTGACATTGGTAAATTTGCTAAAAACCCATAAAAAAGAATTTGTCTGGGAATACCATGATATGAAGGGACTCGATGCAAAGCTCTACACTCATAGGATATATATCAAAGATGATTGTACACCTGTAAGGAAGCCACAAAGAATAATCAACCCTGCATTAAGAGAGATTGTCAAAACAAAGCTATAAAATCTATTAGACGCAAGATATATCTACCCAATTTGAGATAGCCAGTGGGTGTCTCCATTGGTAATTGTACCTAATAAGGGAGGAAAATGGAAATTTTATGTTGACTATAGGGAACTCAATCCTGCTACTAAGACGGACCATTTTCCCTTTCCTTTTGTAGATCAAGTCCTAAACTCTCTTGCAGGTAAGCAATACTTCTCTTTCCTTGATGGATTCAGTGGTTACAATCAGATTCAAATTGCACCAGAAGACTAAGATAAGACCACATTCACATGTCCATGGGGGACATATGCCTATTCAGTACTTCCCTTTGGGTTATTCAATGAACCAACAACTTTTTAGAGAGCAGTCATCAACATATTCTCAGACATCTCCCTTGATTGCATGGAGATCTATATGGATGATTTTACTACCTATGGTGCAAATTTTGATGAAGCATTGAAAATTTTGAAGAAAGTTCTATAGAGATGTGAAGAAAAAAATATATCTCTAAATAGTGATAAATTCTTCATGATGATGCAAGAGGGAGTAGTACTTGGACACTACATTTCACACCACTGTATTCAAGTTGATCTTGCAAAAATTGAGGTAATTGCTAATCTGCCCACACCTACAAAATAGATGAATGTTAGGAATTTTCTAGGCCATGTAGGATATTATAGGAATTTTATCAAATATTTCAACAAGATAGAAACACCACTGTATAGTCTCCTAACTAAAGATGTTGAGTTTCAATGGACAAAAGGCTGTGATAAAGCATTTTCTGGTTTAAAGACAACTCTGACTCATGCTCTTGTACTTAAGGGACCTAATTGGGAAATACCATTTCACATCCATACTGATGCCTCAAATTATGCCATATGAGCAGTACTAGGAAAAAGATAAGGAGCAATTGAAAACTCCATTTATTTTATTAGCAAAAACTTGCAAGGAGCTGAATTCAATTACACAGTAACAGAGAAAGAGATGTTGGTAGTGATCTATGCCTTGAATAAATTTAGGCACTATATAATAGGTTACCAGATCTTTGTACACATTGATCATGTAGTCATTAGATACCTCATGAATAAAATCCTAATCTTAGGAAGGTTGGCTGGATGTTTGTTGTTGATGCAGGAGTTTGACATAACTATTGTAGACAAACTAGGGAAGGCCAACGCCGTTATAGATTTTCTTTCAAGGCTGGCCACATCAAAATATGGTTGAGCCATAGATGACTTCATCCCTGATAAGAATCTATTCTCCATTAGTGTGCAAACACCCTAGTGCGATGACATAGCCAATTAAATTATGATAGGGAGAGTTCCCCCTCACTTCTCTCTAAGAGAGAGAAGAGTGTTGATTGAAAAATCTTTCCCTTTTTCATGGATAGTTGTATGCTTGTTTTATACTGGACTAGATCATGTAATGAGAAGGTGTGTGAGGGAAGATGAAACCTATGATATTCTACATGCATGCCATGATGAACCATGTGGAGGACACTTTGCAGCCAAGAGGACAACAATGAAAATCTTGAACATAGGATACTATTGGCCTGCACTCCACAAAGATGTAAGAAGATATACAAGGAAATGCGACATATGCCAAAGGATGGGTAAGCCAACAAAGTCATATGAGATGCCACTATGTCCCTAAGTAGTGGTCACTCCCTTTGACAAGTGGGGAATGGATTTTGTGGGACCCATTGATCCTCCATCTAACAGTAAGTCTTATATTTTGGTATGCATTGATTATGTATCTAAGTGGGTAGAAGTCAAAGCCATGAAACATGCCAGAGACAACAAGGTTGCAAAATTTCTTTATGAAGAAATTTTTACATGATATGGAGTTCCTAGAGAAATAGTAACTAATCAAGGAGCTCAGTTTACCTCAACACTTGTTACAACATTAGTTAATGAAGACAACATAAGGTGCCAAAATTCCACTCCTTATCACTCTCAAGAAAATGGACAAGTTGAGGTGACAAATAGAGAGATTGAAGCCATCTTGACCAAAACAATGCACGTTCACATAAAGGATTGGGAAAATAGATTATCAGAAGCAGTTTGGGCTTACATAACCACTTGGAAGACAACCACAGGCTTCACCCCATTTGAGCTATTGTATGGGAAGAGAACCATGATGCCCATTGAGTTCGAGCACAAGACCCTCAGAACTGCAATTGAATTAGGAATGGAAATTTCTAAGGAACAGAAAGAAAAGATCATGCAGTTGAATGCATTAGATGAGATGAGAAAATCAGCCCTGCACCATACTGAAGTAGTGCAGAATCAAAGAGTCAAATGGCATGATAAATTTATCAAGGAAAATAAATTTCAGCCAGGTGACTGGGCATTGCTTTATGACTCATGGTATTAGAATAATGTGGGAAAATTGCAGACAAGGTGGATAGGGCCATATGAAGTTGCTGAGGTATTTCCTAATGGAGCTATGCAACTCACCACCATGGACCCTGCCAAATTCAAATTACTAGTCAATGGACACCATCTCTGATTATATCATAAAAAAGAGAGTTCCTGCAGGATTTTATCCAGCATGCAACACCTAAGCATAGTTCCTATAGCCGAGAAGTTACTTCAACCAAAGTTAGTGGACCTAGTGTCCCTCCTTTCGGTTGATGAAGGTACGTACTTGTCATAATAAAGACTTCTAGTTTTGTAGAAGTCCATTTCTCCACCCATCCACTCATCCATCCATCCATACCACCTTTCTCTCTCTTCCATCACTTCATTCCACCTCACTCTATTTCACCTCATCATCATTAATTGCTCAATTATTACTTAAAAAGGAAAGTGGTACATTCTTCGAGATCATTGCAATGAATCCTCTATGCTATCACATTTGTACACCCTCAGGTATGTGCACATTAATTGCATTTTTAATTATCTTTTAGAGTGTTTCATATAATTACTATATGTTAATATGGACATTCACATACTCCCCCTATCAAATCACTATTTCCATTTCACATGTGTGGACACATGTCCAAATTTAGGTTGGGGGGAGGGGTATGAAAGATGCAAATTTATTACCATATGTTAGTCCATCACCTAATCGAGCTGATTTGAAATTTCATATATGATCTGATGCGACACTAAACTGTCACCACCATTTCGTTTCATTCCTTTATTACCATTTCTTGCCTTGTCATAATCCTCAAATGTAAATGGTAATTGCTAAAAGTAGAGTAAAGGAAATTTTCCGGCAATTTAGCTAGCAGGTGTGTAGGAAGGAATTTGAATTCAAATAAGAATCACAGAAGAAAATATTGTAGAGTAACAGATTGGTTATAGACAATGGGAGTCAGACTCATCTGAAATGAGCCCTCAGCTCATGACACTTTGTTGCAAGATGTACAGTGTCTGGCAACATTTCAAAATTGTGGTTGGATGGATTATTTCTTGAAACTAGATGATTTCGACGAGATGATTGCATTGGACTTTTCCCAAACATTCTCAAATGGAAAATCCATTGTGAAAGGGCTCAAGGTTGTCACAATAGAGGAATGAATTTTAGAGGTATTAGGGTTTCCAGCTGATGGCGAACCTTGCCCTATTTTGAGAGATGCTAGGTTAGCCAGGGCTATATTCACAGTGCATGGTGATCCTCTGATCACTATTGACAAACAGGGTGCTCAGAGACTCTCTCCAACTGAGCCATATAAGTAGGTAGCCATCTACATCATTAGATATATCACTTGTGAGGGTCGACTATCAAACCTGCATTCAATGCATTTCAAATTGTTGAGTCATATGAGGCATGGAAGGAGGATGAACATACCCAATATCTTGTACAACCTTCTCTCCATCATGGAAATGGAAAATCAGAAATGTAGGGATAACTCTGTTTCACATCATTATCTAATTAAATTATTGGTTGTAAATTCTCTGCATGATGCTACACCTAGAATGTCTTGGGAGGATTTTGTAAACATTGATTAGTTTAGACCTGAGCAGTTCCAACCTAGGGTTTCATCTTGAGCACATAGGTCTGGTAGAAAATTAAGCACGACCAAAGTCACCCCCAGTGCTTCAACCTCTAGTGCTAATATGACTTCTCCTATAGAAAAAGAAACTATAGACATTAGTTCCTCAGAAACTAAGCACTCTGGAAGAAAAAGATCTTCCTCAAATTCTGACGATGATGTCCCACTTGGGACCCTATTGAAAACTAGGGCCTAGAAAAGAAGGGCACAGGAAGAAAAAGGAAAATTCAAAACCCAACTTGAAGATAGAAAGGTTTCAAGTACTAGAAAGAGAAAGGATGACACTATTCATCCTGTAGCCAAAGAAAAACATGGGAGCCCTTATGAGAAATAAACACCTGTTGTTGATATGCCTTCAAGAAAAATCCCTAGGCATAAAAGGACATCACATGAGAGTGCAGAGGCCCCAATGGGGTAGGAAACTATTGAAGAAAAGGATGTGTTTGAAGAAGCAACAAAGATGAACTTGACATGTCCTGTTGCCATTATAGAAGAAGTAGAGACCCGAGAACATGAGGAAAATCAAGAGCTCCTGCAGCAAGATCAAGAGTTCCTACAACAACTATAGGAACAAGAAGAAGGAGCCATGCAGTTGGTAGTGGAAGAATAAAGTGTACCCCCGCGGTCAAAACCTCTTGGACCACCTGAATCAATGCAATTATTATTTTATGGAGCATCAACAAAGATACTGGTAGGAATCTATAATCCCCCTAGTTTTACAGTTCATGCAACATTTTTAAATTTGTGGAAAGAGATACAAAGACGAGAGGAAGAATGAAAGAAGGAGAAGAAAAGACTGTAAAAGTAAATTGAAGATAAGGATGAGATCACTAAGGACAAGAATCAGGAGATTGCCTCTTTGAAAGAGAGGATGGACAATATTGTGACCTTGGTGCCACAAATTGTAGCATGCAAAACACCACCAAGAGTTTATGCCCTGCACCTAAAGGAAAATTATATCTCCTTTAAACTGTCAAGACATATTTCAAGTTTGAATCCTTCAATTGAATCTCTTATGGAATTTTTGAATGCTTACAGAGTTGCCTCCCCATAAATGAAAAATTTGCTATGTGAATTTTATTTACACAATTTTGCTATCAATAAAGACCAAGATTGGAACCCGCTACTTTATGTGGGGGACATCCAATTGAGAGAATTTATGTCGGGTACAAAATGAAATTAGTTGGGGTGAACAATATAATGCTTATAAGGGGAAGGAATCCAATACTCCTTTGACTATTAGAGCCGAATCCAAGAATCCCAAAGGTATTTACATAGATAGGAATAGAATAATCTTTAGACCGAGCTATGGTAATAAAATTATGCCTTGGATAGAGGCAAAATACAGTGAATATGAGGTCAAAACAGCAGCAAAAGAGGATACTTTGAGGAGATAATTATCTCAGAGATGGAACATATTAACTAATGAGCTAAAACAAGCTAAGCCACATTCCATCCACAACTATGCTGCTACAATAAAAATAATTGAAAGGTATATTCAGATTGGGATATCACAAGGGCGAGAATGGCTTCTCCTGACCTTTCATCCACCTATCCTCATGTGTCCTGTACCAAATTTCATATTCTTCTGATATGACATTACAGAGGAAAATCAAATTCCTCTATCATATTCCACACTCTATTTCTGTAAGATTTTAGTGCATCATTCTTGGAAACTTTCAGGCCTCTTACCTAATTGACAACTAACTCGCTATCCCCATAAAATTTCAAGAAACTTATTCCTCTTTTCCTTGCCCACTCAAGACCTTGAATAAGGCCTTCATACTCAGTAGTATTATTAGAGCAGGAAAAATAAAAATAGAATGCAAAATAATACTTATCTCCTTGCGGGGATACAAGAATCACACCCCCTCCAGCTCCATTGTTTCTTCTGGAACCGTAAAAAAACATCTCCCACAACTCATTCTCTTGCTTAATCTAACCTTCCATCTTCTTTTCAAGATTTGGAATTTCTATCCTAGCTTCATACAACACATAATTACCTAGGCCAGCATCCTCCATGTGCTCATTTGGACTTTTGATCATGTTCTCAATTGCCGAATCATTCAGGAGTACCTCAAGTACACTTTCATCTTGTAACTCTTGAGCTGCAGCAAGCTCACTGTCTTCTAAAACAACAAAATTCATGTTAATAATAGATGAATTATAGGGTTGAATGTGATCCTTGGCAAGGGGTTCGGATCTTATTGTTACCTTCGTGCCATATCTAGTCCTAAAGAGAAAATGGGACCAGTCTGATGCAAAATACCCCCTAATTTTGGCAGTGAAATCCCTAGACAAACACAAGGCATAGAACTAAGGCAAATCTATAACAAATACATCTTGAGGTATAGAAAAATTAGGATAGGCATGCAAAGTTAGGCTTAAATCCTTGATGACACCTACAGTGTTAATAGTTGGACCATCTAGTTGAAGAACCCCCTTTTCTAATGGTTGATATGTCAGTCCTAATTGGTCCGCAATATTTTTGGACATGACAGAGGCAAATTTTCTTACCTTGTTTGATGGGATGTTGATTGTTTTCTTGAGGAGTGTTTGTTAAAATAGTCCTAACTTGACCTACTGATGGCTCATCAGTCACCCTTAAACCTAATAAGGATGACTGTAACATGTCTTTCTGACTCGGGATAGCTAATGAATCCCACATCAACATTGTTACATTTACCTTTTTCATGTTATCAATTATATTGAAAGGTACAACCAAACTTACCTTTTGATGGGTCCTTACACCAGCATGATCAAATTTCCAGTGTGGTTGTTCCATGGTAGCTCCTTGAGAGTTCCTCTGCAAAACGCAAGGCACTTGTGATGTGGATGTTTCAAAAGCTGTAACCTTCCCTTTGTCAGTTATTTTCTCAAGATCAAGAGTTCTTTTCTCTGATCTCATGTTTGTTGCAACTGAATCATCCACATTGACTCCACATAACTCTTCTCTTTGCTAGTTCAGAAGAGTGGCATCATTTGTAGGCTACTCCTACTATTGTGGAGCTCCATTATTTGATACGCTATGTTGTGACCCTAAAACACTTTGCACCATCAATGCTTGATTTATGAGTCCATTGGAGTAGGTAGCCTGATTGTGAGGTTGGTTGCGTGGATAGCACCACTCATAGTTTGTTTCCAAGTTGTTTTGAATAGGGACCAACTCCCTAACTGCACTAGCAGGTGCTGGTGCATATGCCTGAAAAGGCCTTGTGTTCACATTCTTCCTTGGGCCTTGGTAATTACCTTGATAAGGTTGCCTGTTGCCTTGGTACTGCTATTGTTGAAATTGATTTTTTTGTTGATAAGATGGTCTATAAGACTGTTGCTTCTCTAAATATACCAATTTGTTACCAAAATTTTGAAGCAAACTTTTGATCTCCTATAGATCTTGTGATGAACTTGGAACAACTATTTCCTGAGTTACAACAACTAGTACTGTTGGTACAGCTGGTAAAGGTGCAAAAGGTGGAACTTGTAAAGGCATATTAGACTGGATATCTAGAAAAATGGGCATAGGGGGCCTGGGTTCCATCTTGCTAGCTTGAATTAAGTTGTTTTCTACTCTTATTGCAATCTCATAAGCATTAGGCAAAGAAACTCCACCCATTGACTATATCATTACTACAATATCATTGTTAAGAGCTCTGAAAAAGTATAGAAAAGCATATTCAGTGGATGGCCTTACCATTTCAAGTATCCTAAACCAAGTCATCTGGAACCGAAAATTAAAATTTGTCATTTGCTTCTGAGGATATCTCTTTATGGTTGCCAGCTACTCCATTAGGGACAAGTTATCTGATTTTTCTTGAAACTTCTTATGTAGCTTGTCTCCAAAGTCATCCAAGGTGGTAATAGTGCCAAATGGTAGACCCCTATACCACTGCAATGACTTTCCTTTCAGTGATGTTGCAAGTAGCCTTACAACTACATCTTCCTGAGTTATGTGGTGAAATACGTATAACAAATCAACATCTCTTATGTGCTCAATTAGGGTAGTCTGATCCTCTCCAGTGAAGATTGACAAGCTTTTAAGGGCTGCCATTGGGATAGCATTATGACGTTCCATGTTTAATGGAATGCCTCCATTAAATGGTATAAAGGGTTGATTCCTAGCCATTGGAGGTGGTTGTGGTGGATTTAACTAGGTGAAAATAGCAGCTGATGAACTTACTACAACAGTGGAACTTGAAAAAGAAAAAGCTACAAAACTTGAAGAAACAACAAATGAAACCTTCCTTGGGATGCTTGAAGGTGACCTTACTATTCTGTAGCTTGGTGAAGTAGAACAAGTTTTCTTCTTAGATGGTCTACCTCTCCTTCTTGGCGGTGAGAAAAATGATTCAGTTCTTACACTAGGTGGTGTTAGCTGAATTCTCTTTACTGGAGGGGTTCTCTTCGCTATCATGCCTCGTCTTCTAGGTGGTGACAGCTGCAACAATTCAAAACCTCTGAATTTTTTTTTTTCTACTCTTCTCATAAGTCGTGACATCACTAGTTTTGTTGTTCTTTCACTTCACGAAGTCGTCAAGTATGCAAATATACCTTTGAAAGGTTTGAAACTTTCTAGTTGCATACCAAAATAGCAAAAATGATGAGGAAAGTGTCCCACCGGGTGTACCAAAATTGTTATCACTTGGATTTTGCACCATGTTGAATGTGAAATTCAACAATCCAATGTAACATGGGAATGAACTCAAAAATATGAATACTTGGATAAGACCAAATCTTCGGTGAAGGCCGACTTCCTATTGGTTATCACCTAATCTATTGAATTTGTAAGGAAAAAAGGTAGAAGGACTGTTGAAAATGAAATAAAATTAAAATTGGTAAATATTATTTCCTATCCTGATACACCTAACTGGTAAAAACCTAAAACTTCAAAGGACAGACACTTGCTTTTCACTGAATTAAATAGAGCACTTACACAACCTATTTCAATAAGTTTTATGCATAGATATTTCAAAAAAGGTCTTAAATTCACCTATCTTTCAGAAGGGAAAAGGTATTCTCACAATCTAATAGCTATGTGCAATTATCACACATAATCTCCAACCTGCATAAAAAATCACCTTGCAGAAAAGACATAGAATGTGAGACAAAATGATAGGGAGGCTAAGTACCCCACATGTGATTTGATCAATCACTTTCATAACATACAACTCTACAAGAATAAGATGGAAAAAGCTTCAAGTATTGATATCCAAATTCCTTTCTGAATTCATGTCAAAATTGAGCTACAAAGTATGTTGTATTCTCCCAAAGACTGTAAAAGTCATAAAGCAGAAAATCACATATCAAGAAATGACTCATAATGAGTTACAAATGAGAATATATCATCATCTCCAAGTAACTCCACCAAAATAGGAACTAGAACCTCCATGAAATCGTATGCCTTCAAAACCCTAAAATTTAGCAACAAAATCCATCTCCAAAAAATCTCATAATGGTTAAGAAATTCATGCAAGACTTAATCAAATCATAAACACCTCTAAAATTGCTCCATACTAAGTCAAAAAACCTAAATCTGCTCCAAATGTTTTTCAACCTCTCACAAGAGTCCCTAGATGATCTCCCATGGGCATATGAATTATCAAAATCCTCTCCTTAATTAGCCAAGTCACTTTTATTTGCATTTAAGAAATAAAAACATGGCTTAAAGGTTTATAACAACACCTTTAACTCACATGTTTTACATTGACAAACATACAAACAAAAATATTTGACCAATATGTATAAGACTGTGGTAAAAAATCCTCAAAGATAGGAGGCTCCATATGTTACAAGGCATATATGTATATAGTTTTGATAAAAGACCTCAAAGCATTAAAAAAAAAATGCCTGAGGCATAGAGAACACCTTGAAACTGTGGGCATATATCACTTGGCATTTGTTTTTATTAAAACAAAAACATAAAAAATACCATAAAAATACCAACTCCTTTCACCGGCCTCATTTAGGGTTACTAAACCTAAAACAAAAGAAAGTAAAAATAAAACACTATATTTCATTCTACTCGAAGCTTCATGAAGAAGCTACACTGCCACTAGTGAGGGTTTTTGTGAAGCTTTGTGAAAGATTTTTTAATGGAAGATCTTCGTGGCTTGCAGAGGCACTTCCCTGTGATCTTCTCCTGAACAACAAACTGGTAAGCATTCCTATGATTTTGATTTCTGAAACCATATTTACCTTCTCGTATGTTATTTTCTCTCTGATTTATATTTCTTCTTCATTTTCTCAGGCCGTGGGTCCATCATTAGGGCTCATGGAATTTGATGGATATTTTTCCTTGAATCTATGTTTTGTACTTTCTTATTTCATGGCTACCTTTATACTACACTAGAATGCATATTCCTGTGAAGCTTTGGCCACGACCATTCATGGATTTATGGATTTTGTTGTACGTTTTATCCATCTGTTTCTCATCTCTTTGTGCTTTCCTAAAGATTTTATGTATTTTATATGTGGATCAAAACCCTATCCCGAGTCAAGAGTTTCATGTACTTCTACTCCATTCCAAACATGGCTCGATTTCATGCTTCTCTATAAAAATCGGTCACATTCACTACCTCTTCTATCATGATTGTGATAGATTTATTATCCTCAATCCACTTTCAATGAACAATCTTCTTGAACTGATCTCCTTGCATCTATAACAATACTCTTTTATAGTCTACCCTTCATTGATCACATTACAAGGCATAGTCAATAGACTTCATTACAGTCCTTAAGCACTGATTATAAAATTTTAGTCCCTACCCACCTTCATAGTCATATTTAGTCTCTTTACATCAATTTTTCTTTGCTCTTCTCATACCTTAAGTTGCTTCTTATAAAAAGACATTGTTATAGTGGCCAGAATTGAATTTACTTCTTTTTTCAAAAAAAATGTAGTTTGATCTAAAAATGCTTCCAATATTTTTCCATTCTTGAACACATGTCCCCTGAAATAGAAAGACCACCTTTTGCAAGAGATGCTTGCTGAGGGTTTCACTAGAACACAACCACTTGCATCTATAACATAGTATGAATAGGAAGGAAATAAGGTCCCTTCATGCTCTAGTTTGTTCAAACAAAAAGTTGCAGCAATGAACTCTCTCTTTTATGCTGCCCCATGAAGTATTGTCATCTTATGGATTGCCCATTCTTATATTAAAAAATGCTCATTATTGAATATCTTCATCATTATCAATGTCTGTCATTATGTCATAATAGTCATAAAAATTGCTCTTGCTCCTTGTTACAGTCCTCACATAATATGATGATTGTACTAAATGAGAAACATTGTCATAAGAACTTCGAATCATTGTTGTAATATCCTCTTGTTGTCTTTTCTCATATTTATCTTCAATATAGTTGTAAAGAACAAATAAGACTTCCAAACTTGTAAGTGAAACATCAAAAGAACATTTATCTAATTCTGCATTTTTGGCTTATGTGTCCATCTTCATATAAGCTCTGCCATAAGCCTTGGTAGTCTCTCCACTAAGTTTATGACACTTCCTTACAACTCTCATTATTAAAATTTGTCATGATATGATAGTATAGTCACTGTCATTATTAAACTTTTCCTCTTTGAAAGGCTGCTCTTTCTATCCAGCTTTGAAATGTCATGGCACCTTCATGAGAAACCCCTACCCTAATGAATAGGGTATCTTTTGCATCCTTGTGCATACTGTAAGTGTATTTTTTGACTCTTGTTTGTCATATTACACATTTTAATCCTTGTTGTCCTCTTAAGGTTATACCCATTGATCATTGTTAACCTTTTGTACCTTCCCTCAATTCTGTAGCTTTTGTGACTACTAAAATAACTTGTGATTGTCTTGGAGCTGCCCTTCTTCAATAAAAAGATTGTTCCTTTGAGAACCCATTGTTCTTAGAATGATCAAAGAACAGTACCTTTGTATGACCAGGCTGTCTTTATGATCACTTAACTTATTCTAAATAATCCAATGCCTTGCCAACTTACAATATCATTTAATGATGATGAATAACACTGTTTAGTTTTCTAAAACATTGATTCCATTATACAAACTTCTATTGCTCATATCAGTGAATCTAACAAATAAACTGCTATGAATGAAATATAATGTCAAAACACTAAATGTTAGCATGTTGGGCTCTACCCTTGTGGGAGCCACATTTCACTCCATGTGCTGAATTTTGATGAATTAGAGCGACGACATAATTTTTCCTATATCTGCACATGAAGCAAATGTTTAGAAAAAATAAACACATATTTTGGATATGCATGATGACCTTGATGATTTTAAAAGACACCTATGGATTTCAAAATGCACATTATGAATGATTTATACATGTGTAGGGTGAATGTGTATGCAATGTTCATAATTAGTCATTGCTTAGAGTATACTTGAACACCATCGCTTATTGTTATATGCATGACTAGGAGCAGAAAGGAGCAAAAAAAAATAGATGAAGCTTAGTACAGCAACAGGACGAAATGATGCCAAACAAGACCAGTCATTGACAGGAAATGGCTGGTTACATTCCTTTTATGTACATTCATTGTTTCTCTTTACTTATTCATGTATGAATTTTTCATAATTTGTATCGAACAGGCAAAGGTTAGTCTCATGGCTTGTATGAGACAATGTACACTTATACATTCAATAAAGATTACTTTTTTAGAAATGATCTAAATCTTTCTTCTATTATATGCATGTGTATGAATGCAATGATCTGTAGTTGTAATCTTTATGTATTTTTCATTTATACATATGAATATAATATAAGAAATATAATAAAATGAACACCTCATTTTCTCAGTCTAAAAACAAAGCACTTCACCTGATTGAGCCTATAGGTGAAAATATGGTAACAGTTATCATGAACTTTAATATTACATGTTGACACTTTTATATAGTTTCTTTCAAACCTTCAAAAATTTGGGTTTAATTCCCTCTCTACCAGTTTTAATGATATTTGACTTGTTATGTGAACTATCTATATTATCTTGCATGTGATTGATGGATGCACTTTTAGATAATTTTAGCTATGTAGTTATTATGCATACTAACATTGCCATGCAGACTTGATTGGAGATGCTAAGTTAATGAGGCCATCAGTTGCTCATGTAGAGGATGCATGCAATGGTCAACTGGAGAATGGAAGTGAAAGATTCCCTTTCCAACCGCATGTAACCGCCTTGTGCTGATCTTTAACGACATTGAGCAATGCGGGTGTTACTATAGTGGTTGAGTCCATGTTTGGACCTGCATGTCTAAACGGATTCCCCTGCATGTGTAACCACTCCTCCACTCTCTTTCCTGGTTTCCCTAAATGGCATCCTCTCAGGTAGTGGGAGTTGATTGCCCCGTTGCTAATAAATAAGGTTCAAATCCTCCTTCTCAAGGGGTTGATCGCCAAGTTATTGTATAAGATGAGAATACCAGACACACTCTTTTGTAATTGCATTTTTCCAATGAATGAAATGAGATTCTGAATTGAGTATCTGAGTTTAATCTAAGTTTGTATTGGTTTTAGAGGATAATCATCCAAGGGGGCCCACTTGGTGAGTAATCCATTAGCTTAGACAGATTATCTTTAGATTTTGTTCAATACTTAGTAAGAATCTAGCATTGATTGTTCTTGCAACCACTAGAAGTCCATTTTGTGATTGTTGTTGTAGCCAAGGCGGGCTGAGTAGTTTCCTATTTGCTGCTTAGATTTTCATTCCTATTATGCATGTTCAGTTTAGATTTGATTGAGTGATGTTTAGCATTTTCTTTAATTCCTTTCATGCAATTGAATTTTAGTATTAAGTCTTTCCTAGTTGTAGAACGAAGATGACTACTTTGAAGTTCCTACTGCACATACTGTGCTGACCCATTTCAAGTTCACGTCCCTGGGTTGACAATTTAAATGTACCTTCATGATGGTTAAGATGGCTATTCAGGTCAGATGTTTAATCTTTGAATCATGGTTGTGAAGGATTAGTTGTTAAAATTATTGTAGGAGGCCGACACTCCTCCAATCACAACCACGTGGAAGAAAAACCTCAAAGATGCATGATAGCGCACCTAGCCTTAGTGTTTATACCATATGGATGCATAAAAAAAACCTATTCAGATCAATTAACCATGTCTCAACCTCCAAACCACTACCAATCCCATCAAGTGTAGGAGGATGAGCTCTCAATAAATCTCTCATATGTCCAGCTAAAACTGCCTCTTGCTCTATAGTGACCTCCTTTCTCCTGAGAGACCTCTCCCTCTCTCTAACAACCAATTGCTCACCCTATGGTCTCAAACCAAGATAATTAAGAATCTCCTCAAGTAAGTGACGCAACAGTGCACCCTCCAATCCTGGCTGGCTCAGATTCTAATCTCCACCTCCCTGATTATTCTAGGAACTCGACTATTCCTCACAATCAGATTCATGGAAACTCTAAGGGGGAGAGTCCTAGCAATTATCCCCATGACCACCACCATGAACTCTACCGTGTCCTCGACCATGATCCCTACCTCTAGGAATTATCCTACACAGACACCACCAAAGACAAGTTTGGGGTGTTAGATGAGGTCAATAAGGGAAAAATGTAAACTTCAGAATTCAACACTACTAAGACAACCTAATGGGCTCATAATATACCCAGAGTACCTAGTGTTAGAACTTGGGCTTTGATACCATGTGTAGTGCCTCGCCACAAGACCCTAGAGGAAAACACAAATCTACAAATAAAAATGGTATATATATATATTTTTTAAAGAAAAAATATAATAAGGATTACAAATGAACATTATTTCATTTTCAACCTAAGTCCTCTAAGGTCCGTGACTATGATACTAGGATCCTATAAACCATATTGACAAGAAATAGAATACATAACATTAATTCATACCAACTAGCACTATGAATTATCCATATCATGACATTAATAATGTATAATAAATACCATCTAGTGAGCTAACATATACAATAGTCAACATTGTTTTATCCATTGCAAAATATATCTAACATTGGATTTACAAGAGAATATAATAGGAATGATAAACATATCAAAATTTACATAAGTCCAATAATCCCAACTCAATCTGCCTTCAGGTAACATAATGTACTAAGTAGTACCTCAAGATAAGATATCTTGAGTAGTGACTTCTCAAGATATCAAAACCCTAAGAAGTCACTCCTCAAGATATCAAATCTTGAGTACTTCTCGATTCCAAATATGACCACAAGGATCATTGACAATATCACTCAACAAAATTTAAAACATATATCTCTACTTGCTAATATCAAAAGTACATCATTAATCATAATGAATCCTCCATAGATATCATTCAATTCAATTTCATTAGCTTGATCAATTACAATAGAAATTCCTACAATAAGTTACAATGTTACATAATTACATCATGAAAAGAAACATCTCCTTTGATCACATGTGAGGAGAGTACATCAAAAGTATAATACATGCTACAAGAGAGTAATGATACAATACAATTACATGGAATGTAATTCACATGAACAAGAACAAGTGCAAACGACTTCAAATCTAGGAGTAGTCACCACAAACATGAGCAAGAAGAGGGGACCCAGTGGAGAACAACACACTTTCCACCCAACCATGTGGAGCCCAAAAGGGTCCATCCCCCATGCTAGGAGATAAAAAAGGGTCCCACCATCACAATTAGGTAAAGACAAGATACAACACAAGGTTAACAAGACATCAATGAATAAATATAGATCAACATCAAACAATAGTAGCATTACTTCCAGAGGCACAAAAACATCAAAGGGAAAATCAAAGACAATGGGGTAACTAGCCTACCTAGGAGGAGTGTCATCACATAGTTTGCATGGGTTACCCAAGCAGATCTTCCTAGGCCTCGATCCCCATCCTAGGTTACCCTGGTAGCCTCTACCAATTTTTGGTCCCTCATGCAACCCTATGCGGAATCAATATACCTCTCATGAGGACGAGGAAATAGATCATGCCATTCCAGGCCTTCCCAAATCATCCCAATCCTATATGAGCACTTGATTCATGAGTGAGGCATTAAATTATCTAGATTGGTGTTATAACTATCCAGCTGCCTAGTTAATTTTTAGGTTATCACTTGATTAAAAAACTCCCACATGGGTTACCTAGGCACCACCTTGTGCAATGACCCCCATTGAGAGCCATTCCCCTAATAGCAACAAGGGGACCCCAATGAAATCAAGAGTAAAGCCATTTGCACAATCACATAACTCATTCACATAAATAATAAGGTGGGGCATAACCCTTCCCACTCACTTATTCTAGCCACATGGGTGAACATACAATGCAAGGATACTTATCATCAATTACTCCTTTAATATAAAACAATCATCACAAGGAAATAACAAGAATACACCAATAAGACAACTTACCTTAACCTCTGGAAGACTCATATAATAAAATATAATTGGACATTGAACATATTCACAATTATCCCATTTCACTATTTTATGACTTAGCTCATCCAATAGGTCCATTTAAAGACTCACATGAGAATACAAGTTAAATTAATAAGGACTATCCCTCCATCTATATAAATTACTTTATCACAATTATTCTAACTCTAAATCTTCTATGAAATACCCATTCTTCTATCTTAAGAAATATAATCACTATGATTACACATTTATAAGTGTATATATATGTAAATTATATACATGTATATATATATAATGCAAAGCAAAGCTCAAATGAAAATTATAAAAAGTAGATTCAAATTATATATATCTACCTCTATAATTATATAAATACAGACTTTTATATATATATATATATATATATATATATATTTATGTAGTTAAATTTATAAATGTAATAAATATAATTGACTATCATCTACCTATTTACAATAATCAAAATTTAATACATCACACTACAAAATCAATTATCATTGACCTATATGAAATAATCAAAACCAAATATAGTACACTGCAAAGTCGATTATTAGCCTTACACTTCCCTTGTCATATATGAGCACATACGGTTGTATTTGCTTGGCTGATTTTCATGAATGTTAGAACTAGCCGATATCTATTGTTTACTAAATCACTCAATTCAAAATAACTTAACCTATTTTTAGATGCCGATTCTCAATATTATCAGAAGTTTAGCACTACACCAAAAAAATTATAAATCCCCCCTCCCTCACGTTTCGACATGCATAATAGAAGACTCGAGCTTATTATACATGACTCAGTATAGCAAGAAGAGAGAGGTGGCATTAAGAATATAGAGAAAGAAGCGACTAACAGACATTCATCGGCTACCAAGATAAGGGAATTAAGAATAGAACTTCAAGTCTAACTACTAATTGACACAGAAGCAGCATTGGGTAAACATGCATTTGACCATCAGGGAAAATAACAAGATTCAGAGAGTCAACGATAACACATAGAGAGTCTATTCTTTTAATATAAGATATGTGGCTCAAAGGACCTCCAGATGAAGAACTCCAATATACTAGAGGAAAAACAACATGCATACATAAGTATGCAATAGAAGCTAAGGCCGAGACTCCCCTATCACTACCAACAACACTTCAAGAATATTCTGAACAAGGTATCGATTATTTTCCTCAATCAAATACTCCATGCTATTATCTGAGACACAAGAATAATTGGTAGCACTGGTGAATTCCTATTAAACTCATTAACTAAACGTCGAAATTGAGAAAGGGACCAATGAAAATTGGGTAATTACATAGTTAAAGACAATTTAAAATAGAGATCTATGTCAATGCAAATAAAGAACTTAGTGACTTTAGGAGACCATACACAAGTTTCATTTTGCTGAGAATCAATGAATCACGAGTAACAAGGGGGATTATACCGAAAAGTTTAAGGAATTTTCAAGCCCAAGTAACTCATAGACACCATCACTAGAAATGAAAGGATACAGTGCAAGCACAAAATATTTTCAACAAGGTTCTGAGCTAAAGTCTTCTATAGAAATAATTCCTAAATTATTTGATACAAAATTAAATAAACAAGAAGTACTTTTTTTCAATAGCTCAACATAGACATTTGTACCGTTAAAAAAATAGAAAATAGAAAGAAGAATGGGTGAACCTGGTTTAATTCATCTAGTTGATAGAAGATTGATGTAGATTTCAATTTCAGGCTCCTACTGCACTCAACAACTTAGCTTTCCACACCTCTGAGATTCCACACACTGTAAAAATCCCCAATTTCCTAGTTCCCAAACCTCCAAAATTTTTTTCAAGAACCGAAAAGGTTATTCACAGTAGAGCTCCAAGACTTTTAGTTAATTTCAACTGATTTATTAATTACTTCCCTCTTCCTGTAACTACATCCACCCTCTAATTAAATTAAATTATTTTTCTTTTATAATTTTCCACTGTTCACAATTTATTCAAGTTGTTTTTATTTTATAATTTGTTAAATCATAACTGGCAATTGCACACAATTAACTATTTAATATATTTAGTTTATTAATTTATTTTCTCATACAATTGCTTGCACAATCCCATTAAATTAATATATTTATTTAAACATTTCATTTTAAATCATAAAGTTTAATTTATTAAAATGAAATAAGGACCTTAATGAATTTTATTTTATCAAGGCATAAACTATATAAAAACTTTTATTTAATGAACCCCAAGTCTTTTGGTTTCAATTATCTTTATTTAGGGTAATAATCAAACAAGGGCACTCACCAATCACATTACTCAGATAACATACTGTCAAGCAATACCATACTGCAAGTGAAACGAAAAGTAAAATGACAACAACATTGACAACACAACTTGAACTGACCTTACAAATAGGGTGCGACACATAGATACTCACCCTCGATGAGGATGATGGCTCAACGTGGGGAAATTGATGCTATCTATGAAACAAAAACCTCCATTGTGATTAAGGCATGCTCAAACCTAGAAATTTAGGTGGAGTTGATGCCTGGTACCTGCAGCCTACAGCAAATCACATGGTCAAACATGTGCATAGGGAAACCAATCAATCACACTATGAAGGAAAAATTGCAGTGTCACAGGGCACTTGCAAGCGAGTGATGCGACCCTGTTCCCCTTCACCAATACATTGACAACCGATATCAAATCATGATAGAACATGCATCTAGTAACACATAATATTCATATCCATAATAACTCACAAGAACAATTAAAATGATCTACTAACATGATATAAGCATAAACATCAAATATAACAGTGTCATCATAACAAAGTATCAAAGATTCATAATCATCGAAGTATCATAAACAGGGATAATTTTAAGAAACCCCCCCCCCCCCCTCGGTGCAAGTGTAAAATCTTGGCGAATCCGGATACTTCCCAATGAAAAATATTATTTCTATTGGCAAATTTTTTCGTTTTACGAGGAAAAAAAATCCCAATTGGCGAATCTTTTATAATTCCTGGAAGTTCATGAAAAATCTTGGCGAATTGCAAATCGTTTTAATAGAATAAAATATTTTTCATTGGCGAATAAAACCATTTTTCAAACCAGAATTGTTTTTCCATTGGCGATTAAAACCTTTTTTCAAAGAAAAAAATATTTTTTCATTGGCGAATTAAAAAGAATCTCAAAAGAGTAAAAAAATCTATTAGCGAAATAAATAGATATGCCAACGAAAAATCATAGGGGTCGTTCATTGAATGTTCAATGGACGACTGTAGTTGCATTCCAGAAGTAAATCTCTGAAGCACTAGACTTGCGATTTAAAACCTCCGGAATAACACTATAACCGTTAGATGCGGACATGTGGCAAGATCAAGGCTCATCGCTCATCACTCATTCTGTCTTTTCAATGCCTCGACATTCTACATTTCATTTAATTGAAATTCTCATTCTTTTTGAAGAAAGTGTGGTTGTCGTACTGCTAGTGCAAGCAATGGTGGTGATTAATGCCATATGTGATATGAACATTCAAAGCAATTTCTTGGACAACTCATAGCTTTAATGAAACAAGATTTGTAATGATTTCATATCGTTTGAATGAGTGATTTTGACATCTTGTCAGCTTGAGGTAGAGTTCAAGTTGGCACGTAGCAAGACGTCAATCAAATTAGAAATTTTAATTATACAGGTTGGTAGCGGCACTGGTGGCCCGTAAATAGGGATAGTGATTCAGTGATTAGTAGATAGTGCCATAAGGGTTTTTATTTTCTAGGGTTAATAAGGATTCACGAAGAAGATGATGCAGTATTGGGGATACTGTAAATTCTCCTACCTACAATTATGTAGTTATAGAGTAATCAGTAAAAGACCAATTTCCTTCAAGTTTAGAATGGGTGGAATTGGAAAGAAGTTGATTTGGTTAACCTGAATTTTTAGACGGGTTTTGAACCAGGATGAGGAGTTCTGATGGAGATAATTGCTATCCCAATGCATAGAGGTTGTAGGTAAAAGATGGGAGTAGATTTGCTTCTCTTCCTGTATTCTAACAACTCCCATTTCCCCAGCATGGTTGGCTAGGCAAGCACCATGCATTTATTTTCAAAGAGATTTGTATTTCATCTTTTGTATGACTCTGGTTCTCAAAGGGGATAAGTACATTTTGTATCTTCATGGCTCCCGTTTCCCTAGGACTGATTGGAACCCCCTTTGCCTAGCATGGTTGACAAATCCACCTGCAGAAGCTTGGAATGATGAATTTATTTTCAGAGCCACATTTATTTTAAGAGATAGATGTGTAGTAAGTTTTCAGCAACAAAGCTTGGAAATTGGAATCAATTTGTAATCCATTGTATTGAGCAACAACTTGGAATAAATTATTAAATTTTGTCTATGTAAAGTACTAAAGTGACACACTGACATATGTTATTTATACAAAATAGGAGCTACAGTGCTACTCGTCTATAAAAGGATATGTAATAATGTGACATTGAAATCTAGTTGCAATAAAATAAATGGTTGTGTTGTGTTATTATTGAATCTTGATTCCTTGAATCTTCGTTATTCATTTATGTTTAAGAGTAAAGAGTTGTTTTCTGAGTTCAGAACTTCAGTGTCTATTAATAATTTAATATATTCAAATCATTTTTTTTTCTTTTGAGAAATTAAGTAATATACTCTATGCAATATGCACTTGAGAATTCATGGTTACTCAAGTTTCAAGTTCAACCGTTGGATGAACATTTGATGTATGGTTGTACTTACATTCCATAATGAAATGAACAGAGCGATGGCCTTCCCAATTTAAACCTTTGGAATTACCCTATAACCGTTAGATTTAGAAAGATCAATGGTTAAGATTATGACAATAGCAAACAATCAATATGAAAATTTTATGATGGTTTGGTCATTTAAATGCCTATCAAAAAAATTGTTTAATTTATGAATTTTTATATAAAATCTTTTATAAATGGAATATCTTGAAAAATTAGAAAACAATGATAATTATTAGTGATAAATATACAAATCTACTATTATAATTAACAATTAACAAAAGTTTCTAAAATCGTATTAAAAATAAATCTTGTTAAATATATTCTAAAAATTAAAAATAATTATGTTTTATTTTGAAAAGATTCTAAATTAATATATATTTTTATAATAATATTATAAATCACATATATTAATATAAAAAATGATAGCTATTAATATTATAAAAAAGTCAAAATTTTCTAAATTCATATTAAAAATATTCAAAAAAGTTATATTCTATTTTCTTTTTATAATAAAAATTATAAAATAATATATATTATAAATTAAAATACTATATAATAATTTTTTACGGTTTTAATAAAAATATAGCAAGACAAACTATACGGTCTAATAAATTTTATAGCTATAATATATGGTCTAAAATTGAAAAAAAGTCAAATATTTAATAGACCATCAAATTCCAGGCTTGCTGTCAACTATCAAGTGATTAATGTTTAATTTTAAAGTTAAAATCAAAAATTACTCAAGTTTCAACCGTTGGATGAACATTTGATGTATGGTTGTAGTTGCATTCCGTAATGACATGCACCGAGCGATGGGCTTCCCAACTTAAACCTATGAAATCACCATATAACCGTTAGATTTAGAAAGATCAACGGTGAAGAATTTGCAACTTGTAGATGTAAGATGTGTCATTCACTTTAATGTTCCAATTTCGAGAAATAAAGCATTTAAAGCAATTTGTACTGCTAAGTGTCAACTCTCAAGTGATTAATGTTTATTTTTAAACTTTAAAGTTAATATCATAAATTACTCAAGTTTCAACCGTTGGATGAATATTTGATGTATGGTTGTAGTTGCATTCCATAATGAAATGCACAGAACGATGGGCTTCCCAAATTAAACCTCCGGAATCACCCTATAACCGTTAGATTTAGAAAGATCAACAGTTAAGAATTTTCAACTTGTAGTCTTGTAGACCTAACTCCTAAGACGTGTCATCCACTTTAACGTTCCAATTACGAGAAAAAAAAGCATTTAAAACACTTTGCACTTTGAAATTGTACAGTGGCTTTTAAAGTCTTCAATCTTTAGATTGCTCATTGGCCATTGCAGTGCACCACCCTGTTTTGAATTTGGATTCTACAGTTCCACTTCCAACAATGCCATTCTAGTTTTCAAGCGTTGGGACTCAGAATCTGGGTAAGTGAAAGAATTCCTACAACTACGTTTCATCGTTTGACATTTCTTAAAATCTTATTTTGTCAAAGTTTGAAGTTTGGTTTTAGACTTTAGAGACTTAAGAATTAATTAAAATTAAGGAGGACTAATAGGTATTACTTATTAGGGAATTCAAATTTCACAACTTCACATTTGTACAAGCATGTCTACCACCATTACCACTAGAGCAATGTCCGATAAAAAAATACATTATGCAGAATTGCTTAAAACCCCAGGTTTCACCGATGGGTACCATGATATTTATGATCCTGAAATCTATGGTAGGCATACCTCAGAACTTAGATTTTCATCTCAGAATAAGGATACAAAGCAAACAAAAGTTGATAGTATCAGTGCACCGTGGGTAACTGGATTAGGGCGCATTATGTTACATGAAGTTTTTCCTTGCCCAGAATTTATCATGGTCTGTGTCGAAAATTATGATGATAAGAAAAGAAAAATTGTTAATAAAGATAACCAAGAAGAATTGTTATCCATTAATGCAGAAGAACTTGGAAAAGTGTTGGGGTTTACAACCAAATAATTTGGAAACCACCACATTGACCTAGAAAAGCTTGCTAGTGATTATGAAGCAGTGGAAGAAAGGTTGAAAAATGATTTCTTAAATAAAATAGTTAAGGATAGAAACAAATTGAAAGGTGATCATAAGCCTCCTTATAATTTGGATTTTTCTAAACCATGGGTTCAGGATACTATTTTCGTGCTAGCATTTTGCCTCGGTCTGGATAGCAATTTGGAAGTGGGTGCAAGCCTCCTTGAAATGGTATATAATATCCATTATGTTGATCAACATGTCAAATATAATTATACTCAGCACATTGTAGAATCCATGCATAAACAATTTTTAATGATTAAAGCAGGTTCCACGAAGACATTTAGGTTCACAACCTACTTGTGCTATCTTTTTCTATTCAAATTTAGAGGAATGTTTCAGACCAACAAGCTTCAGATTCAGCCCTACAGTAATGCAGAGCAAAATAAAATGGCTCTAGTATATGAATGGACCACTGAGATAAGGATGCATGATTCTTGAAGGAACTACAGTCATTTTGTAGACTACTTTTTGGCTCCATTGCATCAAGTAATTACAAATAATCCAATCCCTAGATTGCCTATGTCATGTAGAAATTGCATGCAACTAGGAAAAGAAATACAATTGGCTGATTGGTACTTAATGGAAGAATATACTATGCTAAGATTTTATGGATCGGGAGTACAGCCATACAAACTTCCAATACATGTGACATAAAGGGTTTTTGCATTGGAATATGTAAGGCAGGTGCAAAGTGCTGATGAACTACACTTTCTCAATCAGAAAAAGAAGACCTTATTTCCTTCTTTACCTTTTTCATGTGGAGGGTTCACATTCGAGAGAAAAGCATTTAGTGTGACACATAATATTTTGATGTTTTTTGCATTTGATGCTATCTGTCACTGGCAATATGATCCATGTGACATCATTAAATCAATGATTGTGGCCAATAGGAATGCTGCAAATAGAATTCAACATCAAAGTAAACCCTTGCTTGAAAACTTGAGAAACAAGGATTCTTGGGATGAGGTCAAAATAGCAATGGAGAAAAGTGTTGATGAGAATGGTATTTCTTTTGAACAATTGTCAGTAGAAATAATGGCATTGCACCGAAAGACAATGAGGACATACAACAATTTTTATGAAAAAAGTGATAAACCATCTAGTAGAGTAAAAATTCCATGTTCTCTAGAGAAGGAACTTATAGATAAAAATTGGTCATGATAAAAAATTACTGCCTTTTGGTGTATGAGGAAGGACCTAGGTGATCCAAGAGCTCTTGTAGAGTATGATGCTAATGAAGAAGATGAAGAGTTTAGCAAATTGTGGAATATAGAGCATCCTAATGAACGTGATGAATCTGATGATGATATTGATAGGGAAGAAGAAGAACAAAGCCATGCCAATTACAAACCTGGTTTAAGTGAGGCTGCAAAAGAAGAATATGCTTCAACATATACTTCAGGAGCAGCCATAATTGAAAAAAATGGTTATGAAGGTGGTCCTTTGGGGTCCAAAGGACAAGGCCCTTGAACAATACCAAGTGTTGAGAATAGAAAAATAGTTTATAAATCTGGCCTTGGGCTTGGAGGTGAACAAGTAGACCAAGGGGATACAAGACAAACTCAATTTGTTAGAGCTTCTAGTCATCATCCTCATGGTCATATACAATCACAACTAGGACATGCCCTTGGTGGATAGCTTAGTGCAACTGGGAGTGCCATTGGTGGCGATGGTATGGGTAGTAGTACTAGTAGTGGTCAACATGTGCTACAACGACAAATTACACACAATACTAAGAGGAAAACAAAAAAAGATACCACAGAAACACCAGGTGATCGAGGCAATCAAAAGAGGCAAAGGATTTTGACAGGTCCAAGTCACACTATCAATGGATCCACCAGTACCACAAAGGAGTTAATTCCAGGCACTCCCCCAATTCCCGTTAGTGTGGGTGCGACATCATTAGCAACTACAAGTACTCCTATTCCTTCGCCATTCAAGCATTCCATTGTTCCTGCCTCCCCAAGTTATGATTTCATTGAAGAGTTTAAAAAGAAATCAGACTTGAATAAAAAATAAAAGAAGCAACTAATGGAGAGTGCATTTGTTGTAACTTCAGAGCATGTAACAACCATGGTATTACCCACATTTGACACAAATAAATAAATCATGGAGTACACAATTGTTGTTCCCACAGTTCAAAACAAACCAACAAATCAGATGGATCGATCTGAATACTAGGTAACCAATTTTCAATTGGATTTTTCTGGCTTGAAAAATATTGACAAAATTAATGTATCAAAGAAGAACAATGAATTGGTGTACACATCATTGCTAAAGAAAGATAGAGAGAAGAAAAGGTTGCAGACCCAAATAAAAAAGTTACAGGCAGACCTAACAAGTGAGAAAACAAAGAGGAAAGCAGCAAACAACAAGAGCAATGAATTAGAAAAAAGAATAATAAAATCTTCCTCTACATCAACAAGCAAAGAGGATAAATCAAATGAGAGAGAAGTGAATGACCCGAAGTGAAGGCTAGATGAGAGCAACAAGAAATATGATTAGCAAAAATCCACTTCAGAAAAATTAAGACTAAACATTGCGAATGGAAATGGACAATGGGAACAAAAATTGGAGAAACAGAAAAACAAATGAAAGATTGGAGACAGAGTTGATGGAAGCAAAAGAAGAAATTAAGACTTCTCAAAATAAGCTTTCTGCATTTTGTAGAGATACAGTGAGGCATATGAAACAAAAGATCTGGGATGAAATAATGCAGAGGTTTGATCATTTGTGTGACATGTTTCAAATGATTGATGCTATTAGACAACATTATAAGAAGCTCAACAAATATTTAGTGGACAACAAAAAGGTGATGGAATTAGAGAAATTTACAAATGAAGTTCTGCAAATAGTCTACAAAGCCAGTGACAATGATCTGAAATCAAAAGGGATTACTAGTCGGATTGAAACCTCAATGAAGTTGTCATCTATCAGTGAAAAGTGTTCAAGAATGTCTGGAACAAAGGAATATTTGCATTTGGTTGCAGAAAAGATGAAGGTGGTGGATGAAAAGGTAAGGAACTTCACAGAGCTTGGTTTTCAAGAGGCTTTTGACACAAATGAGCGATTCATTGGAAAGGATGGTTTCAGAAAGAAGATGGAAGGTGCAAGGAAGATTGATTTGGACCAGTTTCCTCAGAACCCAGATGTGAACTATTTTAATTTGGATTCAATCAGAAGACTGATAACCTTGAATGCAAAATTGATTGAAGAATTCAAGACAGGTTCCACTTCTAATTACAATCATGAAATGTTAACAAAACTTCAAGTCAAACAACATCAGTTAGAACAAATGGTAATTCCACCTCCTGAAGAGTGGAAGTTGTTAGAAAAAGTGATACAGTGACTTGATTTTTTATTTTCAACCTTTGATAATATGAGTTTCCAAGTTCCAACTCAGCTTTGTGCAGACTTGTCTTTGGGCATTGGCAAGATTTTGCATTGCGAATGCCAATATGTACTCCTTCATGTGAAATTCAATTAAAAAGCTCAAATTCAGACTTCAATAATGTGATGATGTTCAATTATCTGTATTATTTATTTTATCATTTGAACTACTGGTGAACTTGATGGAACTTCTAATTTTTCTCTCTTAATTCCTCTTTGTCTTGACCTTGTCCTAGTCTTTCAATGTGTCATATTGTTTGGGAAAGAACCTAAGGTTGGGGTTTTTATTTTGGTTTTCATGAAAGTCCTAATGTCATATGTAATACCTTGGGTGAAAATCTATTCGGATGTTACCTTTTTTGGGTGGGTTTTGTTGGTGTTTTTAAACATAAACCAAGTTTGTCTCCTAATTTACAATCATTAATAATTAACAGATAATCCCATCGAATAGCTCAACAGAATAGGATAATACTGAAATGGGCTAGCCTTTCACCAATAATATCAACTACTTCGAGCATGGGATGATTACAACATTATTTCATAACTTATGATAGTCATTTTATTTGCAAATTGGCAACAATCTCTAAGTAAAGACATACAGACACAGGACTTCACAAACTCGTACAATTTAAACCAGTGCCATATACCATTGGGGAGTCAAATTCACAAACATTTAAAATTTAACAATAGATTCAAATACATAGCATATAATTATAAGATCCCTGACAATACTGCATTACAATAGTGTCAATCCATATCCTAACCCAATACTTCTTACTAAATCCCTTTACAAACATATCCATCCATGATTCCATCCAAGCATTTTAATTAATTCCTTGAATTAAAGCCAAAATGGAAAACATACACACCAGAGCAGTGAGATGAACACCATAATCCTTGATTATACTATTCAAAATTATGATATGTTTATACAAAGGAGAGACATGAGCTCAAAATATAACATCATAACTCAAATGCTAGTACTGTTGCGAAACATCAAATCTTCATAGACCTAAAACCCCATTACCGAATAACCCCAAACCTAAATTGTATTAATATTGAAATAACTAGTTCTTACAATCTGTTCTACAACTATACCTAGACTCGACCTCAAAATATCTGACTTGCCAACCCCTATTTTTGGCCTTGAAATCCTTCTTATATAAAACAAAGGAGCAAACAAGCATCAAGCCAGAAATTACACATGTCATTGGTCAATTGGACCGCTATATGCCAATTCAAAAATATGATTAAAACCACTGAGTCCCAAAGCATCTTTCTGTTGATTCCACTCATTACATAATAGCTGCTACATTAGCTATATCTCAAAACCTATGCCAAAATCCGTCATGGAAGCAAAACCATAATCAGTTATACTATAACTGTTGAGTTGTTAGTTGCCGATAATAGACACTGTTTTACTCCTCTTCGGTTAAGTACTTGTCCACCAATTTATGGTATTCCTCATATGTTGGCCATTTAAAATTCACCACCTCGATCACCTTAGTATTGTAAGGTGTGTACTTCAGCACAACCTGGTTAGCCTCTCTCTCAAAAGACTCTAAGAATATCTTGGTATTAATTATTTTATCCATACTGCTCACCAACAAGTCATAGTCCGAGTCATCATAAATCAATTTGATTTGTGCATCAATAACCTCTTCTCCCCTATGTTGCCACTGCTGCAATGGAAAGATATTTCCCTGTGCATCTATTATATCTGGCAAAAAATTATCATTCCAGTCATCAAAACTCTTTACCAGTTCTCTAATTTTTCAACTCAAATAATCAGGTAGGACCTAGAATCCCTTCAATGATTTCACAAAAAATTGAGTAGGCTTCAATGACTGAGGCCTGTTGTCTGCATCAAACCTGGAAGTCTTAAACATAACATCTAAATCAGTGGCCGGAGGGATCCACTTCTCAACCAATGGAAGAACTACTTCCCAATCTTTGTTAATGTTTTTAATTCCACCTAAGAACAAAGAATACAAAGAATATACAGATGGAAACCTACGATCAACCTTCTCATTTAGATGCCTCAAAACTATGTCAACCACCTCATTGTGTTTAGCAATTGCATCATCCTCACTTGCCTTTAGGGCAGCCTGCAAGTCTATGATTTTATTCAACATTTGCTTCTTGGTAGGATCCACAAAATACTCAACTTCCTCTTCAACTGGCTCTGGTGCAAGGCTGAGAGCAGGTGTCCGAATGGAGGACCCACGAGTAGAAATGATTGGGATATTAAGGGGAACTGACCCTGAAGTAGTGGGTAGTCCTCTGATACCAGGGGCATTGGAGGATTCTCCTACCTGCCCATATTTCAGTCTATCAACTTCAGACTGCAGCTCAATATTCCTATGTTGTATTCTACTATATTCCCCAATTATTACGTTTTATTTCTCCATCAAACTCTTCTTTTTAGCTTCCTCCCTTTTAGCTGTCTTTTGGGCCAATTTGGCCACATTCAATGTCAAGCTCGTGGCTTCTATTGTTGAGGTTTTAGAAGCTCTCTTGATGATGATCCCTCCCCTTAGACTTGGGCCAATATCAGCCACATTTGGTTTTCTACCCTGGGGTGCCAATGCCCATATGGCTAGAGTTTCATATTCTTCACTAAAAGCAGAGTCTTGCAGAGCTTCCTTAACCTCTTCCTCACTGTTTTGCACAGGATGCTTGGACAACAAGATAGTATTGAATGCTACAACATCAGTTATGTCCCATTCAGGCAGAAGTAAGACACCAGCCTGAGTCACAAGTCTCCTTCCTTCCTCAGGAGTAATGCTCTTGAATTCCTCCATTAGTTCGGCCTTAACTTCATCATCATTCTCCTGTTCAGACCTATTAGGTCTTGACTCTCTCCTTCTCTTGCAATTATCTTGATATTCCTCTAATTTCATTCTCCAAATTAACTGCAAGAATACAGAAGTCTTCACGAAGGCATCATCATCGAGGAATTCCTTGCAGGCCTCCATAATGGCATCCTGTACACACTGCCCCTTTATATCCATATCAGTTAACACCAATTGTGTTGATCTAGGAGGAGACGGGATACCAACCTGCATGTCTTGATCAATTATAATTATTTCATCCATCATAGCCTCTTGTGTTTCCTCAACCCTTTGCCTCTTTAGGCTTGGCTCCAATAGTAACTCTACAGGATCATTTCTTGGTGGTGAATCTAGGTCCACAATCCTTATCCCTCCAGGTTTCCTAATCCCTTGACCCAGTTGTGATGATGCTTGCATTATTTGTTTTCCCCTTCTATCTCCTGCCTCCTCATCACTACTATCATCTCTCTTCCTCTTGTATAGAGGCCTGTTCTCTGGTGGCTGATAAGTTGGCCTTGTTTCTTCAGGCCTCACCTCCAGTCTCTGAATTCCCAAGTCCACTTCCAAATTGACTTTCTTGGTTTTCAAGGTGCTCATGATATCTTTGAAGTTATTTATTAAGAAATCTATTCTTTTGTGAAATGGAGTGAAATCCATTAGTGGATCATATTTTGTATCCATTTTATGCACCATAGCCAGTAGTTTCTCACAGGCAATCCATTTCTCTTTATTCAATTCCTGCCTCCTCAAATCAAACTCATTTTTTATTACATCCTTAGGAAAATTCAAAACATGTGCAAACTTGCCACCTTTAATTCGTTGCTCGAATAGGGCAAAGAATTCCTCGGGGTCATGCTACCTCTTAGATCCACTCTTCAACTGATAATCATCAAAAAATCTTCCAAAGTGTACCCATCCTCCCTTGGAAAAGACAAAATCTAAAACAACAGTATAATCAGGGAACAAAGTCCCTTTTCCTTTCCCTGTCAAATTATCCTCATGAATGCAACCTAGTTGCAACATGACCTCGGCAAATCCCATCCTTGATGGTACATTATATGGGAGAATGTGAGGAGCTCCATGGAAACCATAAACCCTTAGGACAATGCTTACGAGGTATAAGATGATGTCACCCCAATTGTGGCACACCTTCAAATCAGGCTTCCTCACTTTGGGTTAGAGGAAATCATGCAAATCCTTAGGGACCCTTGGCACATTTACCACCAATCTAGCTCTAATTCTGGAAGCAAAATAGTTATCAAACTGCACAAATCTACCACCTTCCCTGTTGCAAGACAAATCTGCACTCCAAACCTATACTGGTAATCTTTCTCCATTCACTTCTTGCCTCAACTCCATTTTCTCTAAGAAGAATTCGACATTCTTGTACAGGAACATATGCATTAATAGGGAGTACCAAAAGAAAGGAGTACCAGTGTCCCCCATATGCAAATTCAACAAACCCTCATGTATCTTTTCAGCAAGAAAAGATGCATAGTCATACACTACAGAAAAATTGGGATGTTGAATCTAAGCCCCCATAAACATATAAGCAATGGGCATCATGGTGTTAGGGCTGAAACCTAAAATCTGGAAAAGTGAATAAAATGTTGCCAAGAAGTGATCAGCAAAACAACTCAGCCTGAAAGGCTCCTGATCAGTTGGGCTGATGTGAATCGTTGAACTGCCTCCCTTAACTAAATGAGGAGGAAGCAATTTTGATCTGAAAAAAGGCTGTGACCTGGCATATTCCTGCTTCATTTCCTCAAAATCTACCCGGACTAAGAATGGGCTATATTCACTCAAATCGAAAACCTACCGAATCTCATCTGCATTTATATTTAGTAGAACCCCACCATCATTATCCTTGATAATCCTTGTAACAGGATCATATCGTGCTGCCACTGCTCTGAGTAGGTCAATATCAGGAAATACATTTGGTACAACTAGTTTCCCCATATCGTACTTCCAGCCATTATAGAAAGGATGAGGCACATTTGGCTACCCATACCATCTCCTAAACATTTCTAGGCCCGTCATTTGGACCCTAGCATCTGTAATATTATAGGTTTTACACCTTAGTCCCTCGCCTAAGGCTTTCCCATTCATTAAAACCAAACCCCTCTTCTTGTCATTCATTGATAGCGGGAATTGATCTAGGAAATCATCGTATAAATTCCTTTGCAAATAATCAATATGACCAGAATGCTGCTTTGATGGCGCCATTTCAAACAACTAGGGCTTCTCCTAAAATCAAATTCTTGAGCAAACTAGGGCTACCCAAAACTAAATTACACCAGAACTTTGCAATTTCCCACAATTCAAAAGAACCAGTAACCTTACAGTCTTAATCAACAAGACCCCTAACCAACACAATACAACCCTCTACAAAAAACACATTCAAATAGAAATTGTGGCATAGAAGGTAACTCATGGGATTTTGCACCTTGCAGAAAACCAAACCTCACTGTAATTGCTTGAAAAACTCAATCTTTGGCTTTGGAGTCCTGGACCACTTCAAAAACATTTGAATGCATTTGTGGTGAAGATAGAATGGAATTAACTACTTAAAGCCAATGAAAAATGGCCAGTAGACGTCTCATTCACCATTAAAGCTCACTTGCATGTCGCACCAACAACTTCAATCATATTTGATGCAAATTTAAATCCTCACCATCGATCTCTTGTTCCTGTCAGATCATCAATGATCAGACGACCATCTTCAAAAGGATGACAACATCTCCATGTCATTATTGAGGGTCCACCATAATACACAGCACCAAAGGAATACATGTGGTGTCCGCCTGTGATATCACAATCACTAAACACCCTTCACTTTAGGATCACGCGATGGCGAGCAACCATTGATTCCCTCCATCGGTGATCATGATCATTCACAACAGTGAGCAGCACCAAAACCTATCTATCAAGCAACTTTTCATCAAGGTTAAAACATTGTTGTCGATCTACGTGCATCTCACATCTGGTTTAGTAACCCACTCTATAATGTACTAAACTTTGATACAAATATTAAGCACTTTATTTACTCCTTTTCAGCATCGGCAACTTGGGACACATGGCAATCGCCTGTGATATCGTAATCACCAAGCAACCAGTGGTGATGTCATCACGAGATCATGGGGAACAGTCAAGATCAACCATAGGGAGATCGACGGTCACTAAAAATAACCCCTACAAAATAATAAAATTACTTAAAATAAAAGAGGGGAAGGCGACACCACCTAGGACAACAACAAATGGTGGCTCAAAGTTGTTCTAAAACATAGGGAACGATCCGACCCAAACTTGATAAATAAAAGATCAGGCGAAATATTTAGCATTTTTATTAAAAGGGTCCCGACCTAGATGATTCAATGGGACATAAGTTGTTTTGAAACCACCCTCAAAAAGGTAACGTCAGAAAAGACCCAACCCAAAGATATACATTATATGGCAGGTTACTAAAGTGGCTATGAGATGCATGTGCTCAAAATCAACGGAGGTGTTATAATCTTGATGAAAAAGTTGCTCGATGGTTATGTTCAACAATGGTGACTATTATGAATGAACATGATTGCCGATGACGGAGATCAACGGTTGCCCGCCATCGCATGATCGGAAGATGCGAGGTGTTTATTGATTGCGATATCACGGGTGAGTGCCACGTGTATTCCTTTGGTGATGCATAGTGCGGTGGGCCCTTCGTGCTGAGATGGAGATTACATCAACCTTTTTGAAGGCAGTCGTTTGATTCTCTAACTAAAGTGAAGGATCGACGGTTGGGATTTGAATTCGCATCAAATGCGATTAGAAACTTGGAGCCTTTGGCATGGCATGCAAGTGAGCTTTAATGGTGCATGAGACGTTTTCTGGCTCAATTCGATCGAAATTAAGTAATTTTCCTTCGTTCTATTTTACCACAAAATTATAACAGATTTTGGTTGTGTCTTGATGACAATTTTGGGCCATTGTTGGTGCAAGTTTCTTGAGGTTTGGCGGTTGGCCAGTGCATCAGCCATTTTCCAGTAGATGGGAAAAACAAGAAGATTCTCATGGGACTTAGTTGTTGTAAAAAAAATTTGAAATATCATAGTGGGGTCCAAGTGACCGGTGACATGTGTATTTCTGGCCCAATGCTTGTTTTCTCCTTGATTCTTTATAAGAAGGATTTCAAGGCCAGAAATACGGGTTAGCAAGTTGGATAATTTTAGGTCAAGTCTAAGTAAAGTTGCAGAGCGAATTGTAAAGGGCCTGTTGTTTTAGATTTTGTGTCATTCTGTAGTAGGTTTTAAACTCATTAGAGTTTGATGTTTCAGGATAGTACTAGCATCTGAATGGAAATTACTCATTTCGAACTCATGTCTCTCCATTGTATAAACATATCATTATTTTTAATAAAATGATCAAGGGTTATTTTGTTCATTTCTAAGTTATGGATGTTGAACTATTAGTCTGTTAGCTTCTGTTATGTTTTGACTAAAAATCCTAATATGATTCATGAAGTGCAATATAATATAAAATATCATGGAGACTTGGAGTGCAATATAAAATATTAAATAAAATATCCTGAACTTGAAGTACAATGATTCACAATTTATTTGAATACAATATAAAAAATCATACTCTACTGTTTGGAATATGATTCATGCAGTGCTTGAGTAAAATATAAAATAAGATTATAAGATATCATGAACTTGAAGTGCAATGATTCACAATTTTCATTTAATAGAATATAAAATATCATCAACTACAGTTTGGACTTTGGAACAATGGAAACTGATTCAAGAAGTGCAGTAAAAGTACCTAAAACCTGCTAATTCTCTTCCATTTTCCAAACAGAGTCAGGGTCCTCAAACCGATGCTCATTTCTAGATAACGTAAAAGAGTCATCTTGATTCAGAGACTACTCTGCACTTTGTTTGGCCTATGTCTCAAAATCAACATTCATTGTTTGATTTTTGTCATATCACTGTCATCTTGATCTATCCCAGGCCCACTACCACTGCCACTAGTACCACCACCAGTACCGACGACTCTTAGAATTGGAGAGCCTATGTTGCACAACCTAGCCCCTCTTCTTTCACATGTGGACCTCTAGATTGCGAGTGCCCTTTCAAAAGGAAATTTTTGACATTATACACAGTTCCTTTCATCCTCAAGAAATTTTCCAAATTCTTGTCCAGTTTATTTCTTAACTTTGATTTCAAAAACCCCAATGTATTGAAAACTCTCTCATCCTCCACCGACCCAATATCATTGTTTGACATAAATCAACAAGTTTGAAATATTCTGACATCGAACCACGCAATATTTCACTCTGACCTAAGCTTGTCCAAACCTTTTTTATTGATCCCGGTTCAAAGGCCTTCTCCTTGCCCATGGAATCAGACTGGTCCCTCATAGCTATTGCAAAACTCCGACATTGCTTTTTGAGCTTATTTTCATTTAAAATTCCTTCTATTTCCTGCTCATTGTATGTTACCTTTTTCGAAAACTGTTCGATCATGATTTTTACTTGATCATGAAAATATTTTGGGTTATCTCAGTTTACCCAAAATTGAGGATACACAATACCCATGGCTTCAAGTATTTCATGTCGAGGGAATCCTTCACGAATCTCTGAGGAAAGAGATTTTGCAATTTCCTTCAAATTATCACTAACAGATTTAACAATGTCGTTAAAAGCTTCCTCGTTAACAGGTACTTCTTTTCTAGAGCACCTGGCTATCTTACAATGGTACATTGGTATCTCATATCCATGTACACAAATACGTAAGTGTCCACTTGCATTAAACTGTAAATAATTATTAGGATTATTCAAATCAGTAATTTTCCGCCACATCAAATAATTTGCGCCTTCTTGTGTTGGATCTAGATATAGATGATCGAGGGCCAAGCATGTAAGTTTACGTAGATTGGCATATTCATAAATATACATAGTCCTATCTTGGGATTTCTCCACAAGATTTTTCATCTCATCCAGCATGGGGAGAAGACTAGCTAAATTCAAGAGTGTCTCTATATCGCTTAACCTATGTAAGAGTTCAGGAGCTTTGTTTATTGTGCTGTGATGCTCGTACATCAACCCAATCAAGGATTGATATTCTGAAAGAACTCGTTGCATTGGTCCATGCAGGGAGATCCATCTGGTATCGAAATCCTTGAGAAGCTTGTTTCCAGGTGTTATTCCCTCAGCAAAATGTTGAAATTCAAGGAAATGTTTGGGACTTCAACAGAAGTATGCGTGGATCTCGTGAACTAGATTTTCAACTTTTGATACTGTTGGAAACTTGCTTACAATTTTAAATGCTAAATTCATTATGTGGGCCATGCAGTGAATTCCAAGCATGTATGATGCACAAGTAGTTTGTAACTTTGTGCAAAGACCTCTCCTTTGACCTTGCATCACTGTAGCTCCATCAGCTCCTACACACACCAAATTTTTGGCAATTGTCAACTCATCCAAACCTACAATTTCATTCAAATATTTTTTGACTAGTTCAAATAGATTTTGCGATGTTGAACTGTCCTTCATTTTACGAGCATAATGAAGATGAGCTTGGTGAACATGTTGTTCTACAGTATACAAATGCATACAAACCCAAGAAGTATTTTCTACCGCAGTAACTTCATCTAAAGATAATGCAATGAAATTTGACTCTTTTAATTTCTCCTTTAAATCTTGCTTTTCCACTGCAGCAAGACAGTTCGCCCATTCCCATCTAGCATTTACTGAGCAATGTGAGAAGGGAAAGTGGGGAACACTCAAATAAGATAATAAATCAAAATATTCTGCATAGTCTGTCATAGGACTCCCCTTGGACAAAATATGAAAAACAACACTCATCTGAACAGTTTTTGACAGATTTGCTGCTGCCATGGCTTTTCCAAAATGAGCCTCAAGTGTACCTTCACATTTTTTAATCTTTGAAATTCTATGGTTATGCTCTCCATAATCTACGGCATACTTAACATGAAGACATTCTTCCTTTTATTTCCATCATATGACTAATTGTTCCTTTCCGTCTATGATTTTTTTTTTGTAAACTTTGCCGATATGCTTTTCTATAGTGTCAAGGTTTAGTTGCATCGTCTTGTCTCTTCCACATTTCCAACTACAATTCTTACATCTAACCTTTGTTTCCCTTTCAATATCATTTTTGTTTGATACCCCCACTGGTTCAAGGAATGGGTACTTTGACAACCAACCAATTTGAAAATTCCTTGTCATTTCCCACTCGCGCCCCAATTTTGCTTTGCCTTTTCTTTTCTTGCTACCAACATCATCCCCATCCAAGCAATTATCTCATTCTGGCTATCCAAGGTATCCCTTGGAACATCTTCTGTGGTATTGCCATCCTCATTTGATACATTTTGATTTAACACAATGACAATCTTACCTTGACCTTCCTGTGGCGGAAGAGTTGATGATGTATCTCCATCTTCAATAATATTTGGTGGAAGAGTTGATGGTGTAGCTCCACCTTGATCTGATGGATTAGAAGCTTTTCCAATTCCAAAGTAATACTATATGGTACCTCCCCATTTTGGGCGTTTTGATGGCCTCCCAGTCTCTTCATTACCCGCCTGCTTAGGAGTCTTATCCTTGCTGCTCGACATATTGATCTCACTTCGAATAAAAGCTGGAAAAAAATATCTTCTTGTTTAAGAAGGACAGATCGATAGAGAATATAGATCCCATTCCCTACTTAAAATTATGTTTCAGACTGAAGCAAGAATGGAAAATAGATAAAGAAATCTTATTATTATAACTAATAGTCTAATAACTAATAACAGTATGAAGAAATGATCACTCACCTTTGAGTGTATGTTTTTAGGTTTCGCTGACTTCTGAATCGAGAAGTAGAACCTCAGAACTGAACAAAATGTGTAAGAACAAATAATAGTTTCAAATGTATTTATATCAATCCATATTTGGTGAATTCCGCGGGATTTTGAAATGGTATGTTAAAAATTTGGCGAATCTCGCATGCTTATACAACGATACCTTGAAATTTTCAAAGCGAAATAGGTCCTCATAAGCAACTATTTGTAAATTTTAATTGGCGAATGGGTCTTCATAAGCAACTATTTGTAAATTTTAATTGGTGAAATGGGTCCTCATATAATGTTGTCTTAATAGTATTGGCGAATATGTTGGTGTTTTATGACATGCTCCCTGAGATTACAGGCAAAAATATTGATCGGTCCATTGGAAATGCGTAGTCTGTTATGGCGAATTTATTGCCTAAACATGCCTCATAAAAAAAAACCGTTGGTGAATGGACATGCATTGGACCGATAGTACGTGAAACTCGGGCGATTTGAACACCTTACTGGATACCTAGAATTCGCCAAATTCAATTTGCCTAATTCTTGGAATTTGCCACTAAATTTATCCTTGATCATAAAACAAGTATTATCAAATAGGATCATAATGTCCAAATGCATCCAAGTAGTAGTCCAAAAAAAAAAAACTGAGGGGCACTACACAATGCAACTGACTAGAGATTGAGAAGAAGCGTATGAGTCGTGTTTCACTATTTTGAAACACCTGATCTACATAATCATTTTGTGAAGTGAATCTACATATGATGAAGCACAAGATGATGTTCTACAAGTTGCATTCATTATGATTTTTAGTTTCTTTTGTCCAAGGTATCATTTATATAGTGAGCAATTTCCTAGCAAGCTAAACTCAATTCTTATGGCATATATGTAAATACCTGACAAATTCAAATTTTAAGGAGAACAAGTGGAACCTTTGGAGATAATTGAATTAAATGTTTTTTTTCAATCATGTGTATTAAGTAAATTAAGAACGAAACACTATTTTACTTATCACAAAATCGCTACATTAGTGAAATGACTGTATCTACATATGATTTGAATCTGTATCTGCATATAATTTGAATCTAAATAATAGAAACACAAATGGAAATGTTCTTTTGGCACCAATTTTCTGACAATATTAGGTTCCATCAATTTAGACCATGCTACTAGACACACCATTAGGAAAAAGACCAAAGGTAACGGTTAAGGATAACATTAAAATAGGAAAAATAAAATGCAACCAAAATAAAATGATAAAATAATACATTGTGGCCATGAATTTTTTGGAAAACCATATATATTAAAATGGGTGAAGATTCAAACCATTGAAAATATAATATTTAAATAAAGATAGCATAAACTCTCACACTTTAAAGCAAAAAATAAAAGCCAGAAAATAATCTACTTATCTGTACTGAGAGATGAGAGGAAAAACTTAAAGTTGTGCCATGATAAAATACTTTATAAATGAGGGAAATGCTAAATTCCTTCCCTCTCCCTTCCTTTCCAGTAGGGAAACCCTAACCCTTGCACAAACCGATGTAACTGAAAACATCTCAAAATGAAATATGATTCCTTGAAGCAAAAACAAAAATGAAACGTATCAGGGTTTTGATAGAACATGTTACCATTACATAGTTTCTTGTGGTACTAATATTTTCCATTGCTTTGATTCTCCCTACACCTCTGTGTTCAATGGCTTCACAAAAACTAGTCCAAAAAATAGAGGATTGTAACTTGTCAATCTTTGGGGTTATAAAAAATTGCACAAGAAGAAAGTAATACTACAAGATTTGTATTGTCAAAAAATGATGGAGACAAAATTAAAATCAAAATGATGGAATATAGAAAATAGGGTACCCAAATCTCTATCTTAATCCTTTGGGCTTGTTTGAACGAATGTTTAAAGTGGACAACTAAAGCTTTGGATAAAGTCAATTTTAATGTCCACATGATCATACCAGTCTAGAAAAAAGATTTCAGCATTACAGTAATGTCCCAACACTTTGTACTTATTTAAATGAATGTATAACTAAAGCTTTGCATATAGTCACTTTAGTGGGCATAATCATTCTATTCTAGTGTAGATATTTCAGGATTAGAGTAATCTTTTAATTGTTTGTGTTTCTTTAAATGATGTGCATGGTGAATAATTAAAGCTTTGGATATAATCCATTTTCATGGACATGTCCATTCTATGAACATGTCCATTCTATGAAAAAAAATATTTTTGCATTGTAGTTCTTTTATACTAATGTAAAAAAATTTCCCTATTTTTTGTGGGTTTTAGAGAAATATGAGGATGATAGATATCAAAAATCAACATAACACAATGGAAATCATAGATATGATCACCTTTGTGGATTATGAAAAATATGTTCAATACTGGCCTAGATTATTGAGATCTCTTGTAAAATTCATGGTGCCCTACTGTGGTTGCCAGTCACTGGCAGGAGGTTCAATTGACAACCATGAAACTAAATCAACACTTGGGTCGACCGTGATTGGCACCATTTTTGGCTACAAAAAATTCCAAGTGAGCTTCTACATTCAAGAAGACTGCCAAGATCCAAATCTTTTATTGTTGGAATCTGCCATGCCCACATATCTTTTGGCCAAGGAAACATAGTATGGGTTGTTGAGGATTGAATTGGAGTGAAATAAGGAGACTATAAGGGAGGGCTCTTTTTTTTTGTGCCTATGTGGACTATGTATTGTAATAGACATAAGGTGGGGTTTGTTGTTATGCGCCATGTTACTGAGAATGAGAGAAATTTTGAAGGTGATACAGTGTATTTTTGTTGGTGCAGGGGTCTTGCCTTATAGAGAGACCAAAGCTAATGAAGGTGAGCTTATGTATAGGAGAGCTACTTATGGAAGAGTTATGTGTTCTTCTGATTCAAAATATTTTCATATGATCAATCAAGATGGTAGCATAGAGCACCAACATAGTATTTTCTTCCTCTGATCATGAGATTGTTATGAGTTTCTCATGTTTCTTGTCTTAATGAATTAATCCTTTTGTTAGTTTATAGGAGTGTTTTAGTTTAATGATAACCTAGTTTGGTGCGAAATGATCATGCTAGACTTCTTTGCATTATATTTATCATCATGGTCACCTTGACATGATTAATGTACCATAGAGGGGATGAAAAAATAGAAAGCAGATCTGATTGTATATTAGGCCCAAGGGAATGTTAAAAAGTAAGTAAATGTAACGCCTCGCCACGTAACCCTAGAGGAAGTTTCAATTAACTACTCAAACGAACTAATTTTTTTTGTTAAGTATAATTAACATGCAAGTTTGCTACACATTGCCAACAACCGCTAAGGTTACGAGACTGAGTTTACTTATAAATGTACAAACAACTTAAACATGAATTGAAACCATAACATTTATTTACTAAAGAAATCAAGAACACATACATTCCTTACATGATAAATTACATCAAAGAATAAGGGATACAATAAGATTCCAAATAACGATAATTAAACAATAAGATTACATCTCTCATTCCCCGAATGAGGTAAATCCAATAAGCACGATTACATATTACATCTTCCTCCGCGATTACAAATGAGGGGTAATAAATTACAAGATCAACTAAAATGAAAATAAGCATAAAGAGTAACTGGATCCCATGAGCTCTCCAACTGGAAATCTCATCAACACGAACAAGAAGAAAACCAAACGGAGTAAGGTGCACGCCACCCAACCAAGTGGTACCCAAAGGCCCACCCCCTCTGCTAGGAGATAGTAACAAGGATTCCTAGACAAGACTCTCTACCTCCAGACACAGGCTGACTCATATTGATACAACCAAACACATGAAACATACAACCACAAGTACACCATTACATTAATGACATGGATTACATTGCTATAGATATCACTCGATTAAACTACCTCTGAAGGTTACCCAGTTTACCTCTTACGGCTCTGGCCCCTAACAGAAGTCACTCTTCTACTTGACAACACACATTCAAACAAATTACCAAGGGAGCACAAGTGCATACGAAAATAGATAAAACATTCACTCCAACTCTAGGAGGAAACATGTAATGAAACTCACTCCAAACCTTGGAGGCAACAATTTCACATAATCCACTCCTTCCATAAGAGGCACAAATCATCCCCGTTTGTGGAAACCGGGTATATTATTGACAATGCACCATGCACTACCCAAGGGATTCAAAACAGGTTGACTACATGACACGACAACCCCCATAACTGAAACCCCATCTAGAAGACTTATCATTCTCTATGACTCGATTTCCCCCAAATGAAAATGGAAATAGTTCACAATCTAGACGAGCAAGAAGATAATAATTAAATCTACTTTGGATTTACTAAATCCACTTCTTAATTAACATTCAGTACTTTATTGCCTTAATAAAACTGAATTGAATAACGACTCTTTTGGACAAAGATGAAATTTAAATCAAATATCACATTCTCTAATTGTTTTCAATAATTATAAAATAAACATTTATTTCAACCATTCAGAAAATAACATTTTAAAATAAATAAATGTTTCCTCTCTTCGGAAAAATCATTTCCAAAGCAAATAACTTATCTTAAAAAAACAAATTATTTAAAATCAAATATACTATTCCATCTGATATATTATTCTAAAATAAAATCAATAGTTTGACCAAGAATACCATATTCTCATTTTCTCAATTAAACTTAAATCATGCCATCATTTAATTAATATTTTAATATATGTATATATTCAATCATATAAATACATATATTAAAATTAATAATTAAACTATATGTATATAATAATATAATATACATAATTAATCATTTAATTAATATTTTAATATTTAATATTATATAATAAAATATTAAATATTAATATATATATATTTTATTATTTTTTTTATATATATATATATTAATTTTAAATATTATAAAAATATAATAATAAATATTAAAATATATTATAATTTTATTTTTAATAAAAAAAATGAACTTAAAAAACACAAGTCATGTTTCTTCCTCGGGTCGCGTGCATAGGATTAGGGTTGGGGGTGGCGGTTTCCCCAACCAACCCCAAGTGGGGTGGCGGCTTACCCAACCGACCCCCTATGGCGGCGGCTGTGCTATGCACAGCTGACCACCCAATAGTGGTGGCGACTGGTTTGTAGCAGTTGCGGGGTGTGGGGTGCGCGTTAGGGATGGCTCCCCACAACACCTCCCATGGGGTGGATGTGGGTTGAACCCCCAACAACCCCAAAAATTTGGGTTTTTTCATTTTATTTTAATTTTTTAATTTTTTTAAAACAAAACCCCTACGGATTTTGAAATCCGCGACCTTACCCAAGGGAGTATTTTTAAAAAATTCAACAGCATAACCCTCAAATAATTCTATAAAATATAAAAAATATAAATATATATATATATATATATATATATATATATATATATGTATATATATATATATATATATATGTATATATATATCAATATATATACATATATAAATTTTATGCAAATTTATTAAAATTATAAGACCAGTTGAACAAATAAATTCCAGAAATGAATCAATACAGTCATACTACATTTTTTCATGAAGAACATTATTTACAAATAGAGGTTTTCAAAGTTTTGAAACAAGATTTAACATGAGTTTTTTCTTGCAAATCCCTCAAGGTTTATTTTCTTTTCAACCAACATATAAAATTTAAATCAATTCAAAATGAAGTAAATCCAACTAAAAGAAAACCTGATTCCAAAAGCTTGAGAGGTTGATAAAAAATGGTGCAAAGCCTTCTCCTCAGATTCGATCTCCTCCCCAACCATTCAACATTCTTCTTCATAGTTCCAATCCAAAACCCACAAAATCAAAATCCTGTTCTTCCTTTATTTTTCAATTTTCATGCTCTCCCAAAAACTCATGAAAAATTCCAAATAATAGCCAAAACAAAGAAAAATATCTATTCAACCACCATAATCAATTTTCATAAACAAAACATAAAACATCTCCAATTTTCAATTTGCATTTTCAAATTTTCAAAAAGAAGAAATTTAAAACCTTTTTCAAAATTTCCAATTTAATCTTTTCAATTTTCCAATTTCACACAAAATATCTATTAATTCCAAAATGAATAACTTAATACTATTTAAAACAATTAATTTAATTAATCAATAAAATAAATCTAATCCAAGATTAAATTATTTTATTAATTAAATTAGATTAATTTAATAAATTTAATAACATTTCTACATTATAACCAGATTAATTTAATCAACAATCTTAACTACACAAGCCATTTATTTACCTTTTTTCTAACTTGCAGTTTAAATAGAATCAAGGCAAATAAAACAATATTTAAAACAACTGAACTAGACTACAACCCGATGACACACTATGACCGGGGTGATGACTTGACACAGGAACCCTAGCTACTATCTCCCATTCAAATACCATTAGCAATGGACACACTCAAACCTGTGAAGCCAGGTGGAGTCGATGTCTTGTACCTGTTAACCTGCGAGCAAAAGCATATCGCACATGTATATTTGCATCATATAAAACACAACGTGAAGAGGAAATTGCGGAATCGTAGGGTGCTTGCATGTGAGTGGTGCAATCCCATCCCCTTCACCAATACAGTGTTACAAATTGGCGAGTCTAACATCAATAATATAATCAAACACATAAAGCATCATTAATTCAAATATCCACTTATGCTAATCTAAAGCATTCCATAATGATAACATCTGAACAAAATACCATCACATCAAATATAATATTCACATCGCTTTATAGATAGGGATCAAATAGTAACCAAGTACCATAGTCAAAGCACTAACAGAAAAATAAGGCATAACCAAAACAAAACATTGTTCGATCAAATGAGAAAAATTGAGGGGTATTACATCCTCCCCTCCTATGGTCAGGCTTACTCCTAGAAGCCTGCGAAAACCCCTAGTGCAAACTCCATACAATCACACATAACCAAGGGTTCCACAACTGAACCACTTCATACCTCAACATAAAAACAACAACCCGTGCCATATACAACCAAGCCAAGTACACTGTCAATCTATCTAAATCAACATAGTGAAGCAACCACCAACCAAGTCTCCAAAACACATATCTGTGGATTAACATACATAATACACATATGTACCAATACACATCACTGTGAATCATCACAAGGCTACACAAGGGTCCATCTGGACACCAAAAAGTAGCATACTAATCCATGATAGAAGAATCCATGAACCATAAGAAAATAACCATCTCATATAAATCAACATCAAATCAGTGGCTTGATGGTGTTAGGTCATACATAAAGTGAAACCATCCAAACAAGACCACCATGACTTGTCTCTTGTTGTGTAAGGTGATTAGCCTCCAAGAGATAGCCATCACACATAGGCGAGTAGTGGGTCCTAGCTACATAACAACCTCACATACCCCCATCCTCTACGTAACCTGCGTCTAATTCCTAGTACACATTCACCAAGTCCATCTCATGCATCCTTGGAGAGGAATCACAATACAACACATAGCCGACATTGAAAACAACAATGATAACTAGCTTAGCCCCCAAGTTCATAAAGAAGAGAAAATTAAAGTTCAATTTCAACAATAAGGTAATAATGTGCATAATTTCAACAATGAATCAAATATATAACCACTAGGGTTATAAGAAAATAAGATCACAAGTTGTGGCTAAACCTTCACAATCAAATATAACAAAGTGTCGACCCTCACAATCAACTGAAAAATCATCAATAACCAAAAGAAAGTTCACAATCTTTAAAATTACACTGTACATCACTATGTGACTAATTAATAGCCACCAAACGAGGAAAGAGGAAATAATGTCAAGTTAGAATGATAATAGCCCTCATGTGGTGCGGAATGAGCACGCCCTCCACATGGTCCAGAGTGTATCCATGACTAACAAAACGTCGTCACTCTACCTAGTCATATGCCAACTGGAGAAGGCACGTACTGGTCATATGCCACGTGGCAATGTATCTGAGGGTTCATGGAAATAGGCACACGCAGAACACACTCCACCTGTGATACCTCGTGGAGAGGACACACACAGGAACTCACTAAATCCAAAGGTATACATGGCTAGGATCTACCCATATGATACTCAACCAATATGGTCAAGGCAACCATGAGGATCCCTCTCCAAGTGTTCAAGGCCCCATAACGCTCATCACACAAGTAGGCTAACAATACAATCTCATAATGCGCATTCACGTGTCTATGCACGTGGCATCGTGTAACATGACATCATCACCAGCACTGTATCAGAACACGAGTGGGGTGTGGGATCATACTGCATCATATCGGAATACGTGCAAATACATCATCATCACCAATACTATGTCAGAACATTAGTGTGGTGTGGCATCGTATCTATCACATCATGTCGGAGCATGTGCAGATGCACTAAGTATACAATGCAATATGATAATATCACTATGGGGCTACCAAGTTTCACCTCTCATATAGATGAGGTTTACTCGCTATGCCAGATCAACACCTCCACGAATGTCCAGGAATAGCTAACATACCTATGTTGTTGTACTCAAATATGTGGGGATTAGGTTAACACTTATGGATCAAGTATCCTGATCCATCATAAGGGAAAGTAGTGGGTACGTTTCCTCAGGATTGGTTTATCTAAGACGCTCGGCATCGCAATATGTGTACGCTACACACTCCACCCAAGGAACTTGTGGCTGCTACTATCCCTTCACAGATTGAGGATCTAGAGAACCAAAAGAAAAAGAACTACTTTTGGTTACTCTTATATATAAGTTTCAACCACACATGGGTTGGCCCTCAATCAGGTAACAAACATGCACACACACATAATGGTATGGTAAGTCCCACACCAAATTGTAAATTTTCCTCAAGGATGGGTACCAAGTATCACCATCACATGGATTCACAAAGCAAGTACAAGGTATTCAAAACTCTCAAACAAGATACAATTACTGGTTTCTTACATTTACAGGGGTACAACTACATACATAATCCCATAGGAACATCCAATTCCATAACCCATGGGATATGTATCAAAATTTTCCAACCATAACCTTTTATTAGGTTTCTTTCATGCTACTCTTTTCCACAGAGTACATCATGCTAAAGTAAAAGCCATGAACACATGATCACTTAACAATTCACAGGGACAACCTAGTGGACTCAAATGTACCCAGAGAACCCAGTGTATGAACCTGGGGCTCTAATACCATGTGTAACGCCCCGCCATGTAACCCTAGAGGAAGTTACAATTAACTACTCAAACGAACTAATTTTTTTTTTGCTAAGTATAATTAACATGCAAGTTCACTACACATTGCCAACAACCCCGAAGGTTATGTGACTGAGTTTACTTATAAACCCACAAAAACCTTGAACATGAATTGAAACCATAACATTTATTTACTAAAGAAATCAAGAACACATACATTCCCTACATGATAAATTACATCAAAGAATAAGGGATACAATAAGATTACAAATAATGATAATTAAACAATAAGATTACATCTCTCATTCCCCGAATGAGGTAAATCCAATAAGCATAATTACATATTACATATTCCTCCTCGATTACAAATGAGGGGTAATAAATTACAAGATCAACTGAAATGAAAATAAGCATAAAGAGTAACTGGATCCCACGAGCTCTCCAACTGGAAATCTCATCAACACGAACAAGAAGAAAATCCAACGGAGTAAGGTGCACACCATCCAACCAAGTGGTACCCGAAGGCCCACCCTCGTGCTAGGAGATAGTAACAAGGATTCCTAGATAAGACCCTCTACCTCTAGACACAGGCTGACTCATATTGATACAAGCAAACACATGAACCATACAACCACAAGTACACCATTACATTACTGACATGGCTTACATTTCTATAGATATCACTCGATTAAACTACCTCTAAAGGTTACCTAGTTTACTTCTTACGGCTCTGGCCCCTAATGGAAGTCACTCTTCTACTTGACAACACACATTCAAAAAAATTACCAAGGGAGCCCAAGTGCATACAAAAATAGATAAAACATTAACTCCAATTCTAGGAGGAAACATGTAATGAAACTCACTCCAAACCTTGGAGGCAACAATTTCACATAATCCACTCCTTCCACAGGAGGCACAAATCATCCCCGTTCATGGAAACCGGGTATATTACTGACAACGCACCATGCACTACCTAAGGGATTCAAAACAAGTTGACTACATGACACGAAAACCCACATAAATGAAACCCCATTTGGAAGACTTATCATTCTCTATGACTTGATTCCCCCTAAATGAAAACAGAAACAATTCACAATCTAGACGAGCAAGAAGACAAGAATTAAATCTACTTTGGATTTACTAAATCCACTTCTTAATTAACATTCAGTACTTCATTGCCTTCATAAAACTAAATTGAATAACGACTCTTCTGGACAAAGATGAAATTTAAATCAAATATCACATTCTCTAATTGTTTTCAATAATTATAAAATAAATATTTATTTCAACCATTCAAAATATAACATTTTAAAATAAATTAATGTTTCCTCTCTTCAGCAAAATCATTTCCAAATCAATTAACTTATCTTAAAAAAACAAATTATTTAAAATCAAATATACTATTCTATCCGATATATTATTCTAAAATAAAATCAATAGTTTGACCAAGAATACCATATTCTCATTTTCTCAATTAAACTTCAATCATGCCATCATTTAATTAATATTTTAATATTCTATTATATAATAAAATATTAAATATTAATATATATTTTTTATTATTTTATATATATTAAAATTAAAATATTATAAAAATATAATAATAAATATTAAAATATATTATAATTTTATTTTTAATTAAAAAAATGAACTTAAAAAATGCAGGCCGTGTTTCTTCCTCGGATCGCGTGCATAGGATTATGGTTAGGGGTGGCAGTTTCCCTAGCCGACCCCAAGTGGGGCAACAACTTACCCAGCTGACCCCTTGTGGCGGTGGCTGTGATATGCACAGCCGACCACCACTATTGGTGGTGCGGCTATGCTTAGCAGAACTGACCACCCAATAGTGGTGGTGGCTGGTTAGTAGCGGTTGTAGGGTGTGGGGTGCATGTTGGGCACGGTTGTGGGTTGAGCCCCCAACAACCCCAAAAATTTGGGTTTTTCCATTTTTCCATTTTTTTTCATTTTTTTAAAACAAAACCCCTGCGGATTTTGAAATCCGCGACCTTAGCCAAGGGAGTATTTTTTTTAAAAAATCAACAGCATAACCCTCAAATAATTTTATAAAAATATAAAATATATATGTATATATATATACCAATATATATACATATATAAATTTTATGCAAATTTATTAAAATTATAAGACCAGTTGAACAAATAAATTCCAGAAATGAATCAATACAGTCATATTGGAATTTTTCATGAAGAACATCATTTGCAAACATAGGTTTTCAAAGTTTTGAAACAAGATTTAACATGGGGTTTTTCTTGAAAATCCCTCAAGGTTTATTTTCTTTTCAACCAACATATAAAATTTAAATCAATTCAAAATGAAGTAAATCCAACTAAAAGAAAACTTGATTCCAAAAGCTTGAGAGGTTGATAAAAAATGGTGCAAAGCTTTCTCCTCAGATTCAATCTCCTCCCCAACCATTCAACATTCTTCTTCACAGTTCCAATCCAAAACCCACAAAACCAAAATCATGTTCTTCCTTCCTTTATTTTTCAATTTTCATGCTCTCCCAAAAACTCATGAAAAATTCCAAATAATAGCCAAAACAAAGAAAAATATCTATTCAACCACCATAATCAATTTTCATAAACAAAACATAAAACATCTCCAATTTTCAATTTGCATTTTCAAATTTTCAAAAAGAAGAAATTTAAAACTTTTTTCAAAATTTCCAATTTAATCTTTTCAATTTTCCAATTTCACACAAAATATCTATTAATTCCAAAATGAATAACTTAATACTATTTAAAACAATTAATTTAATTAATCAATAAAATAAATCTAATCCAAGATTAAATTATTTTATTAATTAAATTAGATTAATTTAATAAATTTAATAACATTTCTACATTATAACCAGATTAATTTAATCAACAATCTTAACTACATAAGCCATTTATTTACCCCTTTTCTAACTTGCAATTTAAATAGAATCAAGGCAAATAAAACAATATTTAAAACAATTGAACCAGACTACAACCCGATGACACACTATGATCGGGGTGATGACTTGACACGGGAACCCTAGCTACTATCTCCCAATCAAATACCGTTGGTAATGGACACACTCAAACTTGTGAAGCCAGGTGGAGTCAATGTCTTGTACATGTTAACCTGCAAACAAAAGCATATCACACATGTATATTTGCATCATATAAAACACACCATGAAGAGGAAATCGCAGAATCGCAGAGCACTCGCATGCGAGTGGTGCAATCCCATCTTCTTCACTGATACAGTGTTACAAACTGACAAGTCTAACATCAATAATATAATCAAATGCATAAAGCATCATTAATTGAAATATCCACTTATGCTAATCTAAAGCATGCCATAATGATAACATCTGAATAAAATACCATCACATCAAATATAACATTCACATCGCTTTACAAATAGCGATCAAATAGTAGCCAAGTACCATAGTCAAAGCACTAACAGAAAAATAAAAATAAGGCATAACCAAAACAAAACACTGTTTGATCAAACGAGCAAAATAGAGGGGTATTATAGTAAAAGTATTTCAAATAGATGCTTTTATGCTTTTCCAGACCAGATAGATTCTAATCTACTAGCTAGGTTAATTTTGGAGTGAAAAACATCATACCCACAAGTTGATTAGTGCAACATGACTTGTTACAACTATGCAGTTCTCTACATAATAATTTAAATGTGAAAGTTATATGCCCTAAAGAAAAACAAAATGGAAGTTGACAGTTTTATGAGAAAACCTAAAGAGGAAGAAATGGTTAATGCAAAAAAAGTAATAGAAAATAATGAAAAACCATTAATATTTTCTAGACAAAGTTCTGAATAAATAAGTTTTAGAAAAAGAGTAAATAAGTTTCAGAAGAAGAAATACTAATTGAAGATGTTGGGGATGCCAAACCACCTAGTATCACTGCTGCAAATAATAAAAACAACTCGTTAAAACCATGGAAAGCAACTTACCTCAAGATTCTACACAAATTGTTTGATGTACTCAACAATGTCGTGGTGAAAAATGTGTAGAGTTTGTAGGGAAAATATTACATAACCCTAACAAAGAAGAACTATTATGTGCCCTGAAGCCTTGAAGTTGATTTAGCTAATGTATGCAAAATGTGATAGCAGAAACAAGCCACATGACCTGCTTTCGACAATGCCACCTTCTCATAGCAACCTCACAACAAAGACACATTTACAAAACAAAAACATTAGAAATTGATCCAAAAAAATTTCTCCCTCCATTTCTGATTCACTACAACCATAATTTTTAAATGAAAAAATAGAAAACCATGAGCAAAAAACATGCGGGCAAATCAAAAATTTGAAGAATCTGCCTAAAAATTCATTTTAATAAAATGAATTTCAAGGAACATAATATAAATGAGAATATCATCGTCTAATGCTAGTTCCAAAAAGCCTTAATAGAAAAATCTACCCACCCAAAAACATTAGTCTCTGCCTAAAAGGCAAGGACTAATAACTAACTTTTATTAGATGAAAGTTATCCAATTTTTCCTATGTCATCATATAATATCAACTATACTGGAAATCAATGACACAAAAGAGACCATCTATGATCAACCCACTATATTGCAAAACTAACCAATACCACTAAAAGAAATTGTCCAAGGTTTATACCATAAAGAAAGAAATAAAATATCAAAAACAATATATAAAAGTACAAATAATAATATTTTTTTATAAAATTTAATTAAAATTAAATTATATTATTTTGAAACTTTTTTTTTAAATAAAAATATTAAACAAACTACCTATTAATTTTTTATGATAACTTGTTAATTGAAAAGATTACATTTCGAATCAAATGTGTATGTTTTTGAATCAATATTTCAAATCACACAGTGATCCATTATTAGGAAGATGAAAATGATCTAAAACATCAATTCAAAAAGTACATTGTTGATTTTGAAAAAAATCTTTTACATACTACATAGATTGTGTAAAAATCATACAAACTAATCAATTATTATTTAACTTACTAAACATATAAATATAATCAATAAAAATATAAACATCTTTTACTATGTGTAGACACTGAAAAATGTCTTGAATGATATCATGCACTCAAATAAGGTATACTAACATCATTTCCTCTTAAAACCCATCCTCTTTTCGCTTAATTTATTAAATTATCATAGCTATTTAATTAATTGTATCATTTTCATCTATTAACCTAATCGATTTAATCAAGTTGATTCACCCCCCTTCCATGCTAACATTTTGTCTTATTAAATTAAATACATCAAATTATTTAATTTAAATCCCTAAGTCTCCTTATTTAATTAAATAACCCTACGTTATTTAATTAAATATCATTCCACATTTCCCCCATTCATTAAATCACTTTATTTAATGAATATCATCTAATTCTCCTAATTGCACAATTAACATTGTTTTAATTATTCAATTATTAATAAATATAATTCCCCCCACTTGCAAGGGAATATTCCTCCTTTGCACATTCCTCCAAAAGGAATGTTCCTATGGAATATTCCTTCCCCTTTTGCACAACAAAACTTTGTTTTAATTTGCTAAATGTCTATTTTCTCTCATCCATGAGAATATTCCAAAGAATATTCTTTTTCCTCACTCATTTGAAAAAGGAGAATATTCCTTTTTCAATAAAATTACTTGACTTCATGTGCAATTTAACTCAAAACTTCTTGTGCAAGTTAATTTTTGACCTCTTGTATAGTTCAAAAGTGTGTTTGTTTGAAGGAATATTAATCCTTGATTAAAATCTCATCTTTCATTCTCATCCATTGATAAGAATCCATGATCCATGCTTCCAACTTCTTCCATCCTTGACCACTGATTAGCTTTTTTTTATCTCAACCCTCCATTTCTCATTTGCTCTCCTATAAATAGGTCAATATTTGGAGACAAATGGATCCATCTTTTAACATCAAACTTATATTGTTAAAATTACTCACACTCACACTCATATTTAGCACATATTTAGCATATTTTTAGTTTAGTTGCTCACATATTAGATTAGCTTCCATTAATGGCTTCCATGATCACATAATGCATCCATTTAGCTTATTTGTTAATTAGGGTTTGAATCTTTTAGTTTAAAATCTATTTAGATTGGCTTTGCATTTGCACATCTAGATCATTTTAGCATAAAATCATGTAAAATTAGCTTGCATCATTTTCATTTAGGTTAAAATCATGTTTTCATACGCATCTCACAATCGTTCCATCAGTTTTCTTCAATAAAACTGACAGGGATAAGCTCATTTATCCACGTGATTGGGAAAGGGTCATCATTCCACATCAATGTGACACCACTCCCCCAATAGGATAAGTTTCAATGGATTAGAGTAGGCATTTTTAAATCTTTCATAGTTTAGTATGCTTGGTTTAATTTTTATTTGATTGATCCTATTGAGATTGATGTTAGTGGCTTAATTATGCTTTGATTCTTCATGTATCAAGCATAATCAACCCATGCTAATTCGTCGGTCACATTTTGGCACTAGAAGGAGGGCATAACCGAACAAATTTAATCAATTTCTATCCCAAATTCTATTTTTTTAATTCTTGCAGGATACAACGACACTTAAGAAATTTTATCGACGCCTTTGTTGGGCGTTGCCATACAGCGACACTATCATCATCAGAAACATTGACACCTAATTAATACCTTGGCACTGATTAAAATAAATGATGATGATGAATACTATGAGAGGTATTGAGGATTTGCAAAAAACAACACTCCCAAATACCAATGCTATCGTTGTCACTAGATTTCTACAAAGTGACACTAATTTTCACTAGAGTGGCGCTCATTTGATTTATGGAAACAATATCGTGAACAACGACACCCTTCTTTGGTAAGCGAAATAGTGATCAATTCTCAACATGTGCTTTAAGTTTTTTACTTCATTTGATCACTAACATGCCTCTAACTTTGTTCCGATTTTTAGGCTAATTGGGTTTTATAGATTGGATGATAACATTTGAAGTGAAGAAGAATTCTTGTCTTTAAATTTTATAATTGTAACAAGTGTTTCGACACTTTTGGGGCAATTATAACCCATTTATTATGCTTTAGGACCACACTAGCTTTCAATTGGGTTTTAAAAAGAATGCTCAAATGGGATTAAAATGAATCCTCACATCATTTTACTTTGGGTTTAAAATTGAAAAATACAACTTAACACTTCGTTTGGTGCATAAAATAAACCCACCTTTTCTTTGAAGAATAAAATTAATTAGTGTTTTCTATGTTTTATGATTTACATTTTTTTCATTGAATGTGTATGCACTTCTCTCATGCCACTCGACAATCTTGAGAATCAAAAGCATTCCTTCGATATTTTGTATAATCACCCACATATTTCAATTTGGATTAAAATGAACCCCATGCTAGTGTAGGGAAAAGGTGTTGTGTGTGTTCTCTCCTTGCTTCATGTGATTAGGGAGATTGAACTACAAACATACTTCCTTGCTTTTTTTATCTTTAGAGGGCCTACCTCCCCACTTCAAAAGGAGGGAATGAACCAAGAGACAATGAGCTAAAGCAAAGCTCTTTCAAACCACTATATAAAAAATGTGTTTGTGGCAAAGTCATGGACAACAGGTGTGGATGCGTCATACCAAAAAGTGTCACCCTTAGTGTCCATGTGACACATCAATATACTTTCTTATGAAGGGATTGGGATGCCTCTTGATTGAAATAATCTTGAGCTAATCTTTCCACGTGTATGGCCACCTTGAAAGAAATCCCTTACTATGAACCAATTTTTTAGAAGACAAACATTTATGCTTGCTAGTGCAGGAACGATCATTCTGAAGCCGCCCCACATTTTACTATTCATTGTTGAAACAAGAAAGTCGTTAGGATCTTCAAATCTTC